>JAXQJW010000090.1:0-163877 GCA_037042135.1 Penicillium sp. PG113-03A | reverse complement strand
TCTCCCGATCGGACTAAATTCACTTCCGGATTGTAACGCCACCTGGGGAAATCTCTTGGGATCCGTTTCTATTTTTTTCTCCCTTTCCCGTGAATTACATCTACTTCTCCCCCGGCTCTCTTTTGAAGTCGCCTTGACATCGAACTGGTGGAACCATTTCATCTGGCCTGGTCAAGGGGTCGCACGGCCGAGGTTCGAACCGTTGGGTAATTCGGCCGTATCCTGTTATCCTGTTGTTTTTCCTGCGCTTCATTCCTCTCGCGATTGTGGTACCGGATCTCGGTGGGAACGCGATCGGATTTACCTCGAACGGTTGATGAGGCCGGGACTTTGACTTGCACTTCCCGCTTTCCCCTCTCTTTCCTCGTGATGGGGTCTTTGGAAGCTGCTCCTAGGCACAGGTAAGTGAAGTATGTGCGCTGTGGCGAGAGATGCCTTTGCTGACGAGGTTTTGTTTTTTTGCAACAGAGACCCTTTGCCCGCCATCGGCTTCCTAGGCAAGGACGGACCGGGGTACACACCTAAATATCCTGCTTCTCCGAATTCCCTTCTCAGTCCTGGCGCAATGTACTCTGGACAACAACTACCCTACGGCTACGCGCCTCCAGCAGCCAGCGCACCATCGCAACCCGGCTACCTCTCACCGACAGAATCGCGTCGGGCACTGGAGGACGAGAAAGACAAATCCGCTGCCCGACAATCCTTGCCCTCGATTCACGAGGCTCTAGGCAACGACAATCCTCTCCCATATCCTGCTCCTACCTCTGCCCCGCCTCCACAATCCGGACACACCGCACCGCCGTCACATCTTATCGGGCGGACAAGTGGTGAGGGACCGGCTGGTCCCCCCAATCCCTTCTCTAATGGCCCGGCCTCTGGGTCGTTGATGCGGGAACCGGGCTTTCCTCATCAAAACCAGCTGCAGGCAGAGGCTTCGCGCTCCAGTCTGGCTTCCATCAACACCCAAGAATCACGGAACGCCTCGCTGCATTCGCTCAGCACCGGAAAGTCGCCGACCCAGAGCGCGAAAACCGGTATTACCTCGGTCTCGGGGTCGCAAAACTCCTCCGCCTACGACTACAGTGCGCCGCCGTCCGCCGGCAGCGTCGCCTCCCCCAATGGTTATAATCATTTCCCTCCTAATTACACCTTTCCCCAGCAGCCGAGTGGCCCGTCATACCCTCCTGCTCCCTACGATAATCGTGCGTATATGGGCGCGCCCCGAGTGGAGGAAGTCAAGGGTGGATTTGTGGCCCGTCTAAACCCGGGTCAACCCCACAGCGACTCGGTGAAACGGCATCTAGACGTTTACGATGTGGAGACATCTCTCAACGAGGTATGGATTTTCTATTGTGCTCTATTTTTGTTTGGTTGCCAATTGAAGGTGGCGGGTGATGAAAACCGGGTGTGCGAGATTGGCACCTGTCGATCTAGACCACCTGCTCCGCAGTACCAGAGTTCGGGCTAACGTCTTCCCGTCTTGGAACAGATTGCCGAAATGAGCACACGAACACTGGATTTTTCACGGCACTATGCCGCCAGGGCACACCAGACACAACGGTCTGGCCCTGTCCTGGGGTCTCTTCCCTCGCTGACCGAGGTGGAGGAGATTCTCCACATGCAGCGTCGAAATCAAGATGCGCTGGTTCGGATACGGACGGCTGTGGTGAACCAGGAACAAGCCCTCGCCGAGCAATTGGCTCAGCGGAAGGCGTATAAGGCCGAGGATGAGCACATGGCCATGTACCAAGAAGAGTTCAAGGGCGCGGGTGGCTTTGCGGGAGCCGACTCGAAGAAACGGCGTGGGGTGAGTTCCCTCTGACTTCCTTGGTGTCAGAATCTTCAGTTGCTAAATCTTGGATGGCTAACCAGTTATCCCTTCAGAAGGCAGCCCCTCCTGGTCGTTGCCACAGCTGCAACCGAGCCGAAACGCCAGAATGGCGTCGGGGTCCAGATGGTGCCCGAACGCTGTGTAACGCCTGCGGCTTGCACTACGCCAAGTTGACCCGCAAAATGGGCGCCAACAAGGCTTCGACTTTGGGATCGAACCTGAAGCCCAAAACCGTCCTGGACTCTGCATCGCCAACCAGTCATTAAGCTTCCTTTTTTCTCATGTGGCGTTTGCAAAAAAAGGCGGGAAATAGAAGCAGGAGGCAAAAAGGAGTTCCATGGCCCATTCTTGAGCTTTTCTGGGTTTTTTCATCTTTTCTTTTTTTTTTTTTCCCTCTCTGCGATCCAGGGATGATGATTTTCCCCTCTTTATTTTTCAGGGTCTTCATGAGTTGTTTTGCACTACCCCCATGATTTGTGATCCCCTTCTGTGGACTTGCCTAATGTTCTGAAATAATACCCTCACAGCGTTGGGAGCCCGGCTTGAAAGCATAGATTACTCTCTTTTTTTTTGGATATTTGATTTTGAGGTTCTGGTCAAGACTGATTGACGTGCTCTTTGGTTTTGTTGGTTTATACCCTACATTGTTGTCTTGTCCGAAACCCTCCCTCGCAGGCGTGTTTGAATATGTTCCTGTGATGTGTGTACGATTTGAATTTTTCTCTCCCTTGGGCATCTGTTACGGTCTACACGGATGAATATTGCTTTTTCCCTATTCTTATTCTCTATTCTTGGTTCCCGATACGTACTGGTCAATTCTGATTGCCCTATCTTTCGCGGGTGATCTGATCCTTGGGTGTACTGGCATTAATGCAGAACAGATTTTTCAATCTTCCTTAGATTTTCCATTAATTTGTTTTCCCTCTTCGTCCCTGGGTCGAAGGGCGCCACTTACCGCCAAATCCGATCATAAACCCGCTTGTGGCGTGGGCGATATACTTCGGCGGGTTCCGGCCGGATGAAGTCACAAGTCATAGCGATCAAATCCATGATTTTCGGTCCGGGGTTTGAATCTTGGATAGTCAAAAAGAAATATCGACTATTTACCTAAACAGGAATAGTTGAATATCCCTACATCAAGAGACACGATGGTATACGATGAATAAATGCGCCAAGCATCGACGACCGCATTGAGTTGTTGGTCATAGTATACGCCACATCGGCACCATGACGATCAATCCTTCTTAATTATCGATACCTCCGACGACCACTCTCTCACCGTTTGAAATTCCAGTATCATTATTAATCCATGCGTGCTTGGGGTCCAAATTACCAATCAGAGTCACAAACTGACGATTCCTCAAAAAGGGTCTCGCGCTAGTCCCTCGGCGATCTACAATACCTTCAGCTCCCCGATAGCCGCGAATAGACTCATCCCTGCTCCAATCGCGTGTCGTTGTAGACGAGTGAGACCCATATCGATCTGTGCTTCACCTGTCTGTGCTTTTATATGGATGGACATTCTTATTTCTGTATATGCTTTGAACCGTGGACTCGGTACTTATTGTCGCCACTGAGTGTGGAAGATGTGCGCAGGGGTAAGGGGTTTAGTCTGTCGAGGATGTTTAACTCAGACCGCTATTCGTGACATGCATGTTGATGATTTAACTAATCAATTTTTATAGATGATTTAATATTTAGCCTTTGTTTTTGATTTGATTTCAATTACTCATAATTTATGCCGACGTGTTTATGACTCGGCCATTCCGGGATTTCTCTTGCGACGAATTATCCTGTCGATCGAGTCTGCGGGGTGAAAGCAAAATATTCTAGTAAAGTGGAGAAGGGCGCGTCGCGCGTCTCAAGATTTGTCATTTACGTGCCCCGTTGGTTGCAGTGACAGGCCGGTTCGTGTCAGGGTAGACCCCTGTTCGGAGAGGAAAGCCCGATCATCTTCAATGGGTATGTGGTCCGATTTGATCTTCGTCAGGATCTACAAAGTACATGATGGATAGTGGGTGGTCCTTGATAGTATTTTATCGTATTTCTTGTGAGCGGGAAGGAGGACGTGATGGTGGTGACAGTAAGTAATATCGATGTACTGTCTATGCTGTACGGAACTGGGGGATCGACGAACTGATATTTGGAATGGACGGTGTTGTCGTTCCAAACGCGTGGGCCCAGGGTGCACGCTAGTAGGGGGTACATCGATCGAGATCCCAGATCCGCAGTTTACAGATTTGGAATCGGTTCTGCACCAATTATGGGTCTTTTTCGGGGTTTGCTGCTGATGGGGCTTGTATCGATGGAGATACCAGAGAACTCCGCATGATGTTTTGTTTTGTTGCACAAAGTGAGATTAAGGATTCCAGAACATGCTTTCCTTCGCTGATGATTTTATTTCGCTGTCACGATTGATGGGGTACGATCTTGCAATCGATCTGAGCTCGATTGGCTCTTATCCAATCACGATCGTGGATATCTCCGGTGGAGATCGGGCAGTTTGTTATGAATTGACCGTACCCGGTAAGAACCGGACAAGGCTTGAGTCATGTTCAGTTAGGAATCGAGGGTCTTCACTGTGCCATGTGTTTTGGTCCAGGATCGGTATTTTTGAATTTAGGAAACTTTTGTACGACCTCGACCATGGATCGCATTGGACGCTTTGCCTTGCTCGGCTGTGTCCCGGTGTGTCGGGAATTTTCTAGATTTGACTCTAATACGGGGTTATACCTCAGGTACCATTCCCATTCCTGGTTGTGCAACACTATATGAATACCTCTGGAGTACTACGTATTCCGTATGTCCTTATTCTCTATGTAGGACCCCGAGGAATGGAGGCAGTAGATGAGAATGTGACTGCCTGATCTGTCCAATGTTCTCCCCGATTGTATGGTATCGATACACGGCAAGTGGATTCCATGGAGGCATGACATGATTCAACGTGGCACTTGAGTTAATATTTTACCACATGGATCCAAGTCAATCGTGTCTACAAAGGGTGCGCCGTCCTGTGGAGTTAATGGATTAACTATCGAACTCTGCCATGTAATCATTGCAGTCTTCACGCTAGGTGGTTCATCAACGAGTTGCCGTTCGACGGGGACGCCGTGGTGGAGAGATCGACTCTGTACTATACAACACTTACAGCTCGTCCCGAAGGAGTAAAGCCTATCGGGAACCATGAAGAGACATATCCATAGATTTGTATCTCTAATCGTATATCAGCAGTATGCAACCATGGCTCCGGTGCCGTCAATATCGGTCAGCTGATTCACGCCGATCATGAATCCCGTTCAAATAGAGTTCCTAATTTGAAAAAGTGTGAATAATATTACCAAATATGGAAGGATGATAGAGTGATAAATTTCCCGCTCCCGGTCCTCCCGCGTCCTGATCTGGTGGAGTCAATTGTTCTTCCATCCTTCTCTGCGTGTTCGTTGACACTATTTTCTCGATCGATAACTTTGCTTTGTTTGACCCGAGACCTTGTCCTTACAAAACTTCAACAGACTTCACGGGCTAATCTTCATCCGCTATACCTTGGATTGTCAATGAGATCACCATCGGGCTGCCACCTCCGCGGACGATCGTCCAATCGTCTTCGCCGTTCATCTCCGCGAAGACTTTCAACCCCCTCTAGCGGCGGCTCAGACCCGTGGGTGGTTCAAAGTCTATCTGCCGAGAGAGCGGGCGGGGCTATCCAAGTGGAGCCAAATCGAAGACCCGTTTCCTCGGGATTAGACTATTGATTTGAATTTTCCCTGGATCGAGATGCCGTTGTACTTGTACAGTAGGTACACACTCAGTATGGACGTCTAGAATACCGATTCCGGTCAATATCAGGAGTGGATCTTAAACATGACTTCATCGTATTCTTCTCATGTCCATGTCATCAGAACGAAAACAGTAAAAGATAAACAATCAAGATCAAGAAGAGTTAGCCTCCAAATGCACCTATCGATGCATCTAATGCCTCCACTGGAGATCATGGCATGCGTCGTGCATGACCGAGTCTTTCCGAATCTAACGCTCCCTCATGCATCTGTTTCAGGCAACCTTTGCCTCGTACGAGGCAGCCAAAGTAACGGAGCACATGTGGTACCATGACAATTTTCTTCTTCTGGTCTTCGTGTCGGGAATTCCGATCATCACTTTGCATGGGTTTAGTCGATCACTACTCATTCCATCCACACCATCTAATGACGTGTGGGATCTGAGATCGGCTCGTGCCGCCCAAAGAGGAAAAAAACAAACCCTTCAAGCCCCGAGATGCATCCAAAATAGGATGACGGACAAAGGCTAATCGATCAAGGCTCCCGATCCTGTGGCTGTCGGCCACGTCACTAGCGTCATCGCAATCCGGAGGGATCTCGGATCTCTCCTTGCTGCGACGCTAGTTCCACATCGGGCGGTGGCTGCTGAAGGTTCCATCCTGACATGATGAGGATGGATACATGATGTATGTAGGTACATACTCCATACGGAGTACGACGACCGTGATGGGTAACAAAACACTCGACCCGCCTCTTGATCTCCTACCAAGTTAGTTCACATTATCGACCGGGATCTGTGGTCTCCACTCGATAAGCGCTTCTCTATATTTGACGCGTATCTCCGTGCCAGGTGGGCCCGGTTCGTCTTTGTTTTCGGTTCGCATGGGGTTTGTACGGGGTCTACTTTCAATAGAGGCATACTGAAGTACACTAGAAACCACACGAACACCACTAGAGATCCATCGCGATGGAGACTTTATTGAATCGGGGCCCATCGGTTCCGAACCATCGATTGATCGTGGCGCGGGTCCACGCGAGATCTCGATCGGCCCGATTGGCGTTTTCTGCACACTCAATACGGAGTACGGAGGCTTGTTTCGTACCGGCGTGACGAGTAGGAAGAATTACGGTTGATGGGAGCATTGCCGTAAACAGAAATTAACAAACATGTCTCCATACGTGCTTTGTTAGTAAATCGACCAGTTTAGAAATGGTGTCGCCCGCGGTACGGCGTTGACTCGGGCCCGTCGGATCCGACACGACCCAATCTATGTGCTAAATTGATACATATGCAAGATTGGGTGTCGACGGCGTTTGTTTCCATCCATTTAGCGAGTCCATTCTAGCCTAGTTCATCGGTTCAACCGATTTAATATAGTCAGTTTCATCATTGTACAGATTTCCGTCTCCACTCGACTCGTGGTCTTCTTCGCTTGAAGATCAGACCAATCAATTATTTTGTAGATATATTACCTCGGCTACGTTGAGATGGCCTCGCACATTCAATCCTACAGGCGGGGGAGCATCGCTTAGATTCCAACTCACTTGCGTATACGCGCTAACCATGCAAATGATCATATCATGGATATTGATTGTAATCGGTATAAACGGAGATCAGCATCACTAGACACGTATGGTATGGAGGAGCAACTCAAATCCCGTTGCACGCTCGCTACTAGATGGTCAAGTTTCACCGTTTCTCGAAATGGTTGGCTACATTAATTAATGATCTGCCGAGGATAGTCTGAGCGAAAAATTCAACTGTTTGACACACTAGTATTGATATTTTCTGTAGCTAATTCCATAGTCATTCTTTTAGACGCAGTCATCAACAAAATCCACTCCCGTCATCCTCTTTATGGTGTAAGAGCAAATTGAACTTTACTTTTTGAAGCAGGATGCGCCAGAATCCAAGTTCTTTCCCTCTACTATTCTTGGTTTTTGTATCCAAAGACTTCGTACACACTATGTATTTTGCCAACAGTCGTCGCAGTTGAAAACAAGGCTTGCAACCTCGCTTTTTGAGTATTTGGCTATGATTTGCAAAACACGTTGAGCCAGAGATTGCGACTGTCATCGAGAAGATAGCAACTGGCTCGATCGAGTTCTTGTGCAAGGTTCAACTCGAGTGTTTGATTCCGTAGTGATGATTTACATATTCACATATATGACAACTGATTCAACAGTAAGGTTCCAAGTCCATACCCTCGGTAGCTTGAAAGATGAGACGCTTCACGCGAAAAATATGTATCCATATCAATACAACTTATTCTCGGAGCACGAAAATGAATAGTTTGAATATCTAGCGGACAAAATTTGCAATCATCTTTATTCTCATCATTTTTATTCACTAGACCTAATTTTCGCAATCGAATCCAAGCTACGGTCAATTTGCCATTACTAGGAACCTTGGAAGAACCAAGTGTCCGACAGGCAATATCCACAAGATTTCTGCTTATGAAGTACCAATTTTGAAGCTGAAGGTCGCATCTATCTTTGAAATGTTCACTAGTATCCTTTTAATACCATGTATACCTTGAACCGGTTAAAACTTGGACAACTGGGATTTACTAGAGGCTTCCACTGGTGTCTTTTGGTGACAAAATTTTCGCCATTCCCAAATCAGAGATGCAATTCAAGACATCCAAGGCTTACATATTCGAGGTAAGAATCATGGATAGTAAAAATGAACATGGCCGGTACATAGTTAAGGAGGGGTCGATATTTAAGTCATCAGGATCAACTTCCACCTATTCCTTGTACCTTTTGGTTGGTGTGAGATGTTCACTTTCACTTTTCGTTTTCGCTTTTCGCTTTTCGCTTTTCACTTTCTTTTGTTCCTTCGCCTCGCCTTCTAACAAATCAGATTCATGTTCTACATCCGTCACATTTCCCGAGGACCTGACAAGTGTTGCTTTCTTCCGATATGTCCTTAATTGGCTATGAACGGTGCCAGACAATAGAACTTTAAATCCAACGTCCCTCGTCACTTACCATCATCATGTTCTTGACTGGTCATTCTCAAAGGATCATCGACCTACGAGCCTGATTGGGTCTAGAGTCAAACCTTGTTTCATCAATCCCGCTCTTCTCCGTTTCTCTTAGCTAACCGTCTTCAAGAGCAGATTAGAAATTTAATACGAGATTGGGCATTGGACAAAATTCAAGAGGCGATATGCCAAATATTATTTGCAACAGAGGAATATATCAACATAAATTCAACAGAAATCACCCATCAACCTCCTAGATTGTGGTCGGCAAAGTTTCGCGTGTGGCTGCAGCCAAGTCGACCAACATCGCACGAGGCACACACTCCGTCAAGGCAATTGGTTCCTCGATCCCGCGCATTTTACAACGCTGCCTAGAGGAGTCCAGCCCTGCAGATCGTGCATATCATTTTCCTTAGTGAGGAATGATCAGAGCTGTTGGATTGATGGGCACAGCCTTCACCTGGCTATACCCTGTCCAAATACGAGGTGCTTGCTCACCCCGTGGCGCACTGTCTTGAGCCGCATCGATATAAATGGCTGGTGGAGAGTGCACCCACCTGGAAGCATGGCGATACCTTCGTTGCTCCTCCCCGTTGACCGTTACTGGTACCTCCCACCATGAAGCCAGATATTCTGTTGTCGGTGCTCAATCTTTCGACACTGCCGTTGGTGTCTGCGTGGTCGCTGGTCTGGACGAATCCGAGTAATTCCTCGTTTGTGGCACACGGCACCTCCAGCAAAGAATGCACTCCGATCAACAATCCGGAAGGAAAGTACTACGAGTGGGATTCAGAAGATGATAGTGTCGCCGTTTCTCTATACGGGAATGGTCAATGTGCAGGGTCACCAGGGGGATGGGCTGAGAATCAAATGGAAAAAAATGCCGGCTCTACAATTCTATCGTTCAAAGTCGACTCTACCGACCCATCATCTTCTCCCTCCGCCTCCCCCGACCCATCTTCTTCTTCTTCCGCCTCCCCCGACCCATCTTCTTCTTCTTCCTCCTCCTCCTCGAGTTTGTCTGGCGGTGCCATTGCAGGAATCGTCATTGGCGTGGTTGCCGGCGTCGCTTTGATAGCTGCAGCTTTGTTCTTCCTTCGTCGACACTGGATACAAAAGTCAAACACGAACCCAAGCATGGGCTACACACCTACATACATCCCTCCTGCAAGTTCAGAACCAGGAGAATCAGTATACGACACAAAAAAGCCAGTTCACTCATTCGTACCCGAGTCTCCAGCTACGCCAATCCGTCTGAACGAATTACACACCGATAAACCCGTGGCCGAGCTAGGCGACAATTCAAGAGTGAATGAACTAGAAGGAAACAGCAGACCACCAATCTCTCGCTAGCTTCAAGATAATAAATAATTGCTTTTCATTCTTCGCTCACCACATCTTTTGAATCCCCCCTTATGCCAACTCCATTTCCTCCTCCGTCGGCCGTCGACAAGAATCCGCCAATCCCGTCACCTTCCACTGCCCATTCAACTTGTGCAGGACAAACAACTCCACGCCAACATGATCCACGACGCCATTAATCTTCGCCCGAAACGGTGCCCACACTGCAGCCAGATTCCCCGCCCCATGCACCTTCACCTCTGGATCCCAGATCCGCTCATCGACCTCATCTGCCAGCGTCGCCATATACTCGATAAACGAGCCGATAGTACAGAAGCGCAGAGCCGTCGGTGCCGGCGGGGAAAGCGACATGCCACCAGCGCGCACGCAGTGTTTTTCAAAATCACCGCGAGACTTCGTGTTCAGTGCTGCCAGGAAACCCTGCGTGACGGCGATGATATCTTCCGTCTCGGCGTGGTCGGTTGGAGAAGGTCCTGCCCACATAGTGAACGGTGTTGATCAGTGGTCTGTGATGTAGGACGATCGGAGTGGTGCCAGATAGAGATCTCTGGCTCATAGGGGATTGGGCCTTAATTTTACCTTGAAGGGCAATTGTTCTCGCTGGGGTTGTTCTTCGATCTGATGGTGCTGTTACCGTTGCATGCGCGTCTTGGCTTGGCGTCTGTTGTATGACCTTGTGTACATCCCGGTAGATTGGGGTTTGCGTGGTACGAAAGGTTATCGAGATGATCGAGTCTACAATGTCGATTTGGGGTTATTTGAGGATTGGATGTGTTATATCATGCGTTGTTCCGATTGAAAACACGATTACATCAAGATCATACCTAAGGTAGCCGAACTAATTCTGGATTGCTGCGGATATGTGCACTTCCTGCTCTGCCCTTTGATTCGTATCTACATGGGGAGAGATCAAACAAATATATCTATCTAGTTCTTTTTACCTCGTAGAAGCTCCCATCCCAAATTACCATGGCGACCTTCTTTGGTAGTGACCACTTCGACGGCCTTGATTAGATCGTAGGTAATCTCCTCGGATACCACGCTGTCGTGCTTGTAGCTTGGGTGGTTGGCGACAAATTCACGGATCCAGCGGGCGCCAGTCCAGAGGGTGCCATCAGCCCGCTTGCGGATCAAATCGAGATAGCTGGCCAGGAAGCACCGTGTCTCAACATCCACGTTGACACTGTTGAGATACGACTCCACCAATGGAATCAAACCGGGGAAACTTCCATCCGCACACCCATTGATAATGTCCGAGATGGTCATCAGATCGTACTCAACCTCGACAGGACCGAGGGGAGGAGATGGCGGAGGCGTGTTGACGGCAGAAGAGGTGGTGGAAGAAAATGTGCTTCCATTGGACGATTGCTGCGTATGCTTGGGCGCCCGGCGTGTGAATGGATCCTTGCGGAAATAGAATTTCTGATCGAGGACCGCATTGCGTGCATGCGCGGTTTCCATATTCTCGGTAGTCCGCTGAATTGGGATGTAAAAGTTGAGGTCAAAGCTCAAGATGGCCCGAGTGATGAGGACGATGAAAATGCTGAATGCGGCGTTTTCAAAGTCGGTGATTTGGATCTCCATTGACCGGAACTCAACTCGCCAGCCGATATCATCCTTCTCGGATGGCGGGGGCTTAAACCGCATGTGTTGCCAATTGGTAGATTGCAGGTTTTCAAAGTGGTCTCCTTTGTTCAGATCTAATTCCTTCAAGTCCTCGGAGAAGATGACCAGTGGATCCCGGATGAAAAGATGGGCAAAGTGAGTGGCGAGCAATTCATCCATTCCTCCATCCACCAGACGCTTTTTAATGTCCTCGTCCACGACCAGATCAGGATCGAGATATTCTTTGCGTAGTCGGGGGTCTTGAGAGATATAAGTCGAATTGGAAGCATACCGAGACTTGGGAATCCTCCAGCGATCGTTCTTGAGGGGCTGACCGGAGATTAGCTGGGACATAAAGAATCATTAACAGAAAACCTACAGCCTCGCCAAGTTCTTCGGGCGTTCTGTCATCCACTGCACCACCGATCTGGTTCCAACGCACGTCCGTGTCCACAAGGAATCCCTTGTAGATCGGTGTGGCAGCCGTGAGAGCTAGAAGAATCGGCCCAAGAGGGCTCAATTGATCGTACAGCTTCCGACCTTCAGTCATATTCTTGGCCTGGAAGGTAATCTGCAAACAACAGCTTCCCATACCAAAAGCCATTGCATCCATGTAGACATGATCATCTTTTGCGGCTCCATTGCGGACATCGTCATCCTCAGGCCAAATATGAAGATCATAGTCAACAGTGGGATCTTTGAATGGTGATGGTGTATTAACGTCTTTGAAAACGGGCACATTTAACTCGACCTTACGCCCTCTCCGGGATCGGATATTGGCAGCCAAAGTGGGAAATCGGATATGAGGGTTTGCAATCTCATCAGGGACGAATTGAGAGCGGAGAGCTGGCCCAGATGCAGGATAATAGGGTTGGATATAGTCGTCTTTGGTACCCAGTCGGGGAAATGTCGTCAATGTGATGGGAGATTCATTCGGTGCCATATGTGCTTTGGCAACCTCTCGCCTGGAAAGGTCTCAGTACCACGCACGTGAACATGAATTATTAGCAACTCACCTCCATTTCATATTAGATTCCACCTTCAGTAGATCCTTGAATCCAATTCCCCATGGACGACCAGGTGTCGCCTCGAGCATAAATCGTCCGAATTCAGGGTGGAAATGAGGTGGTTCCTCGCCAGCACTGCTGACCATAAGCTTTTGATCATTTGTTTGAAGGAGACAGTCCTTACTGGCCATTATTCTCTTGGTTGTTGCTGGATCCAGATTTCCATAGAGCCTCGTCACGGGCCAATGATTTTAGAATCTCAGCCTGGGCTAAAGATAACCGCGCCTTTTTGGCAGCATCGTCGAGGGCTACCACGAGGTATTCCACCTGATTATAACGTCTCGTAAGAATTCATCGCATGATCCTTAGAATCTCCTGGGATTGGTACCTCGTCACCCCAAAGAAGCACATCTCGCTCTTTGCCTCTTGCACGCCGCCAGTTCGACAACAATTGCTGCGCTCCTTGTCAGCTGAATATCCCCTCACACGAGCGTACAGATATCCGCCACGCTCTCCATTTCGCATACCTCAATACCCCACTGGCGCACCTGATCGGCCTTCTTCTTGGCCTCGGGCCATTCTAAAGCAGTTCCGAGGGCTCTGCAATCAGAGTCAGCATTGACACAAATATCAGCGATAGCACGACACAGATAATCACATACAGTAAACCCATGGTGTTGATGTGGTAGCCTTGATCTCTATGCGCTCAAAGAGCCCGAGATTTCCGGAGTAGATCTGCAGCGCAGAGCAGCGCAAGAAGGGATTTGCAGGAATCGATCCTTTATAGAGTCAACAGGCGCATGGTCCCCCAGCTCCGTTCTACCCGGTTCTTCTGAATTCCTGCATGAAATGGGAATTTTCAGACCCCGCGAGTCTTTTCCGGCGTGGGGCAGAAACAGATCGCGGCGATAACGGATGGATTTCTAAGCAATCAGGTGATGCGCGGAGTGTAATCCGATGCACCTTCCGAGTATAACAGTTGGAGAATGACAATGACTCAGATGCTTTCCAATGCTTGTACGAACTGCCGGGTAAAAGAAGACATCTGCACCCTGGCTCTGTCCAAGGCCAATCCCTGCAGAGTAACGGGCGCCACGCTGAGCCGACCTACCAACGCAGAGCCCAGTCACATCTTCTGGACCTTCTGCCTGCAGGATCTGCAAGCCACTGGTCCAATACGAAAATATCAATATGAAGGCTGACTAATGTGTTTTTACCAGAGGGATTGTAGATGCCGCCGGTGCCGCGATCATCAACGGTTTCCTAGAGTCCCATCTCTGGCTTGTGTATCCGATCGCAGAAACAGACGAAGATACCTCGGAAGAAGGGAACGCATCATAGAATATGCTCTCACCAGGAGGATGATGAGGTCGAAAGTGTGCACCGAGGAAGTTGCAACGCGAAGGTCCCAACGCCAATAAGGCAATTCATGAGCGGTCTCGGTAGATCGTCTATGTACATAACTTGCTGCATGAACAGCAGCTCCGACCGCGCAAATTAAAACAACATGCATCTTTAGAACAAGCTCAACAAGTTCAGTTGCTGCGGGCACCGTCCTTGGCGGCACGGAGCTCGTCCATCTTGGCCACGCGCTTCTTGAACTCCTCATACTGGCATTTCTCGTAGGAGTGTCGCTCATCCTGGTCGCGAAGTGAATATTAGCTCATGTATGGCTTGAAGGGCCCAGTTGATCAAGACCGTGCCCGACCGAAAGCAAAGATCCATACCTCGCACTTCCAGGGAAGGTAGTATTCGGCTTGACGACAGCGGTTCAACGGAATCAGAAGATGACCGCACGAGTCACGGTATTGAATAGGTAGGCGAGCATCGGACATTTCCTGGCGGGTAGCTGGTGCACAGAATGAGCTTCATGTCGCAGACTTCAAGGTCTGTCAATGGGCGGTGATCCTACCGGAGGTCTCCGCAAGGCCAACGGCACTCTTGACCGACTCAGCGACAGTCATTTTGCAGGATTCGAGGGTGCAATGGCGGGGGAAGAAGGGCAGACAGAACGACAAAGTTGAGCGGGATGGCTCCTCTCGGTATGTTCGTTTGCTCCGGGAAGCCACACGTGACTGATATCATGTGATTTACTAAAACGGTCTAGCGTCCACTTACCACTTTACGCGCTCTCTCCCCATCGCGTCTCTGCGCGCGTCCCTGCGATCCTAGCTCCACTCGCCAGATTGTGTCCCTACACCCACAGCCTTTGTGTGCAATGTGCCCGGAGCAGACGCATTCTTGACTCAATTGTCTTGTGGATCCTTGTAGGGCTTTCCGGCGCCAACGTGCGTGCCACATTGCTGCCGGAAGAACTGATTCGCCTGAACGGCGACCTACACCATGGCGGGGATGGAGTCCATCTATTCTGCTACTTATAGCAGTGTATGATTTCCCGAGCTTTCTGATCTTTTCGCTGAAAGATATGTTGTCATTGCCGGTGTACCTTGAGGAGCTAATGCTTTTTATAGGTCCCAGTTTTCGAGTTCAAGATCGATGGGGACAGTGTGATGAGACGGAGGTCGGATGATTGGGTCAATGCAACACATATTCTCAAGGCAGCAGGGTTCGACAAACCCGCCAGAACACGAATTCTTGAAAGAGAAGTTCAAAAGGGAGTCCACGAGAAAGTGCAAGGTGGTTATGGGAAATACCAAGGTACCGTGTTGGATTGATTGGGAAAATGGGTAAATCTGCTTATACTCGCTATAGGGACATGGATTCCTCTTTCAGAAGGCCGCCAGTTGGCGGAACGCAATAATATTCTCCCCAAGTTGGCTCCTATCTTTGACTTTGTTGCTGGAGATCGCAGTCCTCCGCCAGCGCCAAAGCATTCGTCGGCTCCGTCGAAGCCAAGAGCGCCACGGAAATCAGCGAATCGAAAAACGACCTCTGAGATGGTCAATGTGGTTCAACCACAACGAAGTATGGGTCCTCCGTCCCTACCCCATGAGCAATATGAAATGAGTACGGGGTTTGATGACAACGAGTCAATTGAACAAGCCACTATCGAGTCATCTTCCATGGCGGCAGATGAAGACATGCTACAGATGTCTCAAGGAGGGCGTAAACGCAAGCGGGGGATGGACGATTCCGCCGTTATGTCCCTCACAGAACAGGAGCATATCATGTACGGGGATCAACTTTTAGACTATTTCATGACCGTGGGCGATGCTCCACAGGCGACCCGAATTCACCCCCCTGAACCGCCCGCAAATTTCCAGATTGACCGTTCTATTGATGATTCTGGAAACACTGCATTACACTGGGCTTGCGCCATGGGTGATCTTGAGATTGTGCAAGATCTTCTCCGGAGAGGGGCCGACGTGAAGGCATTGTCGGTACACGAAGAGACGCCCTTGGTCCGAGCAGTCTTGTTTACAAATAACTATGAAAAACGAACATTCCCGGCCTTGTTGGACCTGTTGCTTGATACCGTCTCGTTCCGAGATTGGTTCGGGGCTACAATTTTTCATCATATCGCCGAAACAACCCGAAGCAAAGGGAAATGGAAAAGCTCACGATATTACTGTGAGGTTCTCCTGGACAAGCTTTGCACGACATGCTCGCAAGACGAGATCGATCTGTTGTTGTCATGCCAGGATGACCATGGTGACACGGCAGTGCTGGTGGCTTCTCGTAATGGTGCATTTCGTCTCGTCAACATGCTTCTCACACATTGTCCTCGGGCCGGTGATCTCATGAACAAGAAGGGTGAGACTGCCTCTAGCATTGCAAAACAATCTCAAGCGAATCACGATATTCCCCCGGCCCCATCCTCTGTCACCATGGCTAATGACCACATGGACGGTGACCCGGGAATGTTAATGCCTTCCGATCACCAAGTTGTTGCCCCGGCGGCGGATTCTGCGGTCACCTCTGATCTCCTCTCCAAGATTGGGACTATCATGGCCGATGCAAACAAGAAACTCGCAGTGACCTACGGCAACTCCAAAGTCAACCAGCAAGACTCCATGGATGTCGCCAACCCTGAAGCTCTGTACGAACAACTCGAGTCGGATCGCCAGAAGATCCAGAAACAACTAGCGACCCTGACCGCCAAGGAGGTCGAATACGAGCCCAGTGACAGTCATCTGGCACGCTTTGAAAAGCTCCGGACCAACTACGAGTCTCTTCTTGAACAAATCCACTACTCGCGTCTTGGCCCTTCGCTGAAATCCATCGCCTCTTCGGCGTCCCCCAATCCTGACCCGTCGTCTCTGGGCCAGGAGGAGCTGGTGATTCGCTATCAGCTGGCGCGCGAGCTGTGCAATTCCCAGCAAATTCGGCGTAACACAGTCAAAGATCTAGCTCAGCAGACGGCGGATGCTGGAGTCAGCACCAAATTCGACGTACACCGAAAACTGGTGGCTCTCGCTACGGGACTTAAGGAGGAGGAGTTGGATCCGATGGCCGCCGAGCTAGCCGAGACTCTAGAGTTTGACCGACTGAATGGCAAGGGCGGATCGCCTGAACCTCATCAGCGACAACTTTCACCTCGACATGAATCGGCTGCTCTTCCTTCTGGGCCCGTCCCGGTGGATGCTTGATCTCTGGATCTGCATCCTGTACCTGTAACGACTTTCATTCTGCTCTTCTGGCATGTCCGCCTGTGAGTGGTCACAGATACCCCAAGGTCTCTTTCCGATGGCATTTATTTCCTGTATTTTCTTTTTTTTTCTTTGCTTTCATTTTCCATGGGCTTTGGTTGGATTTATTATTATTTCTCCACGAGGCAGTGCAAGGAGTGTAAATAGACGCCTATCCAATTGGACAAACCATGAAATCTGCATGGCAAATTTGAGCGTGCTTATCATTTATAGATCCAGATGTCAACAGCTCATGGTAGACATTAAGAGTGAACAAAAAGTCAGGGCGCCAGGGTAAATAAACCAGCACAGTCAATGCCAAGGAAGGCTTTACTGAAATTGGTCTAATAGAGAAGATCCATTGGGAGATTCGCTGTCATCCAAGCATCCAGGGCGCTCATAGGCTGAATGAGAGTTGCCACGGATGGAAACCCCCCTCTGGTTGGGCGATCACAATGACTTGGCAATGGCGCCGGGCGGCTCCAGAGCAATTGTGACTCGAAGACCCATCAGGGCTGGAGTCGCCCCCAACCAATAGGCAGCAGACGGGGAAGGGGGCAACTTCAGCTCGGAAATATTCAGGGTCGACACTATGATCAGGCTAATGAATTAATCTAGGCAGACAAAAATAAATCAAGCGTGAAATGAATATCCATGGAAATGGAGATGATGGAACATGGTTGAAAGTTGAATTGAATCCAGAATCAAAAAGAAAAAAAGAAAAAAAGAAAAAACAATCACGGTGGCAGCCTCAGGCATATCAGGCACCATCGTGAATTCCCCACATCCGCGCACCGTCTTCGCTTCCTCTTCTCTCCCAATCTCCTTTCCTTTTCTTGTCCCGGCATTCTTTCTTTCTCTGCAGCTCGCGTTGCCGATTGGGATTAAACCCTTTCCTAGTTCCAACAAATCACTTCCGACCTGCAAATAGTTCTCCTCAATTTTCTCCGCCCCTGAGAGTTGCTGACATCTGGTCAACTTCCCCGACGCCATTTCGTTTTGCGCTCTATTTCAATCACCGATTTCGACGTGCCTAGGGGCTTTCCTTCAACCTTTTATCGAGGGAGTTGACGTTGACCTTTGACTTCCGTCGGGCTACTATCGGAGTTCTCGGCTCGTGTTTCAACTTTCCCGAGTCTTTCAGTTGTACCCGCGTCAACTCTTTTTTTTCACTTCGCCAGGGACGTGCAGAGCATTTCCCTGCGACATTTTTCCCCGCTTCTTTCTCAGTCCTTCGTGAGAGATTTTGCTTCATTGCCTTCATAATTTCCTCGTTGGCATTTTAATCGCCAGCTTCCTTCGAACTCGGTTCTTGCCTTGTTTCGACACCGACCTTGACCTTCGATCCTCGATCTCCCAAAGTCAGTCTTGTACAGCTTGATAATCTTGGTCCCGTGTCTTCATCCACTTTCACTGAGCTTGTCGCTCTCTTTCGTTGCTTACTCTCGCTTGTGGTACGGGCTCCGGTTTTCTGCGATCTCTTAGCCCTCGCTGACTAGCATTCGCCCATCTGCAGAAATCGCGTTTTTCGTGCTTACGATCCGATCCTTCTTAATCGTCACATCAATACTCTATTCGTGGGGTTTGATCTCGATTTCTATTCCTGTCATAAACACTCATAATCACCTAATTTTCATCCGGTCAAGCTCGCGAAGCTTTGTGGTTGATCCCAAACGCTTGCTTACCCGTGAACGGATTCGAACGCGACTCACGCTCCTCCACTCAGAACTTGCACATATCTTCCGCCAACTCTCTTACGAATATGAGTATGGACGCTGGCGGTCTTGCTCAGATGACTTACAACAATTCCTTCAATAATGGCAGTTCCCTCGGAGTGCCGAGTTCCGGCTTTGCCTCTCGGGGGAAGGGCTCTCATATCAAACGCTTGAGCGTGCCACCTCAAGTAGCTACCATCGATGAGTCGCAGCCTTCCGTCTCGATCTCGACTCCGCGCACCAGCCGCTCGCATCTCCTGGCCGGGCTCCGTACCGCTCCCCGGTCTGCCACAATTCCTTCGCATCATCAGCAGCGCAATGGCATGGAAAGCGGGCGCTTCCCCGGTCTGAGCAATCGCGGCTCGGACCGGGTCCCGCAAACTGCCACGGGAGCTGGCTTCCCGCAGCACACTTTCGCTTCGAACCAGGGGTCGAACGTGCAGCAAGGTCGCCCAATGTACACTCTGCCGGAGCAGGTGCTTGCACCTCCCATGATTGACATTGGCGGTGAGCTCGTTGACGAGAACACCTATGCAGAGCTGATGTCCACCAATCTTTTCCTCGCAGCGCAGCAGCAACGCCTGCAGCAACAGTTGATCAGCGTCACTGCTGCAGCCCAGCAGTTCCAGGGTATGAATTTGGGTGGGGTCTCCCTTCCCCAGCAGCCGCAGCCGCAGCAGATGTCTTCACTTTCTATGGCGGGTATGGGTCTTTACCAACAGCAGCTCCAGCAGGGCGTGCAACCGATCGTCCAGCCAGTCCCTGGCCAGCCAGGCTTGTTCTCAGTCTACAATCCTCTCACTGGTCAGCAGAGCTACATTATGGATAACAATAGTTTCCAAGAGGAAAGCTCGCCCCAGATGCACGTCGAGCATCAGTCGGCCAGTCAGCGTGTTCCCCAATTCCGGGCTGAGATTTCCCCGCCCGCAGACACTGTACACTCGCCAATGCATTTCGCGCAGCCCATCTCTCCACCCATCGGCTCTCCATCCCCGCCAATGGAAGGCTCTGCTGCTTTCCGTCGCAACAACCGCAAGAATCAATCGTTCCATCCCGGTGTGAAGGCCGGCATCGATACCATGAAGGCGAATGTGGGAACCGGACCCCGTTCCGCTGCCCTGCCGCCAACTCCTGCTACCGGAACTTTCGGGCCTGGTCAGGGTCGCGCTGGTGAGCATCCGATTCGACAGCCCCGGGGCCCCCCTTCACTTGAGGATCTCGTTGCCAAGCCCACCTCCAAGCATGAAGGAAGCAAGAATTTTGCCACTCGTCAGCGCCGCCGGGCGGTTCACAACCTTGTTCGTGCTGGAATTGAGCGGCGGGGAGATAACCGCAGCCTCGGATACAACAGCAGCGGAGGAACCAACACACCCTCGAGTGAAAAGGAGTTCACCTTCTCGGACGGTGACGATACGACCGTGCGCAGTGGAAGTCTCTCCAGCAAGCCCAGTCTGGGCAGTTTGCGTGCGGCGGCCAATGGGGCCATTGGCTCCGAGCGGAAGGAGAAGTCTAGCCGCAAGTCTCCCGACAGCCCTTTTCACAGCGCCACTCCGACCAGCGAGGATGGCTACTTTAGCACAACATTTGCGGAGGTTCGTGCGGAGCATGGATCCTCGCCGACGGGCACTTCATCTTCGTCGCCGTCTGTGGCGGCCGTTGTCGCGGGACAAGGGCAGGTCGCGCAAGCACCTGAGCGCCGAAAGATGCCTATGCTTGTGTTGTCTAGCGCTGAAAAGCGCAAGACTCCATTGATGTAATGCCGATCATCATGTGACAGCGATGTATGACTTTTCTTTCCTGGGCTGGCTTGCTATTTTGTTTTTCGGGCCACCCTTGCTTTTCTCTGTTCCTTCTATCTAGGGCACTTGCTCTTGCCATTCCTTTTCGCCCTTGGTGGCTAATCCTTTTGAGGCACTGCCAACTGTGATATGTGCGTGTTTGACGAAAGACCTGGATCAGTCTGCCACGAGTTCTTTTTCCATTCTCTATCCTTCTTATGCCGATTGATTCGTCCACGTTTCTTACGGGTTGGGTTTCCCCTGAACCGGTTATTCTTATTCAAACGAGGACTGCGAGTCAGATTGGAATGGAAGCGTCGGACATGGCCTTATGGCCTTATCTCATTGTCTTTTGTTTCGGGTCCTGGCGTGCATCCGGTTATGTACCGTCAGTCCACCTCTAACTGCTGAGGTTCTAGTGCAATACATAGCCTGCGCTGATACTGAGTTCGATGTCTTCTTATAAGTAGTATTCGATAAGAGCCCGTAGTACCTAGTTGTATCTCAAGTAGATATTTAATATTTATCTCCAAGCACCACTATAATACCACATCCAGACTCGGGATGGACCATGCATACACATTCAAAGTATCCCATAGCATCACCCATGACCAAAACCTAATTTTTCACACAGACCATCGGCCCTCCAGGAGGACCCGAACTAGCGCAATGCGATCCAGCACAGCAATTGAGGCCACTGGTAACACAACCAGTACCAACTATCACAGCAGCATTAGCTATCACTCATGCCCAGCATCAAAGAATCACATACCCGGGGCACAATCAACGGCACTGGCGACGGTAGCAACAGCAGCAGCAAGAATAATGCTAAAGAGCTTCATTTTGAAGTTGAAAGAATGATATAGATGAGAAGAGATGAGGAATGATATAGATAGAATGTATGAGGGAGAGCTGGAGATGAGATTGTCAGTTTTTGCCAGCCTCTTTATATTCCCTCGTCTATCTGGTATCTTTGATTAATTCCCATCTTTGATTTACCGATTTCTTGTAGCCGATCTCGCATCCATGTACATTATGGACTTTTTGGCCCCTTTACGTTGGCCCCATGGCCCGCCGCTAGACCTATCCTGTCTTATCTGATCTATTTGAGTTTGCTGATGGATCTATGTCTTTTTAGCTTAGATCAGGGTGGGAGTTTCTGCTCCGGGTGGACTGATGCTTAGGTTGTAGTTGCATGGAGGTGTGGATGGGTTGTGGATTGACTCGGGATATCTTGGTTGATTATAGTTTTAAGTTGAAAATATGATTGGTCTTTCTTAATATTATTGGTAGTTGATTATATCGGATGTGTTAACATCATATGGCTGGAAGAATATGGATTCATAGATTCCTTTCGCTCTGGTATCAGGCACAAATCATCGATGCAACGCAGGTAGAAATCGGACCCCAACGTGGTGATCCGCAGACACCATAAGCTCGAGTGGGTACATGTTCGCTTAGACAAAGTACAGATCTTGACCAAATGCGAATAAAGAACAAATAACGGGACAGAAGACGGATTTGGTGCTTTGGTCGTGACTCGTGGACTCGTAGCTTCTATATTATGTCCTTGGACAGGTGATTTGCATGGGACTTTGAGAAGGTTGGAAGGAAGAACGAAATTGGGTATTTCACAGTTGCTCGCTTTCAATCAATGGGTGGGAAAATGGGGTATTTTGCAGGGCAGTGCGAGCAAGCTTCCAGTACCCTGAATAGAAGCTTCCACGACAGACCAGCACGGATTCAGAGTTCAAAGGCCAATCATGAAATGAGACAAGACTAGACTAGAAACTGAAGAGCCCGCTTCGCTTCTTGCCGAACGGGTAAATGACTAGCGCGGCCAGGAACAGACCTACGGTCGTCCCAATCGCTACCTGGACCATGCCGTAGCCGATATCGAAGACCACGCCGTAGCTTTGATTGCGCGCCTCGGCTGCAGACAGATTCTTGGCTGCGTCGACAAAGCCCTGCGTGCCGTTCGCTACCACGGCATAGGGCGAACGGGTCATCTCCTCGGCCGATGTGATCCCCGAGATCAGAGACCCGCTAGCTGCCAGTCCCGATGGCACGAGCACCCAAATGGCGGGGAGCATTGCTGCGGCTGCGAGACCGTGGCGAAGTCTGCTATAGACGTTGCCCATGACGCCGATGACGAAGGCGCCTAGGGCATTCGAGACTTGTGTGTTGGAGTAGAAGCGTTTCGAGCTGAAGTAGCTGACTACGTAGCCAGCTAGAGAAATGACCATCATCAAGGGGATCTGTTTCCACTTGGCGTGATTGACGACAGCAAGGCAGATGGTGAAGAGCAGGACGAAGGGGAATCGTTGGAGGTATTCATTGTTGATGGGGCTGGCGGGACAGGTGTATTCGGTTGACGCTTGGGAGTCTAACAGACCGTAGACTGCAGTACCGACTGTGATTCCGAATCCAAGGAAGAGAGAGTAGATGATTGCGTAGACCATACGCACAGATCCCGCGATGATGCTTCGCGACTGGAGTTCCAGGCTGGCGCATAGGACTGTATACCCCGGTAGGATCAGGGCGATGGAAGCCTGTGCCAACGCTGAAAAGCAGAACAGCGGTTCGCCTTGAAAACGAATACTTCCAAACGCGCGAGCCAGAAAAGATGTCAACACAGCTGCCGAGATCTCAAACACATTCGAGTACAAGCTTGACTTTGGGGAGAGAATCAACTGTAGAATACCCAGTAGACATCCCAGTAGAAAGGCAATGGGCATATCGATCGGTCGCGCATTGAACGCAAATGGTCCTACACAGGCACTTGCGCAACCGTGGGCAAAAATCAAAAACATTATGTGGAACTTGCCGGGCCTCTTGGTCGTTTCGTCCAGTCGCTGGATGGCTTCTTCGACACCGATCACATCGTGGATGACTTCTTTGTAGATCTCATGGACGTCTGCCAGTCTGCCCAGATCAATGCCCTGTGACGAACGAACGACTTTCACCTCCGTGGTATGCGTGGAAGCATCGTCGAAAGAGATGATCATGCAGCCAGGAATATACAAGAATTGACCCTCGATCTCCAGCACCCGGGATGTCATCTGCATGTATTCCTCCAGACGGTGGGTCGGGGCGCCGTATTTCATCAAGGCCCGGCAGAGTCGAATCAAATACCGTTGGCGAGAAAGGAGCTCGGCAATGTGGACGCTAATACGAATCTCGTCTTCCAGCTGCGGTTTCGCCCAGCGTCGAGACAGACCTCCAATGGCACCGCTGCTGCGAGACCGTCTCAACATGGAAATAGGGGACGTGATAGAATTCTTCACAGACGACCCGCTCAGGGAGGTACTAGATCGACTTGGAGATTTCTCGTACCACTTCCTGGGCCGAGTTGGTTTCCAAGTTGGATCTGGGGATAGACCACGGCCACTAAACTCGGAGGAACTTCCTCGACGATAGTGGTCGTATTGGCTCTGGTCATAGTGATAGGAAGAACGGTCCTGGGTACGATGATCATAGAGCTTGAGCAGAGAGGAAAGGATACCCCCACGGTAATGCTTGGGTCGCTCGACATAGGACCCCGAGGTTCTGTCTTCCGAGGGAGTAACCTGTCCCGAATGCGAGCTGGAGGACGATGCGCGCAGGCGAGACAAAAAGTGAAGGTCGGGACGGGACATTTGTCGTACGAGATGATGAGCTTCGCAGAGACGCGGAGTAAATTGCCCGTCGATAGAGCCCGCTTCATCCTCATCCGATAAGTCGCCGAAGAGCTGTTGCTTTTCGGAGAAGCTAATCATAGGAATCTCATCCGCATCTTCTTTTGGAAAGACCACCTCTGTCGGAGTCGAGGCAATTGATGAGACGACACTGGACCGAGGACTTATTTTGGGAGATTTGGGGGAATAATTGAGAGAAGATGCAAGCTGCTGGGCCTTTTCATGGGCACAGGATATAGCTCGCCCCTTGTCATGCAGCCCGGAACTGATCTCATCGTCCCTTGTGGTGGCTACCGAGCTCATCGGAGGATAGATCGTCAAGCCAGTGACATCTGCTGACGCGGATCGTCTGCCATCCTCCACTGAGAGTGTGCGTTGAGAGCCTTCGGGTCGCTTTTCTTGGAAGGATGGAATGCTGGCTATCGGCTGTGGTTTTTGAGGTAAAACCGAAGCAGCCCTGCGATCCAGTCGGGATTCAACCGTGGATCCGCCAGTCACCTCCTTGGACATTGATGGATCATCTGTAAACTTGACGCGATTGGTGGGTTTGGAATTGTCTACATTCCGATGCTTGCCCTGAGCACCCATATCCCCGGTCTGGCCATGTTGAGACTGGGGAGACTCGTTGCTCGGCAGGGATGGCAGACATGACGACGGTGGTTTGGATGAGCTGCTCATTGATTCAGCACTTGCTCGACGGGAGGCCGGGAGATCAAAGTAGCCTCCGGCCATGTTTGTTGTTGGAATCTCTAGTTCACCATCTACCCTGGTAAGTCTTGTCTCGTTTCTTCGAGTCAAGGTATAAAGATATAGATCTCAAGCCCCTAGCAACAGTCAGCTATGTGGAATACCTCATTGGAAGCTCTTGAATTTAGATGAGCTTAGCTATAGCTTGCCGGCCCAAGCTCCTCTTACCTTGTTTTCTAGACCAGTCCGGATGAGATGAACCAATCAAGACGGTCAGATACACTGAGAGGAACTCCACAAGGAGAACAGATCGGGGCTCTCAGGAATGAGAAATTATGTCACCGATCCATTGCATCGCATGTCGGATAGTTTGGGAAACAGGAAGACCGGGAGGTCAGATATAAACGGAGGAACTGAACTGGGAATCGGGTGTTTCTCTACACGGATAGGAACCGCATAAAAACCTACAGCTCACCGAGATCGTGGTAATAGTTTGGTCATTGAGAAGCTTCAAGTGGGGATTTCCTGTGGATTGGAAAACACCATCCGTGCCGGTTTACCATAAGTCACCGGGGGATTGGCAAAGTTCCAGACATCCCTTGCGGATCTGGTATACTCCGATGCGGGTCTAGTGCAGACACGTCTGGACTTGTATAATCGGCAAACGAAAGAGTTGGAGCTCTAAACCATTCCGGTTCCACCGAGACCAGGAGGTACCACAAATGACAGCTCGTTGATCAAAATACCCGAATCAAAAGTCATCAATTCTTACAAAAAACAGATGAATCGTCCAGTCAATTGTCAATCCAACCACACCAACCCGGAAATCATCCGGGGCAGTGCATATCTTTTGCTCCAGGGGCAATTCTTGACCTTCTTCCCCTATGATGTCAGCCTCATCCTATTGTGTGACCCAGATCCAAAGCTTCATGATTCTGTTCATGGTTCTGTTCATGGTTCCGGCCTGATCCTCATCTGGTTCTATCCAAAGAGAAAAACGACTTGGTGGAGTTCGGGATGCCGAGCAAACAGTCCAAGGGGCAAAGAAAAAGAAATCAAAGTTAAACATCAAACAGACCATTCGACAGGTCCAGATCCAAGGGCAATGCAGATGCAGTTCTCCACCGTTCCTCGCTGCAGCAATGCGACCACACCTCTATTCGGTGTCACCATCCATCACTCTCCTTTCCCCCGTCACACACTTTAACTGCGTCTGCCGAGGATGACCGTCCAACCTGCACAGACGCAGGGACCAACACCTAATCTCCATGGCCGTTCCGGAGACACGCGTATATGCGCACGGTTCATTGCGCATATGCCATTTCTTCATCAACTAGACAATACCATTCAATGAAGAGGGTTACAGTCGATGATTCACCAGATCAACCAAAGTTTCCCGCAATGAAACCATGGAACCGTGATGATTTGCGAACCGGGCCGAGAGACTAATCTTAGCAACATGGCGAATCCTCAGAGTGATCAGACCATCGGATTGAAGCACTAAAATTACTCGTGAGTATCTTGTGCAACGATATATTTCACTCGGTAGAAATGCATGGTCCTTGCAAAGCCAAATGACTATCCGGAACCAGCGGAGGTCGGCGTCAACAAAGCCGTACAGATTGAACGTGCTGCTCGAAACTTTGAGACCCACAATTGCTCCCAATGGATTTTCAGTAACGACCTGTCTAGATCGGGATGTTATCAGCGAGAAATGTCTCGGTGGGTCGAGTTTGTAATCGGTGAGGTTTTCATGTGAAGAGGGATGACGCTATGTTGATATAAATGACTCGAAGTTAAGCTGTCAATAGGATTGTGCGTCTGAGTCATAACTGAGGATCTAGAAATAGACATAGACAGCTGACGTGTCGTCAGAAACAGTCACTCAATTAAAAGTTTGACCAGACCATGGGGTGGGATGAGTGGATATATATGGTGGAAAGACTTGACCGGTCCCTAGGTACCTCGTTACATATTGATATAGTTGCTGAGACAAAATGGGCCAAGTTTTAATGTAATAGAAATTAGAAGAGCTTAGTGTCACTTGCTTTGATCGCCAAAATGCGCCATCCAAGGCAACGACAAATCTCGTTCCAATTTTACTCGATAAATCGAGCTGCCCAGGTGGTCATAAATTCCAATGATACATTATCACTACTACAGAGCACAAAATCGACTTAAATCAGACTGGATCCATTCCATCGCGGTATATTAGACATCAAAACCCCAACTCCTGTGCTTGCAAACAATTGCCATGCATCCTATCCCACCCATTGCTAACTCGTAAATTGCGCCGTGCCCAGCATTCCTAGCACAAAAGAGCAGTTCGTCAAGATCATTTCAATACAATCACCAGCCCTTGTGCCGTGACGCCACGGAGACGGTGGATAGAACAAAAAGGTATAGAACGATTCGGAAAAGCTTGGTGAGACTATTATCGTCTCTCGACTCGACTGAGAGCCCCAAGAATGACCCCGATATCTTCCCGAGGTCGCCGTGGCAGGGAAATTGAAGGTAGTTCACGGTCTCCCCCTTCGATTGCGAGCCGTTGTTGAGTATTCTGTGCATCGTGCTCTTCGAGGCGCTCGGCACAAACACGCAATATTCGGGACGAGACTGCGTCTGCTGTAGACCGATATAGTTCAATGTCATGAATACCTGCCGCAAATGCATCGAGCGTTGGGGCGAGGCCTGTTGTGATTCGGGAAAGGCGTGAGGAAACGGTAGATGGTGTCATAGGAGGGAGATTTGTGGACGTAGCAGATGATCGATCATCTGTGGACAGAGGAGAGGGCTTGAGGGATGCTAATAAAGGTTGCTGGGAGGGATCAAGGAGTGAGGAATCAATGTGTTCGAGAGATGGTCTGTGCAAGTTTCGTTTCGATTTTGGCGAGCCTTTGGAGCTGGATTCTTCTGTGATACGAGGAACCGCCGGTTGTTTTAGGAGTGCATTTAAAGCATGCCGTTCTTTTTGTAGTCTGTCAAACTTGGTAAGTCCATGCCCTTATAATCTTGTAGTTGCAAACCTACTTTTGTATTTGCTCCTCCAACTCCTTGATCTTGTCTGTGTTCTGCACGTTCCTCGGATTTGGTTTCTTCACTACCACCGTAGGAGGGGTTACGTCCTCCCGACTGAACCAGTTGGAAAGATCAGAGTTGGTTGAGAAGTCTTTCAACAGTTCTTCTTGAATCACACGGGCTATCTTCGAGTCAGTGATGCCTTTGTTTAACAGGAGCAGAATTTCTTACCTGCAAGACGGGTGCTCTGGTCCTCCGAATGAGAACCAGAGGGCTTGCTTCCCAAGGCGCGCGTCGCACACCAAATGAGAAGCTGTCTCATTCTGCGTGGCTCGGGCAGACCATCATCGGCAATGTGTTTGTAAAAGTCGGCCGTACCGACTTCTTTGTGAGGCAATGCATTCGATGCCCCAGAGTCAATCAAAGAGCTGGCTCTTCGTCCACGCATTCCCAAGCTACTTCGCCGTCGCCCTTTGCCTGATTTCGCGCCTCGGAGTTCCTTGTTCCGCTGGATGACTGGGGTATCGGCTGCAGGGAGAGCAACTTTGGTCCCCGCGGGCAGTTGCTCCGGAGAAATGAATCCATTCGGCTCGTTATTTCTTGGTCGTGCTGTCCGCCCCTTTCTCGATTTTTTGGCCTCGTGCGCATCCGGTGTCTCGTGGGTTTGTAATGAAGAGCGCCTGTTACTTTCTGACTGTGCAGTTGTCTCGACATGTGTCGTCTTAGAAGTACCGTTTCTTGTCTTTTTACTGGAAGATTTAGTAGTCGTTTCCTTTGTTGGCACTGCGCTGGCAGCATCCTCCACAGTCCGTTTCTTTGGCGGACGCCCTCTGCGCGGTGTCGGTTTTGGAGGCGCATTTTCCGTATCTGAATCTCGAGACTCGGGAACAGGTGATGGTCTCGATTTCTTAGATGGCAATCGAGCAAACATAAACCCCTCCTCATCCTCCTCGTAGTCTTGCGAAGATGTCAGTATCCATTGCGCAACCCCCTTCCATCCTTAAATACTCACTTGCTTTGCGTTTGCCTTCGTTCTTCGCGGCCTCCTCGAGCCCTTGCTGGCTTGCGCTGTTCCGTGTGGTTCGCCCTCTGCCTCTGCCGGCTCCACCAGACGCGGGCGCAGGACGCGATCGCGCCTGAGAAGCCGCCATTCCGATCGTCCCCAGCGGTTCGCGGCGCCTTTTTGTGGTCGTCGTGGTTGTCAGGACCGCGGTGGTCATGTCAAGAGGGGATCACGCGGGATCGTTGGTGATTGAGGGGGTTCCCAGTCACTTCAGTGACTCGGATTTGAGCCCGTTGGTGGCGCGTCTTCGAGATATCGCGGACTTGAAAGAGTCTCTACAAGGTGAAATGGGCGCGACGAGGGACGAATGGTCGCGTTGGCACGGGTGACCGCTGCAGGCGTCAATGTCGGTCGGGTTTAACCCCCTCGTCTGGAGTCGGCCCGGGCGACAAGCGGTAAAGACAATTGACGTCGGAAACACATTCGCCTTCGCAGTCACTCAAATCAAAGTCGTCAAATGCGCCCGCAATGGCGAGGGGAGCTGCGGGCGGCAAGGGTACAGAAGGTGGGTTGAAGTGATTCGGGCACGCGGTTGTTTTGGTCGGGGCGCGTGGGCGCTAGTCCACTTTGGGCACCACCTCCGCTTGAATGTCCAACAACTATACTACATGTAGCCACGAAGTGTAGATGAATAGCCATTCATTCGATAGGTTACTCTCTATAAAAAACATGCCTTTCACAGTTGATGATGTATTGGTAGAGGCAAAGGTCGACAAATGCTTCGAATGTGTCGCTATGTGTCCATATCAAAAAAGAAAACGCCAATATTGCAACACGAAACCTATGGCAAAGGTGCTGGGAGTTGAGCCCAAGTCCTTCGTGAGTCAATTGATCATTGACCGGAATCACCTGGAGGCGCCAAGCTACCTGCGATGCGCCGCTTTGCTTCTTGCATCTCCTCGGCAGTGATGTTTTCTGCTTTCTTCGGCATGTCAGGTTCAAATTGAGGAATATCGGGACTATGGCCGACAGACATGCCGACCCGAATCTATTTAACGTCAGTCAAAACAGCACATTCAAACCTAAATGAGTTCCTTACCAGTGTTTCCAAAGGACCTTTCGAGTTGTCAGCCAGGTCTTTGTCGAAGTTGACCATCCCTTCCTCAAACAAAACCAGAAGAGTACTGCCGCCAAACTTGAAATACCCCAGCTCTTCCGCTCGAGAGACTTTTTCGCCTTTTTTGCGGGTAATCACCGTGCTACCGACCATCATGGCTCCCACGCAAATGACCATGACACGACCGTGTGCAACGGAGTCAATGGGGACCAATATCCGCACATTTTCACCATACACATCAAGGGCTGAGCGAACGGCCATAGGATTCACGGTATAGTATTCACCTTCAATAGTTTTAGGCTCACCCATAATTCCATCCACGGGAATGTGGAATCGGTGGTAATCTTGGGGTGCCAAGCGGAAGACACCCAGAGCACCATTCCGGTAGCGCGCGGCGTCCTCAGGATAGGCATCACCCAACAATCGCTCGACAGAAAATTCGCGGCCCTTTACCCAAATGCTGGTAGCATCGTCCATACGATCGAACACGACAGAGCGACAGTCAGCGGGCGACACGACAATCCTGGGTTCGTCAGGGGCAGAACAGGGGCGAGCCTCGGGTGTCAACGCTCGGTAGAAGAACTCGTTAAAAGTACGGAACTTCTCGATAGGCAGAAGAACTTCCGTCATATCTAATTGATGAAAGTTGATGAAGTCTTGGATCTGACTGGCGGATGCCGGGTCGTCGTACTTCCGGCCTTGTTTTATACTCAGAGATCGTAGCACGCGACGAACTATATTCATTGTCAAAGACTTGCATGAGATGACCGGGGTGGGAATACTTACTTCTCTTCTTTTCCATGTCCTTGCTCTTGAGGCCTTTGTACAATAAACGAATGCCAAGTCGGACATAAACACTCATACGCTCCTCATTGATCTGACCCGTGATCCGATCTTGAACGAGAATATTGGCCGAGTTCGCACCGAGGCGGTAGCCACCGTAGGATATCTTCGTGACGACCTTGGAGTACCATTTACGTTGCGCCTGGCTAGATGTCACGAAGCCACCCATGACCAGGTTGTCCACCTGGCGCCAATCACGGCTTGCACAGGTTGCAATGTGCGTGATGATGTCTGCATCAGACCGCTTGGCAAGACGCGGCTGATGGCAAAGAGGACATTCTCGAATTTCCACGACATGCTCCTCGCCTCTCTCATCCGCGAGATCATCAGGCTGGAGTTCTCCCTCGACTGGACTGGGTTGTTCGTCACCGGTAACAATAGTAGGCACAGCCGTCCGGGTGGGGTCGGCATTGGCTGGCTTAGTGGTGCTAGTTTCAACTGGAAACTCGTCGCTGCTAGAGGGCTCCTCGCTTTCTTGACTGTCCACTGATGGCGGACCAGGCACTGATGGCGGAACAGGAGGCGCCGCATTTTTCCTTTGCAGCATCTGCAAAGTATCTTCCAGACAGATCACTGCCTGGTCAAATGTCAGGTCAGCCGTTTCGCTGGTTTCATTTGCAGCGCTGAATCGCTCGAAGAAACTGTCAATAGTGGATTCTTTCAAAGTGGAGCCTAGCGTATCAAGCATCGTTGTCATTTCGACTTTGTCGATGCGGCCGCTTTCATCGGCGTCGTATTGTTTCAACATTAATCGCCAGAACTGTTGCCGCAATGCGCGGTATGGTAGATACTTGGCCTTGAGATGCAGCACAGGTGAATGCTTGTCCTCCCATCGCTCTCGATTCTTGAGAGTGAGAGGAATCGTATAGGCTCGCAGACCTTCGTCGTCTGCAGGGGGGATTGAATCGTTATCATATGTGACCGAGGATGAGGAAGGGACCTGGAGCGTGGAGCCGCTGTCAACCTCGGTGCTTGGCTCTGATTGATTTGAAGTAGACGGGCCAATATTGGGGACCTCAGGGATAGCCAGCGGCGCTGACTTGGCCGAAACGGAAGCGGCCGAACTGTGTGATAACAGTCCTGGTCGACCCATTTTGGAAAGACTCTGAGACGATGGAGATGGGCTGATGAATATCGGACCAGACTTGGCACCCATACTCGGTTCATCGGCTTCGACAAATTGGTATAGGCCAGTTTCAAGGTCTGCTTCCGGTGCAGATTGAACGAGTGTCTGGAGCGGAAAACTTGCCGAGGCGACAAAGTCGTTGCCCGAAAACTTGTCTCGGTCAATCACAGTGAAACTCATGGTGTAGAACTGCTCGTGTCGCATGACCTGGAACACCATTTTCTCATTATACACCGGGTTCAAGTTATGGCGTACAACCGGCGTTCTCAGAGTCTTTCTTCCGAGAGAGGTCACGACAAAGGGGTCCATGTCGAACGATGTCCGCGTCACTGAAAGGCGTGTCAACCACTTGATCCATGAACAACTGCCATCATAATAACCATACCATTTCGTTCTGGGGGAAGATCGGTCACCCGGACCACTTCCATAAACACAATGCCCTGCACCCCGCTGCCCGAGCCCGAGAATTGATATGCACGCGCAGCCAATGACTTGCGCCTCAAGCGTGCCAATCGAAGACGACGTCGACGCTTTTCTACAATCTCCGGCTTTGACAGATCATCGGTCTCATCCGAGGTCTCCTCATCACGATCGAGATCATCGAGATCAACTGGTGGCAATTGATCGTCGTCCTCACTCACGCACACCAAACTCTTGAATTTCCGGTATACCTCTTCAGGTGTGGCCGTAGGGTTAGCAGAGTCCACGAGAGAAAATTGTATCAGAATCTCTCCCGAAACCGAGGTATCCTTCTTCTTTTTCCGATTGGAGCGATGGAATACACGTTTTGAATTGAGTGTATACCATGTGGGCTGAAGACCAGGTTAGTGGAATTCGCATCAATTGTCAGTCCACCACCCACTGCTTGATTGATTTGACCCTCCGAGAAAATGTCCTCCAATGCAATGTCGAATTCCCCCATGTAGTCTTTACCAAACCGATCATGATCCCAGCAAATGCATTCTAAAAGCGGCACGCCCACCACGGGCATTTCGAATGACACGTTCCATTCTGGGTTGAGGGTCTTGAATATGGTCGGTGTCGACTGCCTGGCATCTCCCAAAGTTACCACCAGGTACTGTCGCATGTCAGTGAATTGGTGGCAAGGATAGCTTCCGGGGAAGACTTACGGGATCGCTTGTGCCACCTCGATCTTTGGCCGCGAGATCACGTCCCTAACAAGTGTATTAGCCAGTGTCTGAGAATAGAATGGTCGGGATTTCCCGCTCACCCTGAGCACCGTGACCTTCAGCAATAGAGGTTTGGGATCCACGGCCCGCGTGGGACTTGTGCTCCTACTCTGTCCCGGCGTAGAGCTCGTGCTGCGCGCGGATAAATGCGAGCTGAGCCGTTGAGGAATCGGCAGTCGGACCATAGCGGAAGTGAATGCAAGACCGACAAAAAGTGTAGGTTGGAGACGAAGGAAGCTGAAGAGAGCGAGGAGAGAGTTGGATGACGATAGGCCGGTCCAACCCTGGACCCGTGAAGGCTTAGCTAGGTCGATCCGCGATCGGCTCGGGTCGATCCCAACACGATTTGGACACAGCCGATGGGGCTGAAAGGACAATGGCCAGTCAAAATAGGTGTGGAAAGAAGACAGATAGACCCAGGAGCACGAGGGAGGGGAAGTGAGAATCGCGGGGCACGAAACAACAATGCCAATGGAAGGTTCTCACAACTCCAGGAAGTCTTGGAGACTCCACATCTCCACCGCCAATTTGGATGCCTGGAAGGGATTGACCTTGTGAAGATGATTCACTGATGGGATGTTGGTTCTGCATTGCCAAAAGTACCCCGCATGACATATAGAATACCACCCATTTCTACCTTTTGCTTCTCTACTCGTTTCTGCACTGGATCGGAAATATCCAGATCTTGATTTGAAGAGTCCAAGCTAATCCTCCCGTCGATCCACCCGGTTCCAGACCTCGTCAGCGGTAGCTTTGCCTTTGGTTTCCGGCACCCACTGGTAAATGAAGAACCCCAACAGCCCCGCCATCACCGCAAAGACCCAATAAACTTTCCCACGACCTCCGAGCGCATCATTGAGAATGGGAAAGAATTGCGCGACAATAAATGTCGCAATCCAGTTGGCTGCCAATGCCCAACTCTGCGCTGCTCCGACTGCCTCGGCTCCCACAAGCTCAGACGCCAGCATGAAAGGAACCGGTCCGAGTCCCACGGCAAAACTTGCGACAAAAAGCAAAGTGGCAATGCCCGCCACGACTTTGTGATCCCAATACATTCCCAGCGCCAACAAGATGGAACTACACCCCATACCGCTAATACTAAGCAACAAGCAAGTCTTCCGACCGATCCGGTCCGGCAAGGGCGAGCACGCTAAGGTGATCAACAGGTTGATCGCAGAGATCAGCACGGTGAGGAGTGCCGCCGTCGTCGGTAGGATGCTCTGCAGCAGCGAGACACTATACATGATGATACTGTTGACACCCGTGAACTGCTGAGCAATCATCACTCCGACCACTGCAATAATAGCAGGCCGATAATAAGGATCCCGCACTGCCTGCAAAATCGTGACTGGGTGTGGCTTGCGGTTTGCATTCGACGGTGATGCGAGAAGCGCTTCTTCCTCGCCTGAGGACGCATTGAGTCTCTGCCATCCTTCCGTCTCGGCAGATATGTCTGCATCCTTGCCACGAATACGCTGTAAAACCGGGCGGGCCTGGCTCACACCGCGATGCTCTGCGAGCCACGTAGGGCTCTCGGGCACTAGGAAGAGACCAAGAAGCTCCACTGCGCCAATTATCCCTGCCACGGCAAAGATCATTCTCCACCAACTGTCATGGCTCCAGAAATACCCCAGGACTTGAGTGAGCAAAATCCCAACATTCGTCATGATCTGAGTACAGAATCCAAACAAGCCACGGGATTCCGGAGGTGCAATCTCAGACACATAGATCGGGCCCACCACGATTGCCGCTCCTGATCCAACCCCTGAAAGGAACCTGCCTATAGCGAGAAGTGGAATTCCCGGTGCCAGGGTTTCAGCCACTGGCCCCAGGATAAAAAAGATTGTAGTCGCTTGGAGCGCCAGGCGGCGGCCGTAACTGGTCGATACCGGACCCGCCAGCAGAGCTCCCACCAGGCCACCCAACGTGTAGATGGACGACACCAGTCCGAATTGAGATGGACTCATAGGTATACATTGTGGCAAGCCACTAAGGTCTAGATTAGAGGAATGTATAGCTTTCTTTTCACATGTCACCACCGCTTGGGGGGCATTCAGTTCGGCCTGAGTCGTGTTAGGAACATCAACCCACACGGAAAATGAGAACATACCAAGTGATAACCAAACTGAAGTGGACCCAAAGTAGTGACCAACACGAGATAAATCAGATATGGCGTGACCTTCGACCGAGTCGACCCCGAAGCCATGATGCGTGAGTGGAAGGAGGTTCGGAAATAACCATGACGTCTCGGGGCGGCCAGATAAGCCCGTCAAACACCGACTCCGCGACTCCGCGTTTTCGCCTCCAACCACAACCAGAATCGCTAGCCTCGATCCTTTTCCTTTTCGTCTCCGCCCTGACCACTTGGCTGAGTAGGGCTCAACTTATTGATGGACTGAAATGAGTCTGACGAACCCGCCGTCCTCCGGTTCAATCGCTGCCCGAGCCAAGTCCTCGCTCAAGCGGAGCGTGCAGGCCACTGATGGTAATTATATATTCGATTGATATCTTGTCTCTTCTAGAACATGTTTGGGAAAGGTTTCCCGTTTCTGAACCCTGGTGGAGGATTCTATCCGCGTGGTAAATTTGTCCCTAAAGTCGAGTTGTCCTGGAGGGTGTGGCATGGCGATCTTCCTTACACCTGCTGGTTGCACGTTGATCCTTGATTTGTCCCCGCTCCTTGCGATGCTGCTGCAGACCGATAGCTAACTTGGATTCGCCTGCAGACAACCTCGACTCGCGAAGACCCACCGGGTATACCAGCAAAGTCCGAGTGCGCGATCGGTATCATATTGTGGGTTTCATCAGTAGCGGAACCTACGGTCGGGTATATAAGGCAATTGGGAAAAATGGACAGAAAGGCGAATTTGCGATCAAAAAGTATGGTCTCATGATGGTATTTGCTGGTCCATTTTTAACGTCTGCAGATTCAAGCCGGACAAGGAGGGCGAGACCATCCAGTATACAGGGTTATCGCAGTCGGCCATTCGCGAAATGTCCCTCTGCACGGAGCTGTCGCATGCGAATGTCGTTCAACTGGAAGAGATTATTCTAGAGGACAAGTGTATCTTCATGGTGTTTGAGTACACAGAGCATGACCTCCTCCAGATCATTCATCACCACACACAACCGCAGCGACATGCTATACCCGCGGTTATGGTGCGATCTATACTTTTCCAGCTACTCAATGGGTTGCTGTATCTACACACCAACTGGGTGCTGCATCGAGATCTCAAACCAGCCAACATCCTTGTCACATCGGGTGGTGCCATCCGCATCGGCGATTTGGGACTGGCGCGGTTGTTTTATAAGCCATTGAATTCTTTGTTCTCGGGTGATAAGGTTGTGGTTACTATCTGGTACCGAGCTCCGGAGCTCCTTCTAGGAAGTCGACACTACACACCCGCCGTCGACATGTGGGCAGTAGGATGCATCTTCGCGGAGCTTCTCTCATTACGTCCCATCTTCAAAGGGGAGGAAGCCAAGATGGACAGTAAAAAGACCGTCCCATTCCAGCGCAACCAAATGATGAAGATTGTTGAGATCCTCGGTCTCCCCCGCAAGGAAACCTGGCCGGGCCTTGTCTCGATGCCTGAATATACACAACTACAGTCTCTTGTGATGCACCGCCAACCAACCCATTTCCACCGCGGTCCCAATCTCGAAGGCTGGTACCAAAGCTGCCTGAAGAATAATGGCTATTCTACCAACTCAAGTGCTGGGACCCCGGGCGCAGAGGGATTCAATCTGCTCGCGCGGATGCTCGAGTATGATCCTACAAAGCGGATCACAGCTCAGGAAGCCCTCGAACATCCATATTTCACCAATGGCGGTCCTATCAGTGGAAATTGCTTTGACGGAATCGAGGGCAAGTATCCCCATCGCCGGGTTACTCAGGATGATAATGATATGCGCACTGGTAGTCTGCCTGGTACTAAACGCAGTGGATTGCCGGATGATTCATTGTTGCGAGCATCGAAACGGTTAAAGGAGTAATTGGCCATCCATCCACCGATTTCTCGGTGATTATATCATAATTTTGGCATGGCGTTGGACCGGGGTTCGGGTTATCTTCCATATATACCTTTGAATTGCATGAACAATAGATCTCTCCCAGATACGCCTGTAGAACCATTCCATTTACCGGTAATTCGAACCCATATCCTATCCGGAAACCAACCCTTTAACATGAAACAATCCCAAAAACACAATTAACAACCTAGAACAAGTCAGACCATGCCCAAGACAACCAGAGAACAGAAAAAGATCAAACTTACCACCCTGCTCACGCCGATTATCACTCCCAGACTCACCATCCCCACCACCCATCGCCGCTTGACCCGCCGCATCCCGAATACCCTGCTCATCACCGCGCAGTTTCTCAAAATACTCCTTGACATCTTCCGCACTAACAGCCTGCCCACTCTCCGCGAACGGCTTTAGGAAATTTTTCACCTTATCCCGGAGGTTATTGTAGATCATTGCGCCCTCGATTGCGCGTACGCGGTCGACATTGCTGAGCGCTGCTTCGCCGCGTTCTAAGAGGCTTCCTGTCCCGGTACTAGCTGCGCCGTTGGCATCGCCGTTTTCTGAGAGCGGGGGCTCGTAGGTTTCTTCTTCTTCGCGGAGCTGAGGGTGTGGTGCAAGGTTGGGGTAGCATTCTGCGCAGCGGCAGAGTTGGTCGTGGAAGTTTTCTTGGACGAAAAGAGAGAACGACTCGACTGGTGTTGAGCTTGGGAGGAGAGCATGTTTCGGTTTGGTGGCCTCGGTTGATGAGTCCGGGTCTTGCTTTGGAGGCGCCTCTTCGATCGTGGGTAATTGATTGGATTCTTGGGTTTGCGTATCCTCCTTCGCTCGTTTCGCGTTGGTTTCGTTTTCGGCAGGCTCATCGTCGTCTGCCTTGCGCTTTTTCGATTGTTCTCCTGGCTCTTGATTCGTCGACTCTGTCGAGGATAGATTCTTCAGGCCGCCATTCTGGTAGACTGGGGGTAGGAAGCCTGGTGTCCCTGCGTACTTTTTGAGCCAGGGATTGGATTCCAAGCACTTGTAGCAAATCATCTGCCAAAAGGCTTCCTCCTCGGGGAATCCGGGTGGTAGAGGGGTTTCGCCATCGTCATCATCAGCCGCATCACCACCGCCGATAAGCTTCTCGCTCGCTTTGGATTTATGCCAGTCTCGGGGCAGCCCAATGAGACACTCTGGGTGCCACCAGTCTTCACCGCAGCCGCCTGATTCAACCGTACCCAGACCTAGACATTGGAACATGGTCCCTGTCTCCTTGTTTGGATCATACGGCCCCGCGCAGCCACAGAACTGGTTGCGAAAGTTATGGTTGTAGGTGTTATTCTTCGCAGCCTCTTGGGAGTGGACGCCCTTTTTGCCTGTCTTCGGGTCTTCGCGCAGCGTGCAAGACGATGTCGAGGGCATCCGAGTGGTTCCGCAATCGCACACAAAATTCCTTTTACTGAAAAGCTCGACGAGGGTGTGTTCACCATGGCAGGCAATAGAACAGGAGTAACAGACCGCGGCCGGCGTGTGCGATTCATCGTCTTTGGAGGGAGGCGGGTTGCAAGTCAGACACGCGAAAAGGGTCTGTCGTAGTGGGCCTAATTCATAGGTGCACGAGTCAAAAGACTGGGAAGCGTTAATTCTGAGAAGTAGAAACGTGATTGCGCGGACTCACGTAGGGCAGAGCTTCACGCGCGTCGGCTTCCAACTGAATCTGGGACTCGATGAAACTGCAGGAGTTAATAATGATGTCGGAGCGCTGAGGGTTAAGTGAATCATACTCTTTTGCTGTTTGCGAGTTTTGTGAGCCAAAGCTCTCGCGGCGGCCAGACTGGGCCTTCGCCTGATCGGTGCTTGGCTGATCCATCGGAACAATGACAGGGTCAACGGCGAGAAAAGGCAAATCGTACACGACTATTCAATGCGCGACAAGGAGTGCGCAGGCAACTGATGAATCGGTTGGTTAGTCGTGGTCAATTGTGAGGTCGAGAAGTTCCGAGGTTCACGACGCGCGGTGGAGCAAATGAGTGGCGCCGTAAATGTTGCAAGTTCGCGATTCGATTGTTCTGCTCGGTCCGCGTTCTCTCGTTTGCCTGACACTCCAGGATCGCTACGATATTAATTATGGAACCAATTTCGGCACGAAGATTTGGAATTTACTCTAGAGTGTTTCAAGGGACATACATCAATTTGTTACGCTTGGAGTATAGGAGGGCATTTAGCTCTGTTTGGTAAGCAAACTCACTCTTAGGATCGAACAAGATTGCAGTGTTTGATTGGTGCTGCTCTTATATTTTCTCGCCAATTATCAAAAGCTTTGCCTTTGAACTGAATTATCTTTGGTTGAATGGACATGGATGCCTCTGCCTTAACCAAGCGATGGATTGAGCTCTACTCCGTGGGCAAATACGTATCCGTCTGCTCTTTGATTTCGATTTCCACCGACTTCGAAAGAAGCTTTTACCCAGCTCTTGTATGAACTACCATTTCGTTCGGAGTCTCTGCAGAGGGCCTGTCCATTCACATCGATCAGCATCTGGGATCGAATCCTAGCTTGGTTAGGAGAATTGACAGCCAATCTTTCCTTTCTACCTGATGGAGTCTGCTTGATCGTATGTCACATCTCTACATAATTTATAGCGGCATAGTGGATGTCACGCGAAGGCAAGCGTCTGAATGCTAGTACATCTACAGGTCATAATTACGTCTCTCCCTACGTATGTCACTTAATCAATATTCTATTTCCGACATGATATTAAGAGCTCCAATCCCAAGATTAGTTCTGGATATACTTCAGGTGTCGACCTCGATTGATCTTGCGCCTATCTGAAGTTACAATGTGAGCCAGTTAGTTAGTACTATAGTTCAACGTTTCTCTCCTGTTTGCCCTGTTTGAAGTTGATTTTATATAAAGGTTAGAGACTTGCATGGTCGGACTTCTTGTAGGTCATTAGTTACAATTTGCCCAATTCGATTGATTGGTGAGTTCTCGTCGTTGTCAATGTTTTACTCCCAGACATGCCACGTGATCGCCAAATCGGGTTTAATTGGGACGCGTCGGCGTCGCGCCTCGCGTATCGCGTGTTGCTCATCGCTTTCGACCACTTGACTTTCCGCCTCCCTCTCCCTCCCTTCTATCAACCACGCCTCGGGCAGAAAATTATAGGCCCCGACCACCTCTTCTTGAGTCTCGATCAGGACCGAAGTCGGCGATTGAGATAACTCACAATGGAGTCAGTATTTTCCACTGTTATTTTCTGACGCCCAAAGCTCACCAATTCAGTCCTCTTCGTCCCAGCGACTCGGCCGCCAACCGCGGCCCGAGAGCGAACACTCGCAAGCGTTCGCGCGAACCAGATGACATCTCCTCCCCAGCACAACTTCCTCCTTCCAGTCGTATGTATAATTCTCCGAGTGAAAACAACAACGCCAAATCCAGACTGACGGAATGAGCAGCTATGGCTTTGGGCTCATCTCCTCCCCCCATGCCATTCGACGAGGGGGATGAGGACGACGACGAAGAAGCGGAGCTGGTGCCCGATATTGACGACGCTGATGAGCTGGCCGAGGACGAAGACGGCATTGATCTGTTCGGCGACAATTACGAACGAGATTATCGTGATGCGGCAGATGACCAGTACCAAAACGAGGGGTACATTGACGATGATGAAGATCACGATGAACTTGATGCCGCGACTCGTCGGCAATTGGATGCGCGGCTAAATCAGAGAGATCAGGAACTCGCTCGTCGGCGCCGAATGCCTGCGGCTTTCTTGCAGGACGATGATGACCTGGACATGGATCTGTCACGCCAGCCACGCCGTCGCCGACACCATTATGATGAAGATCGCGAAGATATCGACATGGCTGATGAAGGAGTGGAAGAGCTGTCCCTGGAAGAGCTGGCAGATGTGAAGGCAGCCAACATCACCGATTGGGTCACCCAGCCCCAGGTTCTTCGATCTATCTACCGCGAGTTCAAGGCATTCTTGACCGAATTTATTGACCCCAGTGGCCAGTCGGTATATGGAAACCGAATCAAGACTCTTGGTGAGGTGAATTCGGCTTCGTTGGAAGTGTCATACGCCCACCTGAGTGAGACCAAAGCTGCACTGTCATACTTCCTGGCAAACGAACCCACCGAAGTATTGAAAGTCTTTGACCAGGTCGCTCTGGACGTGACTCTTTTCCACTACCCGCAGTACCACGACATCCACAACGAGATTCATGTTCGCATCACTGATGTGCCCATTATCTACACTCTTCGCCAACTCCGTCAGTCTCATCTCAATTGCTTGGTTCGTGTCAGCGGTGTTGTCACTCGCCGCACAGGTGTTTTCCCGCAGCTGAAGTATGTCATGTTCCTCTGCCAGAAGTGCGGTATCACACTGGGTCCTTTCCAGCAAGAAGCAAGCGCCGAGGTGAAGATTTCTTTCTGTCAAAATTGCCAATCTCGCGGTCCATTCACTGTCAATACGGAGAAGACTGTGTACCGCAACTACCAAAAATTGACCCTGCAGGAGTCGCCTGGCTCGGTTCCTGCCGGTCGTCTCCCGCGTCAACGCGAGGTGATTCTACTAGCCGATTTGATCGACACGGCCAAGCCTGGTGATGAGATCGAGATTACCGGAATCTACCGCAACAGCTACGATGCGCAATTGAACAACAAGAACGGCTTCCCCGTCTTCGCCACAATCATCGAGGCCAACCATGTCATCAAGTCGCATGACCAGCTGGCTGGTTTCAACTTGACCGAAGAGGATGAGCGGGAGATTCGAGCTTTGTCCCGCGATCCGGAAATCGTGGATAAGATTGTCCGGTCCATGGCCCCCAGTATCTATGGTCACCAGGATGTCAAAACTGCTGTTGCGCTGTCACTTTTCGGCGGTGTTAGCAAACAAGCCCAGGGCAAGATGTCGATTCGTGGTGATATCAACGTTCTGCTTCTCGGTGACCCTGGTACGGCCAAATCGCAAGTTCTCAAGTATGTTCAGAAGACGGCGCACCGAGCCGTCTTCGCCACTGGTCAAGGTGCCAGTGCTGTGGGTTTGACGGCCAGCGTGCGGCGCGATCCCTTGACGAGCGAGTGGACCTTGGAAGGTGGTGCTCTGGTGCTTGCTGACCGTGGTACGTGTCTCATTGATGAGTTTGACAAGATGAACGACCAAGACCGGACGTCCATTCACGAAGCCATGGAGCAGCAGACCATCTCCATCTCCAAAGCCGGTATTGTAACAACCCTGCAGGCTCGCTGTGCTATAGTTGCTGCCGCCAATCCCCAGGGCGGTCGTTACAACAGCACCAAGCCTTTTGCAGAGAATGTCGAGTTGACCGAGCCAATCTTGTCTCGATTTGACATTCTTTGCGTCGTCCGCGATCTTGTTGACCCCAATGAAGATGAGCGCCTAGCCAACTTTGTGATCGAGTCACATCACCGCGCCAACCCGGTCCGACCTCTACGCAATGAGCAGGATGAACTTGTTGATGCCGATGGTCACCGCATTGATGAAGAGGGCTACCGCATTGACAAGCAGGGCCATCGACTGCCTCCCTCGCAAGAAGAGCTTGAGCGTCGTACCGCCGAACAGAGAAGACTGGAGGAAGAGAAAGAGGGCGAGATTCCGCAGGAGCTGCTGCGCAAATACATCCTCTATGCTCGCGAGCGCTGTCACCCGAAACTGTACCAAATTGACCAGGACAAGATCGCTCGTCTGTTCGCAGACATGCGCCGCGAATCCCTTGCCACTGGCGCATACCCCATCACAGTAAGTCTCCGCTACCTTTATAAAGTACCACGCTAATCCCGTAGGTGCGTCACCTGGAAGCCATCATGCGTATCGCAGAATCGTTCTGCAAGATGCGTCTGTCCGAGTACTGCTCCGCGCAGGACATCGACCGCGCCATCGCCGTAACGGTAGAATCCTTCATTGGCAGCCAGAAGGTCAGCGCGAAGAAAGCGCTATCCCGAGCATTTGCCAAGTACGTATTCATCATCAAGCTGTATACCTACCTAGGTAGTTCCCGACTAACATGACTAGATACACGCTCTCCCGCCCCAAACCGCAATCCAAGCGCCGGGCCGGCATCACAGTGCCAAACCACCCAGTAGGACGAAGCTCGACAGCGCAGTAGCTGATTTCCGTCGAGATACCATTGCATGCAAGTACGGCGTACGGGGTCCGGAATGATTAATGAATGAACATGATTACCAGTCAACCAAGTAAATACCAAATCATATAACTCCGTACACATCTACCACCACCAATCCACCACTACCACCCAGGCTGCACCTTAATCAAAACACCGGCCCCTTCCAACGCCGGGATAACCCGTTCCAGCGTCCAAACCGCCATCTTCACCCCGTTCCCCATCCGCGCCTCAAACGGGTTACCAGCTCCTTTCCAACTCCCCGCATCACCGGGTCCTAACAGTCCCGCTCTCGAGCGTGATTCCCGTACTAGCTTGCCCATTACAACCTCCCAAGCAACCGGGTACGTCGCGGCGGAGGTAACGCCGACCTTGGACATAGACGCAGGTGAAACTCCATGCTGTTCTAGTGTGCGCTCGTGGCGCAAACCACCCGGTGCCGAGTAGTCGTGGAGAATGCGGTGCGTGGATCCGGATCCTGTGGTTGGATCGGTGACCACGAAGAGGGATGTGTCGTTGGGCTGTGGTTTGAGGAGGTAGACAGTGTAGACTTGCATTTTGGAGGATATGGTGAGATTGGGAGATTGATTGGAGAGTTATTGGATCTGTTCGATATAGATGATGGGATGAATGGTTGAATGGTGATTAGAGACATGTCGCTGCGAGATTCCGTGTCTTTTATCTTCGTGTCTCTGGCGCTGGGATAATATTATATTAGATATAGGCCGGCGCTTGTGTTGGGATTGTTTAGACTTGGATGTTTGATGGTGGTCTGTTGGTTGTGGTGAGTGATGGTTGATAGAATGCGTGATATTATATCTCACGGATTATACCTAAGGCGCTTACTGTTGCGCGCTTGGATTTGTTTGAACCAAGTATCGAATAAGAGGGTAGTTACGGGGTTATTATAGTATGATATTGAAACAAGTTTTGAATGCAAGTGAAAAATACATTGAGACAAGCGGCTATTCATAGGAAATACAATCGAGGAGTCATGGACACGTCTGCGCATCAGATCGTGTTTCATGCGCCTCAAAGAAGGGAAACAAAGAAGGGACAGAAGAATAATATCAAGTCCTGAAACAACCAACTTACTCCAAGTCATGTCAACGCCAGCACCGGAGACTGGCGACGCTCAATTTCGGGTATTACACATAAAGATTCATCAATCCCGTCGGATGGACCAAGTCGCAGCTTAGTCGCTGGTGCGGCGCTCTGGCCGCGGCTTACGCAGACTCTTCATTCGGTTCAGAAATCCGCCGCCCCCGGCATTGAGCTTAGTGTCATCGACTCCACGCTCGTTGGTGGATTTGCGCTCCAGATTCGTCGACTGTTTGGGGCTGCTAGCCGATCGAAGCCGAGTACCCCCAGCCTCAAGGCGTGTTTCAATCTGGGCTCCCTTCTTGTCCCATTCCTGATCGTAGTCTTGGAAGTATGGGTTCTTCTCGTTGCCTCGCGACGATGCGGAGTGACTTGAGCCCAACGGCGCCGCAGCTGACGCGGCACGGGCAGGGAAGGGAGAGGCCACAGGGCCTTCGGGTGACGTGACACGGCCTGCGCCGCTTCGCCCGCGCAGCCGCTGGGCCAAACTCTTCTTCCGCTGGAGGCCACCGGCCTGGGCCATATGTTCATTTTCGCTTTCGCGGCGGGCAATGGCCGAGCGACTGGCAGGGGCGCCATCAAGGAATGTACTGGTGCCGAGACCCATACTCTGGGGTCCGTGAATCGGGTCATCGCGGGCTGTCGGGTCGAACGTAACGGTCTCGGGCTGGCGCTGGATCCCTGTGTTGAAATCATTGTACCCTTCCTCCATTCGGCCGTGAAAGAGATTCAGATCAATGTGTCGGTTGACCGGGCCGGCACCACCAATAGCCATGTTGCTCGAGTTCTTGGGAAAGGCTTGCATGGGCGCCGCGCGCAGGCCTCGCCGGTTGCGATGAGGGTTGCACGCATCAAAAGGACCGTCATGGTGGAACACTGTTCACCGTTAGTAGAGATACTTGATATAAAAACCCAGCCTGTCAACTCACTTCCGGTTCCGTAGATGCTGGTGACATCCAGCTTGTCAATGATATCCAGCTGGCGATTTTTGCGGGACGAGCGATGCTTGCCGTCGCGGTGACGACCTTCACGATCCCGGTGACGTCGTTCCCGGTGACGCTTTTCATCGTCGTCGTCAAACAACTTCGACGCACGATCCATGACCGACGACTCTGAGTTGCGACGAGGTCTTCGGGAGGGCTTTGGGGCTGTGCTTTTTGATTTCGGGGGATCGGCGAAAATGTCGAACGGGTCTTTTGAGCGAGACTCTGCCGGACGTCCTGGCGGGGGGCGCTCACGCGAGGGTCTCGTGCGGTTGGAGGGACCCCGAGCAACACTACCAGACGGTCGAGACTTCGATTCGATGGGTGCAGGGTTCAGCGACAGACTTTCCTGAAAGATGTTAGCTCTGTAATCCCCAAGAAAGAAAGCCATCTTCGTACAAAGAGATCACGAGTGTTGTTGGTCATGTCTGGTTTGTCGCTGGGCGAAGTCATGGTGGTGCCGGTCGTCAAACCAGGGGCGGATTGAGGAGACATCGCTTCCGAGTCGTCCAGGAACGGATTGGTCGATCGGGGGCGCTCAGGGCGTTCAGGGCGAGCGCTGGCAGATGGACCTGTGGCTGAGCCTGTCGATGGTGACAAGGCACGGTTTCGAAAGGGGTTATTAGAGCCAAAATTGATGGCGGTGGGAGATGTTTGACGGTCTAAATGTAGACAAACATTAGCGACGCTCATGGGAGGTTGCACGAAGAGGAGGTTAAGTCCCAGGTACAACAATCAGGGGGGGGTTTTGTTGCGATTCATGCTGGTACGCACCTGTCGCCAGCGATACGCCGGGCGGATACCCAAGCGCTGGAGGGGCAGTCATGGTTTCGTGAAGGACACAAAAGAGGAGATGCGAAACGGCGAGTGTGTCAAGAGGAAATGAAGCAGTCACTCGAATGCAAATATGAAACTCGGAAGGAGAGAAGAAGAAGAAGCTCTGCGGGGGGGCAAAAGGGACACGGGATGAGTAAAGATGGATCGGCGGCTTTGTCCCAACCAGATCTTCCCCTTTCACTACTGCAGACTGAACCTGAAAGATCGGTTCCCTGGCTCGAATCTGGGCCTACGGATTATTTTCCCTGCAGAATCTGCAGACTATCTCCAGACTTTTGACCCTCGAGAAATCCAGGGGTGCGCTTGACGTCCTCCCGATCGACGTGGATCCACTGACGACGTCTCCCCTGGGCGAAACCCAGGGCGAAGATGGAGACTTCGCCGAGGAGATTCCTCTCCCAGCCGCTAGGAATGACGTGCGCATTCTTCTTCCCCCCTTGATGTCATCTCCGACCGTCGGAATGTCTCGACCATCACCTACACGCGAGTTGTTCTTTTTAAGATCTCGCACGGTCCCGACTTTGACAGGGCCGATGGAATCTACTCCGTACCCTAAGGCGTCATAGTCGATCTTGCCAAGGAGTGATGACGCCCCAGTAGTGACTAGCGCTTGGCTTCGATAGTCCCAGAAGGCTGCAGCGTTCATGATCACCGGATACTACATCGGTATGTCCTGCGATTTAGGTTTTCATCCTGGCGAAATGATCTATCGGATTGATTCTAGGTGAATTGGGAATCCTCGAGTTCGCCATTTCTTGGCCACAAACTGCTGCCGTCGCAATTCCAATTCCAAATTTGGAGCAGCAAGTGGGGAGTCCGGCAAATGGATCCAGATATCCAGATGGTTCGGCCTATTACGTATGATGCGATGTCAACTTGGGGCGAAAGTCGGGCGGACCAAGATCTGCTTGATTTCATTCAAGATGTCGGAACTCGATCTCTTCATTTCCAATCATTTGTAGCGGCGATAAGCAATGTCGATCCCAGCAGATGCAGTGGAACGCAACAGGGAAGAATTACAGCAGGTTCATTCATCACGAGCTAGTCAAATCGAGATGCGTCATGCCGGTAGAATGATTGCGCTGCCCCTTGCATTTGCGTAGACCATAGCAATGTCCAAGGAGAGAGTCCGGTGAGAGCCATACATCATATAGTCAACCTTTGACTATGGTTTTTGATTATGCTATAGCGACTCTGGTGGTAGAAGAATAATTTGATGCTCTGAGGGTCTTCAACTTTTGGACTGAGCCATAATTTTCACATATCATAGTAGAAATTCTAGGTGATATATCTTTTGATCATGGTTGCAAATCCCGGGACTATAGTTTTCGATGGCATCTTAGGATTTCCATCAGCATTTAAGAACAATCTACCATCTCTTGAATCTAAATCCTCTTCAAAACTTTGCGTAGCAATGCCAAATATGACAGTTATTTCAAGAGTGATAAAATGACAACATCAACTCTTCCCTATGATATTCCCAGCGAGAGAATGTCATAGTCACTTCAGTCTTAGTCGTCATTCAAGATGTTCATGGAGTGGACATCTTTCTATTGACAGGAAATGATCTAGATGGATCTACACCAATGGTGACGGTCTTGGCATCGACGCCTTACTGTTTGAGCTTCAAAGCTCCACGCTTTACTTCTTCCCACAACCATGGAGCCCACTGCGCAGCCTCCCCCGACTCCTAATCACCCACGCTTCACGATGGAGCTGGAGTTCGTCTCCTCTCTTGCCAATCCCTACTATCTGTCGCATCTCGCGGTGACCTACCCGGCCCTGCTAGGCATCTCTCGCGCGGACGAAAATGATCTCGACGATGCATCTGACCCGGATGCCCAGGCTTTCGCCGCGTACCTAGCCTACCTCTACTCTTACTGGAAGACGCCCGAATACTCGCAATTTCTCACCCACCCTGGTCCCACCTTACGCGCGCTACGCCTGCTCCAGGAAGACAGGTTCCGCCGCGACATCATCATGCCTCAAGTGATTGAAGGCTTGGCTGGGGGAACCGTCCCTGACGAGGCTGTACAAACTGCCGAGGGCGACGATGCTACAGCCCCAGCAGAGAAACAGGAAGAGCCGAATGGATCAAAGACATGATGGTTCGTGCAGGACCTTGGCTCTTTGTCCCCCGGAAGCGCTCTCATTCCATCCACCTAGCATATGGATACGGGAATTCATCAGATACGCATCGATTCTCAGGAGAATTGTCGTTCATCAATTCGGCATTTTGCTCATGTCTTTGCGGGGAAGGCTTCATGTGCGACCGAGGCATCGCCGACCCGCTGGGAAGTCTGTCGATCCCAGGATCAGGTACGAGGTTGGCCCAAGTTCAGCAAAATCCTCGGAGAAGTACTCTCTGCATGCACACGTTCGCCCTTGACGACATTGCGGGGTCGCAAAGGACCCAGCGTTGGAGTCAATATCGCCGCATCCGTCGTTGCCCATGTGGTTCCGTGTATAAACCTGTCCGAGGCAATTGACCAGTTCGAATGACATTTGCTTGATTTCTAGTCTCGAAATTCGGGCTCCACGTAGATCGTAGAAGTATAGGAAGACAGTAATTGTAACGCTGACACCGTCCGCGGTCGAACCGCTCGGACTTCTTCTCCTCGCCCTTTTCTTTTTTTTCCTGTGGCCATTCGGATTTCAGACCCCATTGCCACCAATTCTCTTCGCCCCTTTTTATCTCAACTGCATCTTTCCTACTCTAAGTCGGAAATTTCCTTCCTTGCGACTTCTGGTGGTGCGCCCCACCCCCTGGTGATCGCCATTCAACTACCTCATCGGACAGCCCCGTTCCCGTCCACCGTGGCTTCGAACGTCCCCAATGACTGTCTGCTCGTCCATGGCCATTCTTGAGATTTAGGCGACTCAACCCATTTTCTCCCTGTGACATCGCTCACACAACCAGTCGCGCTTCCCTGCGGATCTTGGGGGTGCCCCCATTCCCATCCCCATGGAGTCTGTCCGTCAATCGTGTCGGCCTAAGCACCAGGTCCTGACGTTGAAGTGCTACCCTCGATACCAAAAAGGCGTGCCGGAGGTCAAACCGAACCCGAGTGAACTGTCGTACCTGCTGTACTACGCAAGTACTCGTCGCAGCAAACTCACCAAGGTCGGTGCTTTTCTGGAAAAGCGGGTGGCTAAGGATGTTTGGAGACGCCGATTAGGGTGAGAATTGGAGCATACCAAGCACAGACCCGAACTCGAACAACTGACGATGATTCCACAGAAATGTCCAGGTCGCACTCCACATCCTGACCGCGCTTATTGAAAAAGTGCCTCGCGATTTGCCCATCTACGCGCGCTCCATCCTCACCATCCTCGAACTCATCCTGCAATCGAACGAAATCTCATTAGTCGAAGATTCTCTGGCAACCTTTGAAACCTTCTGTCTGCACCAGGATATCGCAAGCATTGCGGCCGAGCAAGATATCGCCCAAAAATACCGAGAAGTCGTACAAGCATATGCCAGTTTTGCCCATCCGTCCCTTTCGCCGGAAAAATCGAGCCCGGCGGTTGCCAGTAGATGGCGAAATGCGGGTCTGCGCACGATCAAGAGTGTGGTCAGCTCGGAGAGCCTGACTGCCGATGGAGGGGCTACGCTGAAGATCATCCTGCCTGTGATTCTTGAGAACCTGTACTCGGCCGACGAGGATGTGCTGGTCACATTGAAGGAAAGGCTGCGCGAGCCCGAGAGACCCGACCGAAATCGGCGGCTGAGCGTGACGACGGTACGCACTGTCGACACTGCGGGCGATCAGGGCGACCCTGCTCTAGCTGCGCAGTCGACCGCCGACGTGGATCGCCAAGCAGATATGGATGCGCGCCTACTAGCTCTCCGCTGCCTGGAGAAGATCATCGTCTCGGGAAGCAATCGTGGTCAGATTCGTTTTACGGCGACGACCATCCTGCAATTCATCTCGACCAAGGAGAAGATTCCTGGAACACCTACTCAAAACGAGTCCACTGCACCTCAGCTTGGAAACTGGGCGACCTCACTTATTGAATTAATTGCAAATTGGTGCCCAGTCCAAGTGCGATTCGTGATCTTGGTGAGAGCTATGGACCTTCTGCTCGAGACAGATCCCAAAGAGAACACTTTAAACTCGGCAATCACCGTCCTTTCGATGGTGGATTGGCTCCTTAAATCTTCCGTGAACATGATCGGGTTGAGCGTTATGGATATCCTGCTTGGTCTTGTGCAATATGTCACCAAAGTTCTTTCTCCCAATCCCGATGCGGAGAAAGCATCCGACTCAAATGCCGACACAATGGTTGGAATCTCACCACAGCGAAAAACACTAATCACTCTTCTGGAGCAGTGTGTTGGGGACCTCGCCACTCATATCTACTATGGAGATCAGATCGCAGATATGATGCGGGCGATCCTACGGCGTTTCAAGCCCAATGCAAACAACGAAAGCGTGGCTCCGTCTACTCTAGCCACCGTCCATGAAGGTGGTGTGGCACAGGCTGACTCGAACAACCAGGCCGAGACAAACGGCGAGAAAATTCATGGAGGGGCTTTTGCTCATTCAGCCATCAAGCTTACATGCATGCGGGCTGTGAAGGCCATCCTGGTCGTGGCGAACTTGAAAAACCCTGCCGTCACAAACAGGCCAGAATCAAGAAACCCAGTTGGCATCCACGTATGGGAAGGTACACAAGACCTGCTCCGAGACGCCAACCGGGAGGTCCGTTTTGCCTATGCCGATGCTTTCTTGTCATGGCTGAACTTGGAGACGAACAAGGATGACCTGAAGGTGCGGCTGGACACTCCAAAGTATATCAAACCGTCGTCCAAACGCGAGAACGATCTTAGCCGCCGGACGACATCGGCTCCTGGCAACAGTAGAGAGATCATCGCACTGGCTGCGCAGGGCACATTCCTTCGCCTCTTACATCTCTCAATCTACGATGGCGCTATCGAATACGCCGCCGTCTCATCCGAAGTTCTTATGCTCCATCTTCTTCTGTCAAGCCTTGTGGAGAATCTCGGTGTCAATGCAGTCCAGTTTGGACTTCCGATGGTGTTGAAGCTACAGGATGATCTGTTCACTTCAGTCGACTTTGGAACTTCCACAGGGCGCGTGAACATCGGAAGCCTGGTTCATGGATACTTACTGGCCATATCAGAGAAGTTTCACATTGAAACCTCTCAGGCCGGTACCGAAATCCACAACGAGGTGGGAAAGCGACAGAGCAATGGACAGTGGCTTTCCAAAGTACGATTGCCACCAGTTGGCATCGACAGCATTTCCGAGCAGAACGAAAACGTCACCGACGACATCGCGTCGCTGAACCTGTCATACTTCCGAAGCGCTGATGGGCTTGTCGGTGGTATTGACGAGTCTTATCGCCAATCCGTTTCCTCGCCACCGCAAAGCCCCCCTACTTCTCCAGCTCGGGGATTTAACTTCCCCGTTCTGAGCCACACTTCGACAGTGCCTCCATCCCAGATCGAGAGTGGTCTCCCGACGCCTGTTAAAGAGCACTTGCTGTCCTCCTGGTCTCGAGAGGCATGTCTCGCTGCAGTTGAGAAAGAAAGCGTAAAGACATTGTCTCTCAGCGGTTCTCGTGGGGGCACTTTGACCCGCAATAGCCCCGCCAATGGTGCGGCCAATGGATCACCTTCTGGCTCGGCTTCTAACAAGAACCGGCGCAAGAGCGTTCCTGAGATCTCGTACACGTCTGAGCCAAGCTCGACACGGGGATCCCCTGTTCGTGTCACAGAGCTTCGCCGGGTCCTTTCCGTGAACAATGAGAATGCCCGGAAACGCAGTCCATTGCGGGGTCAGGTTGACGCCTCAAATGTGAGCGTCGGCTCTGATGATAGTGAAAGTATGGTCAGTGGTAATTTCTCTGTCTCCGAGGTGGATGGTGATGGCGTGTCTGTCCAACCACCTGAAGGGCAAGAGAGTCACGATGAAAATGGGATGGAGACACCGCGCGCGTTGGCTTCTGCCATTGCTCTGGGGGCCGATAAGAAGCCACCTACGCTGAGCCGAACAAACTCGGATGATATCCCGCCGGTTCCGCCTATTCCTCCAACCTTGACGATTCCCGGTGGGTTCCCGAACGATTCACAGCGTTCGTTGGTCCTGGATCGCCCATCCACCGCTCCTGACTCGTCCTTTGGAGGGAAGTCTGAAATCGCCACGCAGAAGAGTCGAAACAAGTCCTTAAGTCGTGACAAGAGCCGCAGCAACAATAGTCTTGCTACGGGAATCAACAATGCTTTTAATGCCATGGAATCCAACGGCGAAACTCCTTTGAACGGCACCCAGAAAGATGAGCTGAAAAAGCTCCTGGATGGATTCCTTGCGCCAGAAGGCAGCATCCTAGCAAATGGAGACCGTCCACCTGCAAAGTCATCGCTAGGCAGAAGCTACAGCCGGCGTCATGCCAGTGGCGGCGGCATTGGACGACCTCCATACTGATCGTTCTTCCCTTGTACAGTCGGATTTCAACATTTTTGGTTTCATTTCAACATCTGTATATGCTTCTAATTCTTTTTTTTCTTTTGAAGCCTTGCATAGACCGAGGTTCGAGATTATCTTTGAACCCGGTCTGATCTTGCTCTTGTGGTTTCGTGTGATATTCCATCCTTTGATCCCATTTCTTTTTGCATATGCTTACGAACATCCGTTCTACTGCCATCGAGCATATTGCTTCGGCTATCGTTTTGCGGGTGCTGTATTTAGTTATGGCCGTAGACAAAATAGACGGTGCTAGAGTATGCATTGTGTTTGTTCATTGTAGGGTCTGTATCTGTGGCCGAACTACCACTGCCACAATATTTATGATTCGATTGTCTAGATTATGCGGGTTAACTAATTTATCTACATCCAAGGTCGGAGCTAGAGGTTTCCTTCACCAGGTCTAGATTGATATAGTTGGTTGATTTGAGTTGATGAAGATGTCCTTTCATGAACGATCGTCCATGCTGGTATTGCACATATGTGAATGCTAGTTACCTTTCATCCCTATAATAAAGGGAGCGGAAGATCCGGATTTCTACTTCACCATAACTATATTCAAGTCACCCTCTTCCGTTTCGAAGAACCAGACTCTTTCCCTCCACCCTTTCTAAAGAGCGAGTCCAGACTTTGCTGACCCTTTTCCCGCCGATCAATCTTAACCTTCTCACTCGCCAAAACAGGCGGCAATCCCTGGACACGACGCTGTGCATCCCCAAGCAATTCAACCTCCCTCTGCCGCTGATCACGAACAGTCGGAATAGACCATGACTTCGAAGTAACCGACTTATGCGCCAATTTATACTTCGACCCTTTCATATTAGTCTCGTACGTATTTGCATCGACCTTCCTTACATGCTATCCATCTCAGCTTGAATCAGGTATATCCAGGAATAAAGGTTCTCACCTGATGCGCAACAATCAACCAATGATACTCTGTCCCAACAGCAGCACCACTACCGCGAGGCGCATTCCGAGCTCGTCGTTTATTCGTCTGGTATTCGATCCGCCATAGGTCTGGTTCTTCTTTTGTCTCTTTCCATGTGCCTGGGTCGTAGTTCCACGTGTGTGATCCGCCAATTGCCATGCCGGAATAGAGTTGTCCTTGGAAGCTCTTCAAATCGTTGTATCTCGCGATTGGCTGCTTTGGGGATGCGACGAGGTTATCTGCCATTCCGTCTTCCAGTGGGTTCTCTTCTTCGTCTAGGAGAGCTGGGTCCATGGGTTCGGCAGATGAATCACGGTGAGTACTGTCGTGGTCGTTTTCTGCGGTTGACAGGTCGTTGATTGTCGCTGGAGGGGAATTGGGGGCTGTCATGTTTGGAATTCGCGTTTGGAGAAAATAATATTTGAATACTTCTATAGTAGAGTAGAATTGCGATAGGCTGAAGGTTTGAGAATATTGATACCTGCCTTGGGTGATGTCATTCTGATAGTATGAGCGCCACCGAGAAAAGGAAAACTCATGCCTCATTTATAGCGATGATCCATAAGGGATTGCTGTTTGTGGATATGCAAGTAGTAGTGGCCTTTCGAAGGTGGGAAGATGGTAAAATTAGATGTTGAAGCGGAGTTCATAGTATCGGACTGTCCAGCCTTCTATACTAGAGATCTGAGATTTTGAAACATTTCCTTATTCAAAATACCTAGAGAACTTGGACCAGTCAAATCATAAGTTTGAAACTTGATAATCTTATAACCTATTTAGCACTTGATGGTTCATGTGGACGATAAAACGTAGCTTTGATTTGCATCGAGTTAACTTGATCTTTGGCTTCTAAATTCTTCTCTTCTTCTATTCTGTAGGACCAGTAGCTTTGAATTAACCGAATACAACACAGCCTCATTATTCTGGCATATTGCATGAATATCGGACAGAGAGAGTTGGAGTTGGAGTTGGAGTCTCAGTCTCAAAAAGAATCGCTTCAGGGCCGGAGCTTCATGTTACCTCTGGCTACTCGAATGCGCTATCGCATTACAACTTATTATTTCAATGCTTCCAACCTTGGAAAGTGTGTACCCAGTGAAGAAAGCAAGTCTTAGACCAACATGACAAATGTCAATACATGCTCCGATGTCAACACATTCTAAACTCGACTCATTATCGGCTCCCCCAGCATTCTGAGACTCAATTACGAAGCGGGCGAGTGAATGTTGATTTGCGATTCATGAATTCATACACCAATAACCATGGGTGCACATCAGACTGTCTCTTCATTCCATCTTGTCGACAGCAGTGAAATATCAAATCAGATAAAATCTCGGTCGATATATCATGCGTATATAGTGGTATAAAAGCATCAAAATGTATAATCGAACCAGCAAACGCCATCAAGAGCAGATCTAACGCTGGAAAACCAAAGAAAATGGGGACCCATCAACAATAGATGAGAACTACCGCCAGTATAAAACCACACCTCCAGACAACCCAAGTCCCAACAACCAGAGAAATCGCAGTCCAAACAAGGCGAGGATTGAATCCCCGCTCTACTTTTCCTCAACACAGACCCAGTCCATGTACATCTGAGATGCGAGCACTCTCCTTCGGGGACCTGCCCCGTGCCAACACCGACGAAGCAATTATAGAGTGACGCTTTCAAGGTCACGCATGACAATGCCCATTTGCGCCCGTTTGGCTGCTTCTGCGACCAGATTGAAATCTTGCAGGAACGGTGCCGTGGCCGTGGGACCACCGAGTGTTCCGACTTTCTGTGGGTAGAGGTCTGTCATGGACTGATTATTGGGACCCGCGTTGGAGCTCTGGATGGATTCGGGGCTGCCTCCCGGAGAAGCGACTGGTATCCCGGCCGAGCGGGCTGGCTCGTTCAAGGCCGCGGACAATGGTTGGGCTTGGGACATGACAGGCAAAGCACAGGCCGAGGTAGATTGCAAGGGAGCGGCGACTGTTTGAGAGACGGGTTGAGAAGAAACGATGAAAGAGTTTGGTTTCTGAGGAACCGAAGTAGTTAAGTTGGAGGGATCGAGGGGAGCGGCAGGTGCAAAGGAAGCCGAGGCGGGGGCGTGGGAGGGATGGCCTGATTGATTCATATTTATATTGGCTGATCGTCGGGCGACAGACGGTGGGGCAGCCCGACGGGAAAATGATGACGAGATGAGATTTGGAGGTTGGGTCCGAGAATCCCAGAGTTTGCCCCGTGAAGGAAGATCGTGCAGTTCTGCAGATGTTCTGCGGATGACGACACAACGAAGGATTGGGGCCAAAGTGCCGAGGAATCTGCAGGGCTGAATGGAAATGAGCTTCTTTCTTTCGCGTCAGAATAATCCCGAGGAGCAGAGGCAAGGAAGGACCAACGGAAGCTGGGGGAAAAGTGTCGCGATGCCGATTTCTCCAGATCGATCCGATGATTACCCGGCTGTAACGGAACCGTATCTCCACTCATCTCCACACGTTCGCGGTGGCAAATTACGGTATGGCATACACTTGTCGGCATCTGGAGATATAGAACGAGGAATAGATTGAGAGAGTGGAAGAAAGCTATTCATTATTATCAGAGTTCTCCAGAGTGCTTGGTGTTCTAATGATGTTTGTGTAATACCGAGGTTTGTTTCATATATAAGTTTATTACTGCTGAATAGTATAGTCGATGAAAGGTGATCGTCTGTAGAAGATGATACTAGGCATGCAGCTTTTATACTGGTCTACATTGGCTGTCACCGTAGAGTAGAAAATGCTGATATTACTGACAACCTATTCAAACGCCCTCGATCGGGTCCCAGCTGAGCGTGTGTAAGAATTTGCCGACCGTGGGTAAGAATTTGCCAAGACTTTCTTACCCACGCTCAGCTTAAATAGTCGACTATGTGTAAGAATTAGTTAGCCTATTTTTTACCCACAATTGCTAGTTATATATATATAATACTATTTTATGCTAGATTGCCAAGATTTAAGTGTCTTATTATAATCTTTATCTAAGGGGTTTAACCTAGTTTAACCCCTAATATCTTTTATAAATTTTAGTAATTTTGAAATTTCTTTTAATTTTGTATATAATTTTATATTCTTTTATATTATTTAAGTAAATTCTTTATTAAATATTAGATTTATTAAAGAGTATTAAATAATTAAGGTAGTCTTTATACTATAAAGAAAAATTTATATATAAAGATATAGAAATATATTTATATATATATACTAACCACTTTACTTTGTATATTATATTAATTTTGAAAACTAACTTCTTAATATTTATTTATTTATATCTATTTTATATACTATTTATGCCTCTTTAAATTTTTTATTTATATCTACTTTATATATCTTCTATACTACCTTAAACTTTTATTTATATCTACTTTATATAGCTTCTATACTATCTTAAACTTATCTTTATAACTCCCTATTATTAATTTAACTTTATTATATCTAATCTTTAGTATTGTCCTAGTCTTAGCCTTCCTCTTAAGGCTTTTATCTAGTCTATAGTTCTTACTATAGTTAACCCTTTGCCTAAATCTAGCTATATATATAGTAAGACAACTTCTTGAAATCCCTAAAATATACACTAAATATATATAGGCCTAATCCTAGATAATAATCTAGACTAGAAGCTAAGCGTATATATAGCGGCTATTACTATAGGGGTAAAAAAGTATAAAATCAAAATAACTAATATTAAAAATAACCCGCCCCTAGAAAAAGTAGTTATTTTAAATAAGGAAAATACACTTATATATATATATTAAAAATTTTTCTTATAGGATTTTAATATTTACTAATTATATTTTCGATAGATATAATATTATTATATAGCCACTAGCGACTATATATAGACTAATATTTAATAATTAGCCTAGTCTTCGCTAATATATATATAATAAGCATTCTAGGGCCTATATATATTTATATTTAATATACTTTTAATATATACTAACTTAATAGTGGTTATCCCTAACCAATACCTAAAAAACAAGATTAAAATCCTTAATAGCTAAAACACTATCAAATAGTAGATCCTAGAATATAGCTAGTAAAATACCTTATATATATTTAAATCTAGTTATAGCCTAGAGAATAGTATTGTTAGTTATTACTATAATACTCTAGAATATATTATATAAGTTTATCCTCTAGATATACTAAATATATACTAACACTATATAAAAGAGGAAGGATAAAGCTTTTTAGAAGTAATAGGGCTTATATTTTTATTATTTCTAATAGCTATCGACTCTAGGTACTAGTGGTTATATATACTATATAAGTCGATATACTCTATTCTTCTACTATCTACTAACTATAAGTTACTTTTAATTAGTATAGAGTTAACCCTTCTCCTACCCTAATTGCTTTTATATGTTTTAGTTCAATCGAGCCTATATCTAGCGTAGGCTTAGAAAGAGGTAATATAAGCCCTAGTACTAATAATAGCGATAAAAACAATAGGAATAATAAGGTAGATACCTCTATTCCTACTACGCCTACCCCTATTATAGGTTATATATATACTACTTCTATTAATAAGGGCTTATTATCTCCTACCTTTAAGCCTCTTAAGTAGGCAAGCTCCTATTGATATATATAATATATATAATAGTAAAAAGGCCTTTTTCTAGTGGATTCTTTAGATAGTTTTCTTTTTTTTAAAAAAAAAAAAAAAATTTTTTTCCTTTAGCTTGTGTTATATATAGTAGATATATTAAGTATATACAATAAAAATAGTAAATTTCTCCCTCTAGCTTATATTATATATAGTAGATATATAGAGTATATATAATAAAAATAGTAAATTTTTCCCTCTAGCTTGTGTTATATATAGTAGATATATTAAGTATATATAATAAAAATAGTAAATTTCTCTCTCTAGCTTGTGTTATATATAGTAGATATGCGGAGTATATATAATAAAATAGTAAATTTTTCCCTCTAGCTTATATTATATATAGTAGATACGCGGAGTATATATAATAAAATAGTAAATTTCTCCCTCTAGCTTATATTATATGTATTAGATACGTGGAGTATATATAATAAAATAATAAATTTCTCCCTCTAGCTTATATTATATATAGTAGATATATAGAGTATATATAATAAAAATTGTAAATTTTCTTTATAATTTATTTATTTATATATAATAGATATATAGAGTATATATAATCAAAATATTTTTCCTAGGCTAGATCTCTTTCTAATTTTTCCTTCCTCTCTTATAAATCTCTAAGAAGCTTCTATTATTCTAATATCTAAATTTCCCTTTATAACTACTCTATTTTAAAGTCCTCCTAAGTCGAAAAGCTAGCCTTCTAGATTAAATCTAGGGTCGAAGGTATTTCTTATATAGCCTAACTTAAAGCTCGAGATAACGCCTATAAAAGAATAGTCTTATCTCCTCTTATCGAAACTATATTAGAAGGCTCTATACTCGATAGGGGGTATATATTAACTTCTATAGTTTAGTAGGGGTTTCCTAGATTATAAGGTAGTCTTCTTAGGTTTTATTTATATTATTATATAGTAGATCGATTTCGCTTATCTAAAAATATAATTAGTTTATAGTAAAATTTAGATAGGGATATATTTAAACCTTTTTTGCGATAGCTTTTAGTAACTCTAGTAATTATATCTTAAGATCGCTAAATTACTTAAAAGCTATAATTAACTATAATTTTATTCTTTTTCTCTATCTTAAAGATATATATTTTAGTCCTAAAATAGATTAAAAAGGAGTTAAAAATAAGAATAAAGTTTTTATACTTTAGGATTACTATTAAAAAAGCCTATTTTTGTCCTACTACTTTATTATCCCGAAAATAGCTACTCTCGCTAATTCTAGTATAATATAGAGCTTCTCTCTACTACTAAATTAGTATTTTTAAAGCCTTAGTAGTTAGACTAGCTAATATCTAGGGAATCCTTTTATTCTTAAACTAATTAGCTATTTTAGGGAATTTATTTAATATATATTCTATAATCTTAAGAACTTATATTTTTAAATCTATCTTAAAGATCGAATTAAGATAGTAGGTAGTAGGATAATCTAGAAATTTTTTTCTCTATACTCGCTAGATATATATCTAATAAAGAATAATAATATACTAAAGATATTTAGACTATAAAAAATATAGATCGAGATTAGTAAGATAATCTCCTAATCCTATACTCGATTAGTTAAAAATATATATTTTATATATATTTAGTATATATTCTATATACTAGGTACTTACTTTTTATATATATTAATAGTTACTATATAAATCCCTAGTCGATTATTATCCCTAGGACTCTAATATATCTATCTTACTAGTTATTAGCCGATATTACCTAAGATTCGAAAAATCTTAGTAAATATAGTATAATATACTTTATAAGTCTTAATATTTATAAATATATAGATATAGCAATTAATACTTTATATTTTAGTATTATAAGATAAGATTATAAATACTATAGTCTTTCTAGTGACTATCTTAAAGGCAAGATCTATCTTAATATACTATATATTATAGAAAAGCTTAGCTTACCTATATATATAGTATATAATTAGAAAATCCTATTAATCTTAATTAAAGAAGTAGATATTACAGATCTATTAGTCTTTAATCGCTCTAGCTTAATCGAGTTAATACTCTCGCTATATACTAGTAATACTTATTCCTTAAGGATAAAAGAGTAATCTTTACTTATAAATTAAAATATTAACTCGATCCTTAATATTTAAAGACTAATAAATCTCCCGAAGTATAGAGTCTTAATAGCGCTTTAGAATTAATACAAAAGTTAGTAAGAATATAAACTTATCTATTAAAATAAGTATAAAAAATAAAATAAAGGTAATTTTCTCTAAAAAGCTTATAAGTTATTAGGGTAAGAAGATCTTATATATTGATAGTAGCTATAATCTCTTTCCTAATATTAAATAGTAATTTTAATAGTAGTAGTAGGAAGTATAAATATAAACTATATATAACCAAGAGTATAAAAAGAAAACGAGCCTATAAAATAGGGATATAAATATTAATCTTAACTAAGTAATTAGTTAAAACTATCCTTCTAGGTCCCTAGCTATAGATTAAATCTAAAAAGATTATATTAATATTTTAATAATATACTATATATATATTAAATATATATATAAAATATAAATAAAGCTAACTTACTATATCTAGGCCTAGCACTATTCTACTATAATATATACTAGCAATTTTTATTTATAATTAGTTAATTAATAATACTATCTATATTATATAGGTTGATTAAGTATATTATATCGATCCCTACCTAGTATCGAGATAGTTATTATATATAATACTAGACTATATTTTGCCAATTATAGTTTAGATATCCTAAAAATAGGAATCTACTATCTATCTAGACCCTAGGTTTTTGTCCCTAATATATTCAAGTACTATTAAACTATTAATAAGGACTATCTAACTTCTAGTTCCTTTTAAATATCTAATAGATCCTATATAATTATTAGTAATAGAATAAAATTAATCGAAGATAGAATATACTCTAGGGTAGTTCTATTTAAAGGTCTTTAAACTATAGCCTAATATCTTATAGAGTTAATATATAGTTTATAGAATATATATAGATCTATATAATTATAGTATAGTAAAGGAGTAATAAGATTTAGAGCAATCTTACTATATCGATATATCCCCGAATACCTATAAGAATAGTACTAGGATCTAGACTAGATATCTTTAGTTCTTATCGAAAGAAGTATAGTAAAGATTTATAAGCTAGGCCTAAAATAGTTTATAGAGAGTTAAAGCTAATAAAATTAATAAATTATTAGTATATTAAGTATATACTATATATATATTAAAAAGAAGGAAAAACTTACTAAGGATATTAGCTAAGTGTTACAACGGACTTTATGTATAATGGATTTATAGAGGTTTTATACTTAATAATCGGATATCCTATATTTTATCATATAGATGCCAAGGAGCTTAGTCATAGCCTATCTATATATTTTGTGTGTAATCGATGATTTAGAAGAATTAGAGATTAGCTTTATAATTAATCTAAGTCTATCCCTTTATTTATATTCGATCGATATCTATATAGTACTTTGGTAAATCCTATTAGATAATAAACTATTAGGAACCCCTAGTTCCTATAATTCTAATCTCTCTTTACTAGGATTTCTATTGCTATTATAAGAACCCCTTTTTTCGGCTATCCCCTTAGATATATCCTAGGATATCTAGAAACTAATATACCCTCTACTTAGTATCGAGGAATACTTATATACCTAAGCAATCGCTAAATATAGTCGCTTATTAAGATACGCTAGCCCCTAGTTAACCCCTAGTTAACTATATAGAAGACCCTAAAAATATAGAAAGTCCGACTAAAGAGGGCTAAAATAATAACCCTACTAATATTTATTACCCTAGCCTAGACTTAGATAAATAACTCTATTAGGAAGAAGTAGAAATCTAGGAACTAGAAAAATAGCAAGAGAAAAGGGATTATCTATACGCCCTTAATACTAGAAAAATAGAATTAGTATAGGATCTTAAGGACTATACTAATAGACCTACCTCTATAATAGACCTACCTATCTATCTATCTATAAATAATTAGAGCTAGTTAGTGGCTAACCTACTAAAAGATATACTAAAAACGCTATAAGATATCCCAAAATTTATAGGAAAGAATTTTATAGAGCTATATAAGTTTTATATAGACCTCTAGCCCTTTTTCGATAAATATCTAAACTAGTTTATAGATTCGAATAGATAGATAGGAGTAATAATAGAACTCCTAGAATCTAAGCAAAGAGAACGCTATTATAACTAGAAATAGGAGCTAATAGAGCTAGAAAACTATAAACCTAACCTAGAAGAATTCTAGGAATATCTTATTAAAAGTATAGGGGATCTATATTATCTAAAGATAGAGGTATACTACTAGTTTACTAATATAAGATAGTAGAAAACTTAGGATATCTAAGGATTCTACTAGTATTTCGAAGGACTCTACTAATATCTATATAACCCCCTAAACTAAGAGTTTATTATAGAAGAATTTGCAAATTGGCTTCTTCTAGAGGTCTTTAATAAAGGATACTACTAGTAAACTATCCAAAATTACTAGAGTTTACTAGATTTAGTCTATTATTATATAAAAATCGAAGGCACTATATCTAAGTATATATAAAGCTTAAGAAATTATAGAGGTCCGACTTTATCCTTATAATAGGACTAAGATCCTTACTTAAAGTATAAGACTAATAATAGAGACTATTAAAACTACTACCTTTATCCGCCTAGCAATAACGCTAATTAGTAGCCTTATATATTAGAAAATAATAATAATTAGTAGGGTTGCTAAGATATATTAAATCTAAGAAAAGAAGGCTTAGGGCTTATATATTTCTACTATAAAAAGAGAGGATATAAAGCGATAGACTACTATACCTACTAAAATAAAAAGAAAAAGTCGGATAAGACAAAAAAATCTAGCCACTAGTATAGTATACTACTACTACGCTAGGGGTTAAATCGAAGTAGAAGAATCTATCGATATTAATATATAAAGCTAAGATATATATAGGGATAGGAGAATCCGATATATAGATATTAATAGACTATAGGGTAGAGTAGTCTTTTATTAATTAGATATAGGCAAAGAAATACTTACTAGATAATAAGCTACCTATATAGCTTATCTCCGCAATTAATAGATATATAGTAAAGTCCTTTAGGGGATATAATATTTCTATAGAGATTATAGACTCTACTAGAGTCTAGCGAAACTATAATATTCTAGTAGAATCTATAGAAATAAGTAGATATAACCTTCTACTAGGTATCGATTAGCTTAGGGCTATAAACCCTATACTAGATTAGCCTTACACCTAATAGTATTACTAAAAGGAAGCTAGTATAGATATCTAGTTAGAAATATAGTTAGCTATAGACTTTATAGAAGATAAAGATATTTAGGCTAGACCTATTTTTTAACTTATACCTTATATAATTTTGGAAATATTATATAGAACTTCTACTACAATTTTTATAGTATCTAATAAAAAGAACCTATTGCCCCTAGAATTCTAAGACTTCTCCGATATTATAGATATAGAATATATAGTAGAAATTCCCGCTTATTCTAAGTATAATTATATAATCGAATTAATAGATAATAAGGAACTACTATATAAGCTAATTTACCTACTTTTAAACTAGGAACTTATAGTACTCTAAGAATATCTTAATCAAAACCTTATAACTAGGCAAATTTAACTATCTAAGAGCCCTATAGGCGCGCTAATCTTATTTATACCTAAGAAAGATAGCACCCTATAACTTTGTATAGATTATTGTAGATTAAATATAATTACTATTAAGAATTAGTATATACTCCTATTAATTCTAGAGATAATTAGTTAGTTAGCTAGTATAAAGGCGTTTACTAAGCTCGATCTAAAAGAAGCTTACTATTATATCTATATCTACTATAGAGATAAATAGAAAACTATATTCTATACACAATATAGATACTTTAAGTATATAGTAATACTATTTAGATTAGCGAATACCCCTACTATATTTTAGTCCTATATTAATTAGGTATTACGCAAATTTATCGATATTTTTATAATTATCTATCTTAATAATATTCTAATCTACTCCTAATCCTATAAGAAATATATAGAATATATATAGAAGGTCCTATAACGCCTTTATTAGTATAATCTCTTTATTAATACCAAAAAATACAAGTTTTTTATAGAATAGTTTAAATTTCTTAGATTTATAGTATTAATAGCTAGGGTTAGTATAGACCCTAAGTATATATCTACTATTATAGATTAGCTAGAGCTAAAGTATAAGTATAATATATTACAATTTAATAGTTTTGCTAGATTTTACTATAGATTTATTAAGAATTTTTCGAAGACTTTTACCCCTCTCTTAGATCTTATAAAAAAAAAGAAGAAGAAGAATAAGATATAAAATAATCGAAAGAATAGTAAATCTTTATAAAAGAGTATAAATTAGCGGACTAATAATTTTATTTTTACTAAAGACGCTAGATATATATTCTATAAGCTAAAAGAGAAATTTGCTATAGCTCTACTACTAGCTTACTTCGATCTAGAGTATAAGATCTATATAGAACCTAATACTTCTAGATATATAATTATAGGAATTATTATATAACTATAAGATAATAGTAAGTATTACCCTATCGCTTTCTAGTTAAGAAAGCTTATTAATATAGAACTCTACTATAAAATCTATAATTCTAAGCTCCTTATAATTATAGAAATATTCAAAAGATAGAGATACTTCCTAGAAGGGAGTAAGTATCTAATAATAGTATACTTAGATTATATAAATCTTCGCTATTTTATAACTATAAAAGAGCTCTTACGCTAATAATTACGCTAGGTAGAAACCCTTATAGGTTATAATTTTATTATTAAATATACTCTAGGTAAGAGAAACCCTACTAATACTCTAAATCGAAGACTAGACTATATATTAGAGAAAGGTAAATTAGAGTGGAATTTATTTTTACTAACCCTATAGAAAAAACTATAGAAAAGTATTAGTAATCTATATATCGCTATATTAATACTAGAGAATTTTATAGAGTATAGCTTTCTATAAGAATTATAGATTAGCGCTATAGTATCTAGAGTTAGCTAGGACCCTTTATAGGACCCTAATAGATAGCTAGTATAAATAGTATAAGATAGTAGATCCTATAATAATAGACCCCTCTTATAGTTCTATTCTACTAAAAATTATAGAGATAGATAAGTCAGAGCTACCTAAATTAGCGGAGCTCTATACCTTTTAGAGGGGAATAGCGTACTAGTTATAGCGATATAGAAGGTCTAGAACTTCTAGTACTACGCTATATAGTCTATATAGTCTTTACTAGCGAGATAGTCCTCTTAGTTTCAACTAATTCTATAGAGTTATTTAGTTCGATAATAGATTTCTTATAGTAGGTATAGTCGATAGACTTATATTTATAGTAGAAGCTATCTATAATTAGGCGTAGAAATAAAGTAGAAGAGCCGAGCGTTAAATAGAGTAAGACTAGAGATAGGCTCCTATATTATCGAGGATATATATATATATACCTTGGATTCCTATAGTAATCTAAGAAATTATATAGGTTAACTATAATAACCCTTATATAGAATACTTTATAGTTCGACGGATAATAATATCTATAAAAGAAAGGTATTTCTAGAAGGATATAACCTTAGATATAACTAATTATATAAGCAAGTATAAGATCTACTAGAAGAATATAGTCTACTATTATAAACCTTATAGATTACTAGAACCTATACTAACTACTACAAAACTAATATAATAGGTAAGTATAGATTTTATTATAGGGTTGCCGCCCTCTTCTTAGGGAAATAGCGTATTTAATATAATCTTAGTAATTATCGATATATTTACTAAATTTGCTATTTATCTCCTATATATAAAGATAATTAATACGCTAGAGTTAGCGAACCTCTAGTATAAGCGATTTATAGTAATCTATAGAGCCCTAGAGAATTTAGTTAGTAACTATAAAAGTCTTTTTACTAGCGAGTTCTAGTCTATATTTTGCGACTAATTAGATTTAAAATAATAGTTATCTATAGCCTTCTACCCTCAAACCAATAGATAGACTAAAAGATAAAATTAGATATTAGAATACTATCTATACTCTTATATCTATTAGTAGTAGGATAACTAGACCTATTAGCTCCCGCTCGCTTAGTTTTTATATAACCAATCTCTATATAGTATACTACTAAATTATTAGTCCCTAGCGGAACTTTTAATAGGTTATCAACCCAATATATATACTAACATCCCTTATATAGAAGATATAGAAGTCTCTATAGATATAGACTATACTAATACTATAGAATTAATATAGAAACTCCTTAGGGAGAGACTCGAAAAAGCGAAATCTATAATAAAACAATAGTATAATAAAAAGTGTATAGAAAAGCGGTTTAAGGTCGGAGACTAGGTTTATATATAAACCAAAAACCTAGATACTAGATAACCTAATAAAAAGCTAGACTATAAAGTAGAAGGCCTATTTAAGATTATCGATATAATCGGAAATCAATTTTATAGACTATATCTTATACTATAATAGAGAAATATTTATCTAACCTTCTATATAAGCGTTTTAGAACCTTACTATAGGCCCCTACCAAATTTCGATAGAGTGCCTAATCTAATCCTAATAGATAGAGAGTTCGAATAGTATATAGATTATATTGCTAAGTAGAAAGGTTCCGCTAGAAACTATCAATTTCTAGTGTTCTAGAAGGGTTATCCTATATTAGAAGCTATATAGGAGCTATAAATTAATATAAAAAATATAGTTATAATAGAAGATTTTATTAAAAAAGAGAAAAATCTACTATAGAAATAGGGCTATAAGCGAAAAACAACTAAAATATATAGATAGCCCTATAGTAGACTAAGAAAAAGGAGCTAACTAAGCGGAGGTTTCCTCCGCAAAAGATACGCTAGCCGCGCTAGCCGAACCCTTACCCTCCCTATCTCGACGCCTATTTTTATTAGGCCCCTCCACGCTAGGGTTCGGGTCCTTATAACCCTTTGCCCGCTTTAGGGCCCGCTTCTTAGCGATATTTTTAGCGACCTTAGTCGCCCTAGCTATAGCTTCCCGCTTCTTATAGCGTATAGTCGCTATAAGCTATATAACTATACGCTCCTATCTCTTTCCCCCTATTAATTCTAGGGCCCTATAGGCTATAGTCTTATACTAGGCGTCGATCTATTGTTATATTAGCGCTTCTATCTATTCAATCCCAATTGAAAACGCTTATACGCCTATAAATATAATACTACTTGCGATAGCGCTAGTAGCTTATAGCGCGCCCCTCCTATAGAATATATAGTAGGTTTGCTATAAAATAACTATAGTAGGGGAGTAGGGGGCCTATAGGGGCACTACTAGGAGCTATAGACGCTACTATATTATTGGCCCTCGCTAGGGCTACTAACTTGTTTAGTAGGTTGATAACCCGCTCGATATCTTTGCGGCCTAAGGCCGCACTAGAGGATACCGCCTTCTTCTTTAGTGTAGGGCGCTTAGGCGCTATTTTTCAATAATATTTTTGTGCTATTCAAGACCTATATAAGCTTAATTCTATTAATTCTATCTTACTTCGCTAACTAAATTATTAGGAAGGGGAGGGAGAGAGACTACTCTCTCAAGATAACTTACTATAGGAGATATATATAGAAAAGATAGTAGTAGGGAGGCAAGACGGCTTCTAGAAGGGTAGGAGAGGGTTACAAGAGAGAGAGAGAGATAATTAACAAAATACTCTAATATCTCTCTACGCGCGCGGGGTATAATACGTTTTTAACCCTATCAAATTTATATAGTTTATATATATACTATTAAATTGCTTTGTCTATATTTAGGCCTCTCAAAGATACTGGTTTCGAAGGGATCCCTCTATTAAAGACCCGATTCGGCGATCTTTGAAGCTATTTATAAAAGCTTCTTTCTCTATATCTATTCCGAGCGAGTCAATCAACTAATTAGCGCCTAATCCGCCGACACTATAGAGGTTTTTATTGTCCCTTGCGGACTCTCGCCTTTATTGATATACTCCTTCTTTGATATTTTATTATCCACCTACTTCCTCTCGCGTTCGTAGTTTTTGGACCCTTATAAGAGGAATTCTAAGACCTTTCCACCGATATTAGGGGCTTGGGCCGCGCCCTATAAGGAAGGGGAGAGTTGTTACAACGGACTTTATATACGATGGATTTACGGAGGTTTTGTACTTAATAATTATCGGAGCGAGTTGTTCCAGCGAATCCAGCTACCAATGAGATCACCATTGAGGATATAAAAAAGTCTAAATTGCTATCTAACCCCCTTTGCTCCTTTTATTATAGGGATTACTAACAATAACAAGCTATATAACTTCCTCCCTTGGTATAGAGAAACCTATATTCCGCTCCTAGATCTATATAACACTAGATCCTATCCGACACACCCCCTTAGCTTGCGTAGTAAGGGTAAGCTAGCGGATAACCCCTAGTGAGCGGTTCAAATATCAAAATAGTAGCTAAAAATCAATTAAAACTAGCAAAATTCAATCAATCTAGCCAAAACTATCCTAATTTACCCCTAGGCGCTAATTACTCGGTAATTAGGTGTTAAACGTCTTGTATGCCTAGTAGATAGACGAATTGCTTATGCTTCTAGCGAGGGAGCAATTTTATTAGTCTATTAGCTACTATATCGGCGGTTTTTATCTATTTAATCCTAATATAATTAGCTCGGACTTCCTAGCGTAACTAGTAACTATGGATATCTATATATTGGAGCTTAGTATCAAACGTATCGTTAGAATAGATTAATTGAACTATCCGGAGGTTATTATAGTAGATAGAGATCGGTTTCTCTAGTAAGAGGTGTATACTAGTAAATACCCTATTCCACTACTATAGGGATTTACCTATATTAGATAATATAAGTAATTCGGCCTTGGTGGTTAATATAGTAACTATTTTTTATTTAATAGCTCGCTAGTCAATAGGTCCTCTACCGATCTAGCAAATATAACTAGACGAACTCTTCCTTCCTAATTAGTCTCTATACAATATATCGCTTAATATTAGGATATCGGGAATTGAATAAGCGGTGTATTCGATCGCTAGAAACCGGGTTATAAATAAGTAGCAAATTATCCTATCTACTATAGTATAATATATAGGTCCTAGATTAGGTAGGAATTACGAGACCGTAGAAATAGCCTTAGTAATATTAATATAGGTAACAATTACGGGATAACCCACTAATCCAACCTTCTTCTAGTAGAGGTAGATATCTAAGAGTGATATACTCTCGAAATATAGTTTGAGCTCTTTAACTCTAGGTGTCCTTACTAGGGGGCGCTCGAATAGGTAGAATCTAGTAGTTATACTAGTGATATAACTATCCTAGCACAACTAGAGCTTCTTTTCCTAGTGGTTACGGATTACCTATATACCGAGAAACTATTCTATCTTACTATAATTAGTAAGGGTCTATCGATATATAAGCTCTCCTTCAAGCTAGCGGGCTATTTTTTTTATACTCCTTCTAGTAAGCCAATTGGATATTATTAATATAGAAGAAGATTACTACTCTAGTAGTAATAAATATATAGGGTTCCTTAGGTAGTTGTTTTAACCTAAGGTCTAAGAGGGCACTAGCAACCTATTTATACTAAAGGCGGGGAGAGATTCGAAGACTATATAACGCCTTATAGAGCTACTAAGCCTTTCTAGGGAGTATATACCTATCTAGGATAGAGGTATAGACCTCTAATTCAAGCTTACTATTAAGGAAGGCGTTAACTATATCTAATTGGATCAACTCTAGATCAAATATCGCTATAAGAGCAAATATTATATAAGATATCTATACTACGAGAGTAGCTATATATTTTTTATCTATAGAAACGGCTTATATATCTCCTCTAGTATAGATCCGAGCTTTGCACTTTAGCAATATACTATTAGTATCGAATTTATAGCTATATACCTATATAAGGGGTAAAATCTAAACTCTATAATCCTTAGGATAGTTAACAATATTAAAAGTATACTTAGATTTCAAGCTATCGATCTCCTTCTATATTGCTTCAACAAACGCCTTATAGTAAGGGTGTTTTATTATATCTTAGTGATATTTTGGCGGAGGAGATAGATTATCCTAGTAGATAGACAATAGAGAGTTCTTCGGGGAGAATATCCCTATAGAAAATGCCTATAGAGTATATAGATACTTATCACTAATCTTATTGTCTAATAGGTTATTAAATAGGCTATTAAATAGGTCGTTCTACTATATTAGGTAAACCTATCCTTCTTCTCTCTTCTTTCTACAAGAGCGGGGTCTAGAGATAATATTATCTTCGTTAATAGTAGCTATATTATAGGGTTGATCTTAGGATATCTATTCTTCTAGGTCTTCTTCTCTCTCCTACACACCCTCTAGTATTAGATCCCTCTTAATAGGTAGACTACTAGGCATAATAGGTATCTAAAAATCCTCCTACCTCCCCACCCCCTAATCTATAGTAGTAGGCGGCGATTATAATAGTTGAGAAGTTAGTAAGCTTAGGATAACACCTTTATCAAAAACTTCCTAACGATCTCTATTATTAGAGACTCTATTAGAGACTTCCTAGATAGTTGTTGACCCTCTAGATTGACGATCTCCCTACTTATAAGGTGAGTCATTATTATCCTCCTAGTTGTTTATTTGTTGATTTATAGAAGGTCTATTATCGATTGATTCCTATATTCCCTATAGGATTAAACCTAGAATAAAACTATCTAGTAAAACTACTAGTTCCTTCGGAGGAAGCGGTTCACTAACTAGCTTATAAGGTCTTATCTTAGGAGAGTAGGTCCTTATTTCGTCAAACACTATATCTCTCACTATATAGATATATTAACCCTATTTCGCCTATAGAAACTAGATCTTCTAGATATTCGAAGCAATATACCCTACTAGGAATCTAATCTTAGTATAGGGAGATATCTTCTAGCGTTAGGGAATCCGGTCAATCCGGTAGTAAGTAAGTAAGCTATATAGCTTAATATTGGCGAGATTAGTAGGTGGTTTTACCCTATTAGCAAACTATCTTACTTTGTCCTAGAGAATAGTCTAATATCTATCAATCTTAATAGGCGTATAGTTTATAATATATACCGCTACTTACTAGGCCTTAGGCTAAAGACTAAGTAGTAAGTTCCCCTCTAAGAGGAGAGTATAGGTCCTCTTTACTAATATACCTCCTAATCTTTTACTAGGGCCGTTTATTTTAGGCGAATTAACTATAGTAAACGTCCTTATAAACCCTTCGAGAGATATTAACCAATTAGTTATTAGATTAATAGATACTTTATTGTCTAAGTAGAAGACTTTAAGTAGTAGGTTTAACCACTAATCTACCTATATAATAAATATCCGAACTACCTACTAATAGCTATTTTTATTAATATAAGAGACTGAATAATAGAATTTAATCCCTTTTATATAGAAGTGAGTTATCTATCTATAGTTGTTATATCCTATATCTATCTCAATTAGGTCAAAATAGACCCTATCGTATTAGCCGAAGGACGGACCGATAGGCCTATAAGATATCTATTATAGGGTATTAATTAGGTAGCAAGTTTTATACATCTTCGGTCTATAATCTTATTTTATAGAGTAGGATTGAATTATAATACCTTCTACAATATCTAGGAGCTTAGCAATTACCTTATAGTTAGTATACCTAAAATAGCAATACTATAACTCTACTAAACCCTCTTAATAGCGGGGTTTTATTGACTTCCTAGTTGCTAGGGCAAACCCTCCCGAATCCTTCTTCGATTATATAAATATATATAGATATAGCTTAGGATCTAGAGAAATAGAAAAGAAAGGGTTATTATTTAGATCAAAGATATAGCGTAATCTAGTATTGTATACTCCTCCCTTTTATTTAATTCGAGGGGTTGATACTAGATTAAAAGGAAATATCGGAGAATATAGCGTCTCTAAGAGGGTGATATCAACCTATCCACTAGTTATCGGGTAGATACCGCTTAGAACGACTATTCCCTTCCCTAGGGCTAGTATATCGCTACCTTTAGTTCCTAATACTATATATCTAGGTTTAAAGGTAAGGAAGAGATTCCTATTCTTACAAATATATATATTTGCCCTAGAGTCTAGGATCTACTAATCTATATTAGGTTTCTCCTAGGTTGATAGAATTATAGTATAGAATCCTACTAAGAATATAGAAGGTTGAGGTTAGGATCCCGATAGTTAGTCTAAACCCTACTAATTTAACCCCTACTACTACTATATATTTTTCTCTTAGATCTTCTAATAGACCTATTCCTTATATCGAGGATCTTCTTAGAAGGCCTTAGATACTACCTTCTTCTTCGCTTTATAGATAGTAATATATACTAGTTTTAAAGCTTTGTTAATTGCCTAGTAGGTCTAGGGTGTATGATTTATGCTATTACCCTTAGCATATAGGTAGGGTCGTTTCTCAAATAGGAGGTTTTTTGCTTTCTCCCTCTTAGTAAGCTAACCCAATTGCTAGCCCGATTGCTAATTAGATTACTAATTGGATTGCTAATTAGATTGCTAACCCAATTGTATATTAGATTATGCCTTAGGTTAATTCTGCTATATAGTAAAGGCGCCGTTGGATATTAGCTACTACTACTAACCCCTCGGGTTTTGATCTATATTATAGAGAGCTCGGACACCCTCCTATATCTTATATAGAGAAACCTTCTCTTTATTGATAGAGATATAGGTTCTTATTCCTTCCTACTAGCTTAGTTTAATAGTTTTTATATACACTATAAAGGAATTTCGCTAAGCGTAGGTGTTATTAACCTTATATTTTAGGCTAATTGATTCCTTCCGATATACTTCCTATCGATCTAGCTAATCGAGGATAGATTCTCCCTTTTTAGGACTAGTAAGACTCTAGAAGAGATATTAGGTATATACTTTATCTTTATAAATAACTAAATTCCCGAATATAGATATAAGTTTAATTAACTTTCTATAAACTATATCGAATAGGTCTAGGGTACTCTAATAGATAGGATCGATAGTATCTATAATCTAATAATCTAACTTATCTAACCCTTTCTTCTAAATTGACTACTTGTCTCTTAGGACCTAAAATAGCTCTATCTAGTTATTCTAGTGCTATACTCCCTAATTATTAGTAGGGATTAGGCTACTTAGAGGTATCGGTTTCTCTAGAAGAGAGATATATTCCTTGCTAGGATTAATATTATCCTAGACACTATAGTTATTCGCTAGGGTTATAGTATTATATAGCTATTATTACTAATTGTACGCTCTAGATAGTTTAACACTATACTAGGCGGAGTACTTTAGATCGAACTCTATAATAGAGAGAGGAGGAAAAAGAGGATAAAAGAGGATAAATAGGTATCAAAAAACACTTAGTAAGCTATTCTATAGTGGATACTAGGGTAGATATCAATATTTATTGATTAAAGAGGTTGAATATCACTATCGACTAGGCTTATAACTATTAGAGCGAGTTATTCTAGCGAATCTAGCTACTAATAAGATCACTAGTAAGGATATAAAAAAGTCTAAATTGCTATCTAACCCCCTTTACTCCTTTTATTATAGGGATTACTAATAATAATAAGCTATATAACTTCCTCCCTTAGTATAGAGAAACCTACATTCCGCTCCTGGATCCACATAACACTAGATCCTATCCGACAATAATCGGATATCCCGTGTTTTATCACGTGGATACTAAGGAGCTTAGTCACGGCCCGTCTGTATATTTCGTGCGTGATCGATGATTTAGAAGAATCAGAGATTAGCTTTGTAATCAATCCAAGTCCGTCCCTTTATTTACATTCGATCGATATCTACGCAGTACTTCGGTGAATCCTATTAGGTAATAAACTATCAGGAACCCCCGGTTCCTACACTAAGTAAATACTTTATTAATTTTATAAGTCTAGCCTTCTAACTCTACTAATAGGTTTATATTAAGGTTAATTATATATAGAATACCTATTCTATTAGTATTAGGATAGTCTAGTATTAGAATATATTCCTATATTTCGCTTATAGTAATTTTATAGTAACTATTTCTACTAATTATTAAGGGATTATAGATTATCTTTATTGACTCGAGAGACTTATTTACGCTTTATATATTATCTAACTAGTTTTCTCTATCCTAAAAATAGTCTTTGTTAATAGTAATTAGATCTAGATCGGACTAAGAAGGAGTTATTCCAAAAAGAAGATTCTCAACTTCCTTATAAGTACTTAGGGTAGTATTTTTATTAGGCGGACTACTACTACTATCTATATCTAGCGGTAAAGCCTAAGGCACTTTATAAAAATAGGTTCTCTTAGCTAGGGGTATAGTAAGAGGGATAAAAGCTAGAGGTATAGCAATCGGGATAAATATATATATTAAGATAATAGGGTGGATAGTAAACACTCTTATTTGTATAAAACAAGAATATCTTAGTAGGATTCTTATATATAGTCGACTATATAAGCTGAGCGTAGGTAAGAATATCTTGGCAAATTCTTACCCATAGTCGGCAAATTCTTACACACGCTCAGCTAGGTGCCCGCCCTCGATTCAACGTGACCATAGTTTAGCTGACGGGGGTTGAACTCTTAGCTGACGGTGGGTCTTATATAACTTCGCCAAGACCGACCTACCGTTATTTAAACCTTAGGCCAAAATTTTATCCTTACTTTCGCTTACAATTAAGTTATATAATATTTACCTATACTATAGTATTTCGCTTATAAAGGATATTTGGTCTTGGAAGTCTCTTAAACTAAGCCAATCCTAGTATTCTAGCTAGGGAATCGAATCAATATCGATTAAATCGTTGATTTATGTATCTCGATATAGTGACTATATATTATAGTACTCTCTATAGTCCATAATAACTACCTAGGTAGTTGGTAACTGCTTATAGAGGGGTGTTTTATACGTCTTCTCGGTACGCACTAACTAATCACCTAATATAGTTTAGTGTGAACTCCACCAACAGGCGAACTTTTTTAGATCACATGATTGACCCACACCCCCGTCAGCTAAGAGTTCAACCCCCGTCAGATGACCTGTAACCTGCGATTCAACGATCATGACAGTTCTCTGCCTCAGGCGTCCAACCCCGCTGATAAGCCATTGATAAACCACTTTTTTCTCTTCGAGTCCAACATGGCCGACGACAATTTTGATACGGGGGATCTTTTCCACGATCCAGAGGGGTTTTACCCCGAGGAGAAACCCCCCAGTTTTGCTGAGCATCAGATGCTTTCTGGCCAGACGGTACGTGTGCAATTGGTGGGATCTCACCCGCTCTATGGTATGATATTCACGCGACAAACACCTACATGATCACCGTCAACAAGAATCTAACGAGTCATTTCTCGTATTAGCCAATTTACTCTGGAATGCCGGACGAACTAGCTCTCACTATATTGAAGAACATACTGCCACTCTAATCCGCGACAAGGATGTTCTGGAAATCGGTGCCGCAGCTGGCGTACCTAGCATTGTCAGTGCTATTCAGGGCGCCCGCACCGTCGTGATGACCGATTACCCCGATGCTGAGCTCGTTACCAACATGCAGCACAACGCTGATCTGTCGGCTCATATCATTCCGCCCGCACCGGATGCCCGGCAGCGACTCTATGTGGAGGGCTATAAATGGGGTAATCCGGTGGAACCACTGTTGGCGCATTTGCCCTCGAACGGGAAACCGGCGGGGTTTGATGTTTTGATCATGGCAGACGTCGTATATAGCCATCGCGAGCACGGAAATCTAGTAAAGACGATGCAGCAGACGTTGAAGAAGGATCCTGCGGCCGTTGCGCTAGTCATCTTCACCCCGTATGAGCCATGGTTGTTGCCGCAGACGGAGCGATTCTTTCCATTGGCCGAGTCGGGTGGGTTCACTGTCACGAAAATCTTCGAGAAAATGATGGACGATGTCTTGTTCGAGAATGATCCTGGGGTAAGAAAATCCGATAGGCGTGTGTGATTGATGCTTATGAGCTATAGGATGAGAAACTACGTAGAACGGTGTTTGGATATGAGCTTCGATGGGCCCCGGAGCATTTGGTGGATCGCGTATCAAAAGTTGCTTGATATTGACCGATACCCTGGTATTTCGTGGTTGACGTGGTATATTGTTTGGGAGTACCACAGCTACAGGCAGAAACCTATGAACCTTTTGAGATAGAATTCGATCTTCGCGTCTCGTCTGGGACAAAGAGAAAAACAAACAAACAGTCAAGAAATCTGACCATACATAATCTCCGCCTTAAGCGCCGCTACACTCTCTCACTCCAATTATGTTTGTTTACCAAGAGCCCACTAACACATGATTGGCCAAGCATGCGTTGGGCACAGACTCAACACCTTGCTCCTTTACGGACGTGAGTGCTTTACAACCCCCTTCGAAGTATCCCCAGCTTCCTCCAATAGCAGACTTGGAACTCTCGAAGGCCATCTTGAGTTCTTGACCTCCACTACACTCGACGATATTATCACCACAGAAACCTCTAAACCCATTCCCTGGGGTGTTTACTTCAACATGGCTGATGAAATGGACGATGACTGGTTCAATAATGAAGTGTACATCGGCTCATCAGTCTCCTTCCCTTCCGGTGTGTGGAAGCTGGAGAAAAAAATCAAAGAGCATGATTATTGTGAACCTGGTATGGAGGAGATGGATATCCCTTCGGAAGCACGAGGAGTGTTCTTTTGCTCCAAGGTATCTGGAAGTGGCCCACCAACGGCCGTCATCAAGTTCCGTTTACAGTGAGTTTATTCCAGCTATATCGTGATGTGGAAAATAAACAGTTGACATTCATAACTAGAATTCCTTGGTTTGACACAAAAGACCTCGATCGTGAAGCTCGCGCCAAACAAGCTGCCCCAGCTCCAGAAGTTTTCAAGAGGGAAGTTGAAGCTCTGTCCAAATTGACAAAGGCTTGCTGCTCTAGCACTCCTGATTTCCTTGATTGGAAGGTGGATATGCAGAGTAACCACGAATGGGTCCCGGGCGGCTATAAAATTTCTATATTGATGGAGCAATTGCCAGGGTCCGACCTGTCTGGTGAATTCGAGTGGTTATCCCGTGCTGAACGGGATACGATACGTGCGGCGTTCAAGGAAGCATGGCTGTGAGTCTTTGCTTGATTCTTAACATTATACACCCAACCTTCTAAGCTCTCGGGTTTTTTCTTTTCCGAGTGCGAGATAAACAACTGATGGTGATCTTTAGCGAGACAGTACGTTGCGGAGTAGTACATACAGACAGTGCAATGCGTAACCTCCTTTGGGATGAGCAGGGTAAAAAGTGGTGAGTCCCAGTCTGTTTACTCCGTATTTGGATAGAATTCTGACATTGAGTGGCCAGCTACCTGGTTGATTGGGAGTACTGGGCTTCTGCCAAAGAGAGACATATCTGGAAAGACCATATCTACATTGGGTGGCATCTTGCACGGGCGGGACCGTCACATAATTATTTCGATATGTCGGACTGGATTTTGTAATAGCACCTTGTTGACTTGGTGAGCTCGACTTGGTGAGCTCGCAAATGGAATTGCAGGATACTTGCCAAATACCGAGTACAGGAAGTGTGGTTGCAACTAACCTGGTCATGATTTGACATTATTGAACGAATCATTACACGTACTCAATGTGGAATTGAGATGCCACCAAGCCAATGAAATATTAGAGCTGTACCCTGGAGGCGCTTAGTGAAGTTACCGCGTTTAGAGTCTCCCTTGGCCTCTATATCAAGTGTCCAAGTTTCTCGAGGTTGCCTTTGCTCAGATCAGCTTTTACTCTCTCGTTAGGAATTCGGTATTTTGGTGCCACACGAAGCCTGGATCATCGAGAGTATCTATCCTGCTGACATCCCTTTTTAGATTACTATCGTGACAACGATGCTGGTCAAAATTTGAAATTTACTATATGAGTCTCTATAGGCCCGAAAAGTGGGCTATACTGAGAGTATTGCAGGTCACAATGTGAGCTCCTACAAATAACGAGGTGCCCGATGATGGCGCAGAAAATCTCTGATATCGTCACTGTTCAATTGTAATCGCTAGATCTCATTTCCACACTTCCGATGTCTGGCCTTTGTCTCACCCATGTCCAACCGACGGTGGCCATGAAGTTGATATTATGCCCATGACATGATTTCAGGGCAATCATTGATCTTGGCCCCTTTTGAAACCAGGCGTATCACTTCATAAGCACATCGGCCTCAAATGAATCATCAAACGCCACTGGTCTCCAGCAATAAAATCTTCAGCAACATGCACAGTAATTCTTGAGATCTCACTGTGTAGAATACCAAGACGTGATTTGATCATCTCAAAAGTTTCGCTGATCTCAGGAAGAGACAGAAGGTAATAGAAGTCGCAGTCTCCCTCAGCTTGGTCGCAGCTATTCTCTGAAACTGGCTCTGACAAGGGTGTTGGTGTCCAGCTGAATGGTTTGCGCTTATTTGCTTCCGCATCGCCCTCATCGTCCTGGGCGTCTTTATTGTTATGCTGATAAGTCGCAACCTTTTGGAGTTGCTGGACTGTTTTCTTGTTCAATGCATGGGAGTCAAACCCAATATATTGTAGGTCGGCGGACTCATACGGACACACTTTTTCAAAAAGGTTCCAGGCCACATCGTACCACCGGTCTGGTCTGCGACCGGCTTGAGTTATGAATGATTTGAACATCAGCCTAGTAACCAGCATGAGTCCATTCGAGCAGTCGATTTGGACCCATAGACTGACACCCACATCGCGCCAGAAAGTGGCTTTGTATGATCTGAGCTTGAGATCTTCTTTCCGGATACCCATATCCAGACTAGGGAGATGTGACATGAGATCTTGTTGCTCCACGTCATCGGGGTCTTCCTCGTGGTCATGATAGTACCATCCAGGTCTTTCTTCAGATTTGCGGACCCATCCATACCACTCCTCATTGGGAGGAACCCAGTCCCATTCGGGTCTTGCGGGTGGTGGGTTGTCTCCAGCATTTGCTGGTACCTCTGGTCTTTCTAGATATTCCATCCGTATGTTTTTGCCCGTGTCCCCAGTGTAAAGCCCCATCGTGATGGTTTGCAATCGTGACTGGAATTCATTCCATCGCCAGGCACTACTGCGAACTTTGGCTATGAATCCAGGAGGATGGGGTGCACGACGATTCAATTGACGATCCGAGGACGAGATATTTAGCGGAGGTGTATCAGATAAACCAGGCAAATTTTCCTCATTCTTGTTGCTCGGATTCGGCTCAGGGAACGGGATCGCGATTGAAATTCCACATAGCGTCAGGGACAGCAAAACGGAGAATCTCATCATGAATTGTTTTTTGATTGCTCTCTCTCTGCGATGCAGAACGACGTTTGCCTTGTGAGTACAAGCGATAGAGATTTATTTGAGTTATAACCTGCGACCAAGAAACATAAATACTATGCTGAGTTCGAAAACCGCTTATCATCCCTGTGCGCCTTGTTCTACCCCCTCTGGCCCTGTATATTGAGTAACCCACTTAGCGCTCCTTTAAAAATACAGGTATCAGAGACCCATCATGATGTATAGGGTTGATGTATTGACAAATGAGAGCCATATATTTAGATCGTTGGTACTGATCTTGCTGTATTTTTGAAAGGAGCGCTAGAGTATACGATACGATAAGAGACCGATAGATTCTATTGGAGCACTGAGAATCCCGCCAAGGTCAAATGACCCTTTAATTTTTAATGTCAATCCGCTAGGATTTTTCAGTTGTACTAAGTATCGGATCCTCAACGGTAAAGGCCTGGAATTCGGACCTCGGGATATAAAAAGGAAGGTCTGGATGGAATATATGAGCTTTTTGACCCCACGATTGGATGATAAACGTCGATTCTTTTTCATTGCCGTGTGGAAGGAATCTTTCGAGAAGGATACGGTACGGAGTACTCGGTATATTAAGCCTTCTAGGCGCTGGCACTCAACTGAACCATATCAGACTATAAAAAATCAGTGACAACCGCCAATAACACGCTACTAGGCTAATAAGTGCACACGCACAAGTTTCCTCTGTACGCTGTATTCTATGGCCCACAATGGGGTCTCTATGAATTATATACAAAAACCCACGGCAAGTCCGTTGTGGCATGTTTCTTCAATCTGCGGGAGTTCCGTAGTAACTCCGGCCTTTTCTCTCTAGTCGGAAACCTTGAACCCCTTCGGTTCTCACACCACATCCACACGCTCGACCGAGCTTTCAGACCATTGACGTTGGTCATCTCTGGTCTGGAGACCTTTTAGGCAGCGAGTTCAGTATCCACGACATAACAATCCAGCTCGATCACCGATCTCCCGGCCATATCCCAGTCCAAGGGTCCGCTAGCACAGCGGTGCTAATCGAATAATCATATCCCAATCCAAATACTCCCCCTCAAGCCGAGCGACTGCGGTAATTTCCGAGATCAAATTGTTTTTCAGAACATCAAGACGTGGCTTGGCTAAATGAAGAGTCCCAATTGCATTAGGGGAGTGCATGACGGGATAGAAGTCACAGTCTGCATCAGCTTCGTCGCAGCTTTTCTCTGTGATTGGCTTCGAATAGGGCGCTGGTGTCCAGCTAAACGGCTCTATCGTCATGGGCGGAAAATTGGCAAAGCTGAAGCCCTTCTCGGCCGCCGCTTCCTCGAGAATCGCTTCTGTATGAGGATTGACTACATTATGTCGAATAATGTATTGTAGATTGGCCGACTGGGTCGGACATATTTCTTCAAGAAGAGTCCAGGCCACATCGGACCACCGATCGGGAGATTTCAGGAAAAATGTATCAAGGACCATCATAATCCCATTGGAGCAGTCAAAAAGAGCTTCAAGATTCCAAGAGGGTTGGCGCCTGTTCACGGCCTCAAATCGTCGGAGGTGTATATCCGTAACTGGTATATCCAGATAACGGAGAACAGGGTAAGAAAAATTAGTCGTTGCGATTGGATAATAGAGCCATCCCTCTTTGTCTTCAGGTGCCCTTATCCATTTTTCCTCTTGGAAATCCCATCGCCATCCGGGGATCTCGGGGCTTGGAGGAGGGTTCTCGGGCATTGGAATGTAATCCATCTGGACCCTTTTGTCTGTGTCGCCAGCATAATTGCCAGTTGTGTAAGCTTCTAATTCTGATTGATATTCCTCCCATCGCTGAGCGCCTTTGAGGAAATGTTTCTGAAATAGACGAGAACGAGGGGCGCGACGATGCAGTTGGTGACGCAAGGATGAAGTATTCAGTGGAGGCGGGTAAGAAGAGTCGACCAAAGCCTCATTTTCATAGCTCGGTTTTGTCCCAGGGAACGGAACCGCTATCGAAAGGGTGAATAACAAGGCCAACAAAATCAGGTGGAGTTGGAATTTCATCATGTCGAATTGGTTTCTGAGCAGTCAACATGGACGTAAAGGAGGGCTGCCAAAGATTTGAATAAAGGTAACTTGGCGTGAAATATGTATACGGGCTTGGGCCTTGAGCGTAATGAAAATTCTAGTCGTAACTTGGGACCAGGAAATGTAAACAAAGAGTACGGAGTATGAGAACCGCATATCACCCCTGCGAGCCTTGCCTTGCCTCTATCTACGATACGATGGAGACCGAGGGAATTGGATGAAACCTCTAAAATCCCGCCAAGGCCAAATGGCTTTGTCATTATTAACAAATCCAATCCTTGATATCTTGTTCGATGCCAAAGATGTGAACCGCACGGAGTACGTAGCTGCCTTTTCACCCGAGGATCTGATACCCAATGGCCTGAAATCCAAATATTAAACGAGATTTGGACTGCATATGTGATTTCCGACCCCACCATTGGATGTCCCGTGTTAATCCTTTTTCATTGACCAACCGCGTGGGAGGAATCCTTCGAGAAGGCTATGGTACGTACGGAGTACATCGGAGTTCCATGGGAATCCAAGACGCAGCCAGGATTGACAAGGCTGCGAATTGAATCCTTGAAGATATTGATATGAGCTAGAAAGGGAACCGTGGGATCGACAAGACTAGGACAAAACCTCGAAGCTCGATGTAGATCCGATATAAATCATCATCCGCTCCGAGTCTTATTAACCATCCAGCGACGAAGTTGTTTGGATTCAAACTTTTATGATCTGATGCGATGGCTAAGAGCATTTGTGCCTCTTGAATAAAATTGGCATTAACCCCCAGAGCTTGACATTGTAGGAATTCTATGCCTTGTGTTCACCTCCATCTGTGATCGAGTATTACTCTGAGTCTTCGCAGTACAATCGCAGCTGTTTGCGACTAGTCTCCTTGAAAAGTAAATTTAAAAAGAGTTCAACTATAATCAATGGATTGGACGGTAAAGCAACCAAGCATATAAATCTCAAATCTATGTAACATAAGAAAGAAAGTAAACATTCTAATCACATCCACTATACTCGAGTTCGAGCATGCCTTCTTCTCATGTTACCGAGAAGACATATCGCCCCCAGGATTTAGTCCGAGTTCACACGACTGAATTCCTTGAGTGTCGAGACAAAGGGTACCAAGACCACCAGTGCCATCAACTCGAATCCAGGCCATAGGTTTACCATAGCACTGGTGGCAGGGTCCCGTCTCGGCTGGTTTTGATGAGCCCCAGAGCACAGAGTACAGTTTATGTACCGGCCCTTCTGGGTTCATAGTTAAAAGTCCTTCTGGTGTTGGATTACAGTGCAAGGAGCAACTTCATCCAGAGGTCACAATAGGCAGAGATTCCCAGCGGTGATCTCAGGGAAAGGGGGTGAAAAGGAGATATCCACGATCACTGTAGTCCTCTTCGGCTGAACAGGAGCTTCAGGATCCCTGGCACATGGATTCACGCGGGCATTCCATTTGGCATCTGGGAAATAGCCTGACTGGCCTCGATGTGCCGATAGTTCAGACCAAGGGTAAACAATTCCTGGAGACTGGCATTGACTTTCTCGTGCATCGAGGTATCCTGTGGAGTGATCTTGCTGAGGTCCTCCAGTAAACGGGAGCGACACTTGTAGTAGTTGCGCTCGGCATTCTGCAGGCGCTGACCATGTTGTGCGGGAGTAGCCTTGACGGAACCAGCCTGGGAATGAACGGATCGAGTGCGCTTCATGGTTGGGGCCGGGGTGGGACCCGTCACTCCCCCTCTCCTCTTGCGACTGGTAGTCTCCTTCTTCTTGGGTTGAGTGGCAGCGCCGGATGGCGAAGTCTCGGGAGAGCTGTGGCGCTCCGAAGATGCGTAGTCATGCACACGTCGCATGTGATCATAAAGGTTCCATCTACGAGGGAATCCGTATCCAGGGACAGATCGCTCGCATCCTTCCCACAAGCAGAGATGGGGGTTATCTCCGTGGCCATGAAGTCCATGGGCTTCGCGTTCGTGCCGGAAAAGGCACGCGTTAGAGGAGAAACGTAGTTGGGCGTCCATGCAAGCGGCAACCTTGCAGCGGTAAGGTTTCAAGTGGGAATCCAAGTATTTGCTGGGAGCTGTTAGCCTTCAATTATCTGGCAGTCTGCTCGCTGGGAGAACTCACTGGTAAGCGCATTTCTGTGTGGTGGGTGGGTGATTGCAAGGTTTCTCTCCAGTGGCAAATGGACAGTAATATTTCCCGTCATTGTGGGTGGGCAGAGAGTAATAGTGGTGCTCCCGCGGGTTGCGAGACTCAACACCATCCTTGGAACTCTGGCGGGCTGGCAAAGGGAAGAAGTCCTGCTCAGGTTTGGCCTGGGATTGAGCAGCTGGCAATGCCGCACGACGAGCTTGTTTTGAAGGCCTGATAGTCCTACGGTGGGTTAGAAAAATCACACATTCAAGAAGTCTGGCTTGGACCTACCGGTTGGCATCCTTTTCGCTCAGAGGAGGTGGAGTAGTGTTTGGGAACAAGGGCTCTGTGGGGTTGATTCCGTGATTGTTCATGGACTGAAAGTCTCCGAGGATGGTGTCATCGGGCGCCAGGTAAGAAGGAAATCCCGGGTGAGAACAAGAAGTAACAGAAATATCATTGCTGGCCTCCGTCAATGGTGGAGAGACTGGCACGGTCTGGAATAGACTTGAGGACAGCTGATCAAGGGTGGTTCCAGGGTACATGGAGTTCCATTCGGAAGCATTCATTAAGTGGCCATCCTCGGTGTGGGAGCTGTGTGCAACAGAGAAAGCATCATCCGGTGTGCTTGATTGTACACAGACATCATTATCCATGGAGGATAGATCCACAAATGAATATAAATCCCGCGGCAACTCATTATGATCATGGTCATGCAAGTCTGGGACTGCTGGGAAGTCCACTCCAGTGTACATCACATCATTTGGTCCGACCGTGGGGGTCATCAGCTGCTGGGACAGCGAGAAAGAAAGCATTTGCACCTGGGGAGATTCTTTGGAAGAAATGGCCTGATCCAGAGACTCTGTGGTGTTCACATTCCAATCTTTCATGTCCTGTGGATTTCCATGGGCTGATGAAACGCTGGAGCGAAGAGATGTGTCATCATCCTGAATTGGCCTTGACATTCCTTGAGACATGTGTCTGGGCTGGGATAGAGAGACTCGGTCAGAGTCGTTGCTTGTCCGAGGTGACATCTTGTGTATGAAAATGTGTTATTCTAAAGACATGATAAGTCAGTTACCTAAACCTCACGACGAATATTTTCAAGCAAAAACCAAGAAACAAAAACACTCCTGGGTCCAGAGCAAGTCGAAACCTATTTCAATTAGCGCGTATAAATGAGCAAGTGAGTAGATCAACGCACCAAACTATTTTCATGGAACAAAAGAAATCCGCGGCAGAGGTTCAGGGTCCGGAGTCAAAAGGTTGCAACTAGGATCAATTCCGGAAGTCTATTACCAGGGTGGTAAAAGGCCAGGTCGAATTACGGCCGGCTACAGGAAGTATCATAATCCGCGGAAAATCCAGCAAAATATCAATTCAGAAATAGGCCATATGTGGTCAAGTCCATTCAGTAAGTGGCCAGGGTCATAAGTAGAAGCAGGTGCTTCACAGCTCCATTTGAGTGAGCACATTAGCTCAAGTCCTTTGGGTCCTGGACAATTCCATGTTTCGGAAGATAAGGCCATAAAAAAGGTTCCAGTGGGTTCATTATCCGGGGTAATATCAAAAATCCATGGTCTTTTTGTTCCAGGTTATCCACGGGTGAAATCATCCATTCCGCTTCAGTCCAGGGTTGGATGAAGGGAGAGTAGGCAAGATCCAGGCAGTAAATGGTCTTTCATCCATAGGTAGTATCGATCAAGTGTGTCACATTAAACAACACTCAAAAGAGTCCAGCTACTCAGCGACCGGCGCCGAGAGCGAGTATCCAAGGCAAAGACAATCATCATTCTTTGAGCTGCCAGTTGGCAGAGGCACCAGTATAGGTTGCATCAAGGTCCAGCGAATCCTTAGGCTGGTGCGAAGTCGAGACCAGGGAGAAATAACAGGTGACAACGAACGGTACAGGTCCAGGGCGAAAACGAGAACGCATAACAAAAGCATATAAGGAAAATGCGAAGGGGACTACCTGGTGTGTATCTGTCGAGATGCAGACTGAAGGCACTTGGAAACAACAAAGCAAATCCTGTCCCGGGAAAGTATGTGGCAAGAAATCCTTGGGAAGAAAATGACCAGTGGTGAATGTGTGGAGTGCAAATATAAATGTCCTAGTATCCAGGGACAGCAAGAGGGTATCAAAATAGGGTATCAAAAAAAGGTCAAGCCGTTGGAAAAGTCAAGACTTGAGTCTGAGAAGAGATTGGGATATCCAAAGTTGAGAGAGAAAGAAAGAAAAGACCAGGGAAAGGGGGGAGGATCGACTATTTTAGTAGTGCCAGAAGGCACGAAGCGAAAGAGGGGCAGAATAGTCCTCAAACATGGCGTGTGCCAGACTCGCATGGTGCAGGGCGTGTTGGCAACACGATGGCCAGTGCTGGAGACTGGCGGTGATAGAATCTGCAGTAGCGGTTCGCAACTGGACGTCCCCGACTGGTCGAGTTGTAGCGGTGAGACCGGCTCGGTGGTCCATGTGCTTGGCAGTGCACGTACACGGCCAGGATTGGTGGCTTTTCGAGGCTGACGCTGCAGCATGATGTCCGGTTTGAACGATCGGCAGCTTCCCCGTCATGAGTCGAGTTTCGTGTGGAGGAGAGTTGTCCACGTCGAAAGGTTACGGAAGAGGAAGATGCAGGTGCAAACGAGGGGTATCGACGACTCAGATCACGCCGCAAGGCCATGATGCAACATATGGATTTTCTTCTCTCTAAACTCGATACTGAACATTATTTGGTCTACATACTTTCTAGATTTTCTACTTGGAATGGCCGGAAACTTTGGGACGGCTCGGGGCGAGCCATCACGACCCACGTTGGGCAGCCATGCAGTTGGGCACCAAGACCTATGTGGGTTCCGAGTCAGCGACGATGCTTCAACTAGGAGAAGATCAAAGTTGCAGAAGAAGACATGAATCAGATAAGGTGAAAGATGGATAAAGGTTGTCGTTCAGCAATCCGAAGATCTTCAGGTGAACTATGCTTTTGATTTGGTTGTTCATCAGGTCAAGGACCGGCAGACGAGGCGCCGTCCGATGGAAAAAAGAAAATAAAAAATATGGAAATAGAAAAAATAGAAGGCTTGCTTACCTGTGGATCCGGTGAGTTGTCCGTGACCAAGGGACCTGGATGAAGGAATCAATAATTCGGCGCAACAAAAGGTCAAAGTCTGCGAAAGAATCAAGTCGTTGACAAAACCCGATTTTGTGCGAATGGTCATGTGATGTGTTTGTATAGTTTGGACTTTTGCCGAGTTGGGAAGTCCACTACTAACTGGATCGGGTTCTCCATCCTCATGCATCACATCATGAATCATGAATTGGACAGGGGGACAGTTGCGCCGTCATTCGGCCAAGAATGGTGCTCTGTCGAACACACAGCGCCTGAAATTTGCTAGGTCTCGTCAATTGGCTGGTCGAGCAGCAGGCCAACCCATTCCATTCCGACAGGTAATTGATCTCGACACAGCGGACAAAGATACCCAAGCAGACTCACAGCCTCGGTTAGTGAAGGATTTCAATAAAGATAGAAAGCCGTCGTCTTGTCTTGGTCAGTCTGCAAGGTATTAACTCTACTCCTCGATGGTCAGGGCACATCCTGGTGGATCCCCTATGCATCTGGAGACATTCAAACGCCAATTACTCCAAGACCCTGATTGGGCTTCTGTGTCTGCCTCTCGTCCCCTGGAAATTTCATTTGCACCAATGGAGGAGATCAAACAGTTCGGCAAGCGTCGGAAGCTAAATGATACCGACCGCAAGCGTTTGGCAACTGTTTCTAACAATCAGCCACTTCCTAGGCTTTTTCAGTCTTGCCAAGCCGACAGTCTCGAGTTTGAGCAAACGAATTATCTAGATGACATGAAAATTCAGATCAATGGGCGGCCTGTGGGAAATCCTAGGGGTGCAAACTCGGAGAAAGCCATGCACATTGTCTCTCCACAACTCAGCCACTTTGGCCTTGAAGGTAATATTACCCCAGAAACTCCACGCCGGCCGACATCGAATTACGACCCCGGAGAATCTCGACAACTAATTTCAAATCTGCCTCGACGTGCAAGTCACTATCAATTGCCGTTTAGAACGCCACAAACGTCCTTTGCAGAAGGTTTGAAGCAGCTCAGTCAAACGAACATTGGCTATAAAATGGGCGAATTGCTCCTCAGCACTCCTTTCAGCCCCGTCGAAAAAGTTGCGCCGTCTACGTCAACATTTGGTGATAAGAGCACCCCGGAACCCTCCAGCTGGCTTCCACAACCTCGACGATATCTGCAGTTCAATCGCCATCATATCAATCTTCATGGAGCAGTAGATTATTGAAATCCAGGGCTTGGGTGATGCCAAAGAAATCATCTCAATGGCCGTGTGAAGGTATTCAGGCAGCTTGTTCACGAGCGGGAGCTGGATGGTTAAGAATTGATGATTCCAATTAGTTACCAAGTCTTGCTCAGCTATAACTAAGTCCATGAAAAATGAATCCTGCTCCGATGCATAGCGCGTACATTAAGGTTTCACGTTGCGACCCAAATAGGTAATCGGGACAGTGCATCACGTGTTGATAAGGAGCTCCTCACCATCTCCAACTCTCTTCCAAACTCACACCTGCCATGATGCGTCTTGCCCCAATTCTTGCAGCCTTGATTGCCCCGGCTCTCTCTGCTTCGATTTCTTGGCATGCAAAACCCGCCGATGATCCTATTCAACTTCCGCTGGTGATCTGGCACGGACTCGGTGACGACTTCGAGCGCGAAGGCATCCGAAGTGTCGCTGCCCTCGCCGAAACCACTAACCCGGGCACACACGTGCACCTCATCCGACTGGCCGACACCGGCGGTAGTGATCGCACAGCAACATTCTTCGGAAATGTTACGGAGCAACTCAATCTCGTCTGTGAACAAATTGCGGCAGACCCCATCCTCGGCACAGCCCCAGCCATCAACGCCCTAGGATTTTCGCAAGGAGGGCAATTCCTACGAGGCTATGTCGAGCGCTGCAATAGCCCACCCGTTCACAATCTCGTCACTTTCGGCAGCCAGCACAATGGAATTTCCGAGTTCCAGTCGTGCAAGCTAGGGGACTGGGTCTGCAACTCCATTGAAGCGCTTCTCCGCGCAGGCCGCTGGTCGCACCTCGCACAGTCGCAAGTCGTCCCGGCCCAATATTTCCGCGATCCAACGGAGCTGGATGCATACCTCGAGAACAGCAACTTCCTCGCAGATATCAACAATGAACGTGCGCAGAAAAATGCTACGTACCAGAAACACTTGTCATCGTTGAATATGTTTGCGATGTTCATGTTCATGAATGACACCGTCTCAATCCCGAAAGAGAGCTCCCATTTTGCCGAGGTCAACACTACCTCCGGAAAAGTCACGCCACTACAGGATCGGGCGATTTACAAGGAAGATTGGCTCGGGCTGCGTCTTCTCGATCAACAAGACAAGCTCGATTTCAGGACAGTGCCTGGCCAGCATATGCAGTTGACGGATGACGTTCTGCAGAAAACTTTCAAGGAGTTTTTCGGCCCAACACACACAGTGCTTGAGTCGGAAGAGTCGCCTGGTCTGGTGCTACAGGGTATTGTTTAATGGGATATGGTGCTTGATTACTTTAGCGATACTGATTGCATTTCTCTATGAAAGGCTGACTGGTGAGCGGAATATATTCTTACCCCGAGACGATTTCAGATGATGCCGCAGACACATTATGGAGCTACCAACGATCAATATATTTCTAATCCATCGACCTGACGTAATTCAAGATCAAGCATGGTTTAAGTTAGATTTTGTACGATATCGATGTGGGCACTCGGATCCCTAGAAATCCCCACACAAACCAAGTGACGCAGACTCTACCCTACACAGCACCAGTCGGCATAGATAGACCAATCTGGGCTAGCAATCTGGTCTTGCATGCATCCGACAGGTCCGCTTATCTTTAAACAGCGAGATAATTTAGTGGTCTTTAACTACTAATAGCAAAAACCAGGAGCAAGTTCCGTTCTATGATTTTTTTTGAGAAATATCTCATGAAACAGGTACCTAGGACAGAAGAGATTACAGGGTATTTCGAGCAATGATCACGTCTTGCAAGCTCTGACTGACACAAGATTGAGTCTCAATCGAAGGATTCATAGAAAGGAACCTTGGAATGCCGCTCTTTTTCCTGCCATGTAGCTGAGAACTACCTAGGTATCAAGCCTTGTTGCGATGCAAGTACTGCTAAGCAGCACATAAGATCGAAGATACCGGACGCGTGGAAGCTATTCAAGTTCACCCAGGCAGACTTCTTGTACGATGGTAAATAGAGAAAGAGTGAACAATAAGCAGCAGTGGCTGAACATTCGTTGCATATCTAGAAATGAGTCAATCAAGTAGTGATTTGGTCTATGATCCCAAACACTGGCGACAACCATTGATTGTAGTGCTTTCACAGCCGAAAAATCCACCCAAGTTATCGTAGCCAGTACCCCCAGTTAATCACCTGGTAAAGAGGCTCCTCCTCTCGAAGGAGAGACCCCACAGCAGCAGTTCGCAACCTCTCAACCACAGACGAAGTAGAAATAACTGGTGCAGTCGACCCGGGAAATCGGATCTTGGGATCAAAGCTGATCAGGACTAAAGCTTGATGTGCTGGTGCGTGATACCCTTGTAGTAAATTGGAACAAGGCACAGAGTATACGATGGATCGTTCATCCGAGAGAGCACGGATGGAGCTCGTGCGGGAGTCGGGACAGAGGATACGATGGAGTTCAGCCGGGGCGTCATCTGGTGGCCAGAGATGGACACCACGTGAGGTGAACCGCTCTTCTGAGCCTTCAACGGCAATTCCATTGGTATCTCTCTGCGTCGGTTCAAATAAAAGACCTGTTTCTTCGTCGACTGGACATTTTCGTTTCCGCGAGACGGTTCGTACTCGGAGACGGTCTTGTGAGCGTAGACCGTCAGATACAGGGTCATTCACGAGATCGACAAAGGTCGACGATGCGAGGTGATAGCCGCTAAATTTTGTTCGGGCTGCAATGAACTCTTGTCGCTGGGTCAAGTCGTGGCTTTCGTACTCGGCATGGTAATTCCGGCGAAGGCGTTTCTCCGGTCGATGATCATAGGGGTGGCGATTGGCTGAAAAGTCTTTAGCGGAAGATTCTTTGAGATCGTTGTCCACGTCCACACATGCTGGTGGAGTGACACCTCCATCGACCAACGCGTCTTCCGGCACGGGCAAGGGCTCGGTGTAATAAGTGCGGTGATTTTCACTTCTGCCATTGGCCCATTCACGTCGGCACTCCAAGACGACCGGTCGACCGGTGATTTCATCGGTGTGAATGGAAAGATTAGTCCACATCTCGTTGATTGGGCCCTCGCGGTGCTCGCGCCGCCAGACCCGGCCGTTTCCCTTCAGACCAGTGCGAGGAGCATAACAGAACCAATGGTAAAACGATGAGAATTCTTCATCGTCGGTAAAAGCAGACTCGGTAGAAACGGCGTAAAGATGGTTTTGGTAAATCTCAAAACAGATCGATTGGCCGATATCTCCATAGACCAATTGGTCCAAAGGAAAGTCGACCGAGTCTTGGGTGGCCAAGTCTACTCCCTGGACGCGCCAAACATCATCGGTGTAGATTCCGAACCAGAGGTAAGAGCTGCTATGTCGCACAAAGATAGGGGCCGATGTCGGGATGAACCGGTGAAGTAGAATGCGCCCCTGTTTGTGTTTGTGTTGATGAATTGGACGATGAGCCATGTGAATCGCGACAATCGTATCCTGGGTAGTGCCCTCGACCCGAAATACGAGGATTCCATGACTATAATTCAGCAAAGTCACCGAGTCCACATTGGAGGCTGGTTCCAATCGAGGGAGCACGCTGTGCAGATCGAGAACACGTTCCCGTTGGCCAGCACCGTGCACATCTAGCAGGCGGATTTCGTGACCGAAGCGATAGCAAAGAAAGCCTTGTTGGTAGAGAAAGTCGGTGCCAGCGGCGTGGGCGAGGACTGACACCGAATACGGGGCGGCGGTGGCGATCGCCTCATGTATGTCAAATCGATGGCCGAGCGCCTTGCGATAATCCTGCGCCAAGGCTGATCGGGCTTCTTTGCTGTATGGAAATTCTTTCTATGTGGAGCATTAGCTTTAGCCCCCAGGCGGGGAAGAAGACGTGAGATTACCTCGACGATTTTGCGAGTGATGAGATCACATTTCATCAATTCGTTGAGAGTCCGGTTGGTGCGGCTCAAATGAACATAGTCGCGGTCGTCCAGCGAGGTCGCGATCTGAAAGAAGATATCGAACGGAAGAGAATCCAACTGACAAGATGACATCTTGGAGAGAGATCGAGAGTGAAGATCGGAAGAGGGAAGAGGGAACAGGGAACAATCGAGACTAAGAATCAATAGGGATAATGCATCATGATCGAGAGAATTGAAGGTGAAGTGTGAATTGTCAAATTTGCGGAGAACTCTCGGCTTGTTAAATCGGACGGCGATGAGGCTCAATGATTTGCACTAGTTAACTATAGCCTCTTCCCAAGTCACGTAAGCTGGATTTTCTTAGCTGTTGGCGGCTCTTTAGGGCTTTTGGGTTTCGTATAGATTCGGATCCACTATGAACCAATGCGGTTCTAATCCCGTGCCGTTCCAAACACTCGCCACTTGCAGGCATACAACTTTATACTTTATGATTATTCATTGTTTACTTCGAAGATCAATCTGATTATTTCATCTCAGACGCTGACAGGAGTCCACGTGACACTTCAACCTGCAGCCCTATGAGTCCAAGTGGATCGTTCATGGATATGTTGATGATGTGTTCTTTTCATCCACGCTTTTCTTTGTCCTGAAGAGTCGGAATGCTGGTGTTTCCATCCGAGATCTGCAGCCCCACCATTCAGCCGGACTTTTCCTCTCCAATTTCTAGTGCAGACCGAACCTTTCCGTGAACAGCTCTGATTCTTGATCTCTGCTCACCTTGAGCTTCCATGTACTATCCACCGCCAGGGCCACCTCCACCAGGGGGACCGCCTCCATGGTCGGGATATCAACATCCTCCCCGATGGCAGCCCCCGCATCCCCCGCCTCAGCCCTATCAACAGTCTTACTACCGTCAACCGCCTCCCAACGGTTATCCGGGAGCCTTTTCTCATGCACCGCCCTCACCCCAGCCATTTGGCTATCCCCCACCGCAGCCAGCCTATGGTCCTCCACAACCTTATGGGCATGCACCATCCCCGCATCCCGGGCATCAGCGTCATTTAAGTTTTCATCGAGATGGTCAGTAAATTGTGTTTGCTCCTTGTGACATGTCAGCTGACCCATCCAGGACCACCGCGGACAAGTTCTCCAAATCTCCCACCGGTACCGCCTCAGGGGTATCAACACTTCGGTGCGGGCGCACCCTCAAACTACAATTTCCAATACTCCGCCTGTACAGGTCGTCGCAGGGCGCTTCTCATCGGCATCAATTACTTCGGACAGCCCAATTCCTTGAATGGGTGCATTAACGATGTCACCAACATGTCGGGCTTTTTGCATCGTAAATTCGGCTATCGGCGTGAGGATATGGTGATCCTCACCGATGACCAAAGAAACCCACTGAGTATCCCGACCAAGGCCAACATTTTGCGGGCCATGCAATGGCTCGTCAAGGACGCACAGCCTCACGACTCACTGTTCATCCACTTTTCCGGCCATGGCGGTCGGACTCCCGACCTGGATGGCGACGAGGATGATGGATTCGATGACGTGATCTACCCGGTCGATTATCGCGTGGCCGGACATATCGTTGACGATGATATGCACGCCGTCATGGTGCGTCCGCTGCGGCCCGGAGTGCGATTAACGGCGATCTTCGACTCGTGCCACTCCGGGACTGCGCTAGACCTGCCGTACATCTACTCGACCCAGGGAGTGCTCAAAGAGCCCAACCTGGCCAAAGAAGCGGCGCAGGACTTGTTCAGCGCCATCACCTCGTATGGGCAAGGCGATTTCGCCAGCATGGCCAACACGGCAATCGGCTTCTTCAAGAAAGCGGCCAACGGCGGACAGGCGCGCGAACGCACGATCATGACCAAGACATCCCCGGCCGACGTGGTCATGTTCTCCGGATCCAAGGACACACAGACGTCGTAAGTGATGTGCCACCATTTCACCAATGAACACTTTCATTTCCTCGCCTTCCTCTCCGAACTAACCGCGCGCTCCCATAGGGCGGATACCTTCCAGGACGGTCAGGCGCGGGGCGCATTGAGCTGGGCGTTTATCAAATCTTTGCAGCAGTGGCCCCATCAGAGTTATCTGCAGTTGCTGAATACCATCCGGGCGGAGCTCGAAGGGAAATATACCCAGAAGCCGCAGTTGAGCTGCAGCCATCCCCTTGGTAAGTTGAGCTGTCGTGCCACCCGAACGCGGGAACCCCGGGCTGACTCCATCGGCAGATACCAACCTCCGCTTTGTGATGTAGATCGAATCATGTTTCAGAAAATTGCTCGACTGCAACCGAGCGTGATCCGCAGAAAAGAAGGGCTAATTCCGTGCGGGGTGGGATTTAGTCGTAATTTTGGTAACCTATTATTCACGATTCAGCGCCTCTCCACAGCCCTCGTGCCGGGTGGCTGTGATCCTCATGGTCCTCAATGTCTCTGATCCTCCCCCACTCTCCAGGAACTATTTGGTTCGTACCGGGAATGGATGAACTCAAAAAAGAAAGTCCCTGTGGCGATGCTATGGCCAAGAGTTGAAGGAATTCATTCTTTGGGGGGGAATTCCCCTAGATGAATCACCACGATCTTTTTTCCCCTGAAGTTGGAATCGAGCCAATCAGCGAGCGGAGAGAAGAACCACTTTTCACCCCTTACCCAAACCTTTGGTTGAGATGAATCCATTGGAGAGAATACGAAAGGGAAAACGGAATACACAATTCAAAAACGGAGTATATTGAGGCGCAGTCAACATCCAAGACATGGAGATGATCTGATACAAAACACTCCACCGCATTCATACCGACTCTTTATCTTCCATCTTTGATATTCAACCACAACATAGGGATTATATTCATTCCAAATATCCCTTCCGATGTATTTTCGCTATAAGATTCAATCTGCACCATTCTCTCCTGTTGACTCTCGGCAGGAATGGATGAAACATAAAATTACAGTCATCTATGTGTTACACGGGCCGGCGCCTCGTAGCTCGCGAACTAAAGTTCTCAATGTCTTTGATCCACTTTTAGTCTTTTTTCGAATGCGATCTCAGCTTTGGCAATGGCAACTTTTTCTCAACCCTGGTCTTTTTTTCTCTCTTCACGGAAAACTGCCTCTTTCCATACCCTTCCTCCACCCTTGTGATTCCAAGAGTCAACCGTCGACATGTTGACCTCATCCACCAACAGCTCCTACTCCTCCAGCGTCTCATCGTCAGATCCTCATCTCCCATACCAACACCCACAACCTCTCTCCACTCTTTCCCTGGGCTGTCAACCACCCCGACGAACCATGCCCAAAGCTCGCCGTTTCTATTCCTCCCCGATGGACGAGGATGCTTCATCGACCCCACTACAACGCTATGGCATCGAACAGCGTGAACCCTCCATTGTAGAGAAACCCAAATTGCTGAACCGGTTCTCCCACGCCCTCGACGATATCAAAGAAGATTTCTCCCTGCAACTGAGCGACCCCGCCAGCACCGCCAATAAAATCAAGCGCCGCTCAACCCTCTACCTAAGCGATACGCTTAGTTCCAGCTCGCGCCCGCAAACCGCCACCAGTCCGCCCCGATCGCGGCCCATGTCTATTATCTCCATGGACGCCTGGTCTCAACCGCAGCGTCGGTTTAGTCGTCGTCTGTCCCGCCGCCTCTCCGTGTTTTCCGTGTCTGGCCGGAGCAAATCGGGTGGTCCCCAGGCAGCAAGCATTTCCTCGCCTAATCTAATCGGATCCTCGACTCAGTATGGATCTGGAAATAGCCAGACCACATTTATCTGAGGAACCGAGGAGAAACGGCGAAACGGTTCCGAAAAGAAAAAAAAAAAGAAAAACCCAAAAAAATAACATCCTTAAATGTCGGATCGATCGGCAAGATCTCCGCATGCAGCGACATATACTACACACTCCCTCATCATGCACCGTCATTTTACTTGTCAAGGAGTTTGGAGCCGGACTGGAGTTAATCTGCTTTCACCATAGGACGGGTTCCTACATATGCGCGACTCGACCGCGATTGTAATTACTGATATCATATTGCGCATAGCTTGGAGTTGGAATGCATCATTGATTCGATCTGTCGAAATAACTCAGTCCATCAGATAGATCACGGAGAAAAAAAGACATGCATAGATGTAGATCAACGGCACCAATCAATACCCGCCAAGCCCCGCCATTGCATGATGGCTGTGGATCAGGCGTGCGTCAGCCAACGCCGCATCCCGGAAATGTGAGACAAAGCGCGGTTCATGCGTTGTTATCGGTTGTTATCGCAATGACGGATTGGACGTTGATGCGCTGGTGGCTTTTTTTAGATACTTGGAGATGGTGATCATTGATTGGCGATGATGTGGAGTATATTGCTGGTACAGAGTTATAGGTTGCATTGCTAGTACTATTATATAGAAAGAAGAGTTAGATCATCTGCATTAGATTCGATTTTGCATCTCGTATTATATACGACCAGTATCTAACTATAATCCAGTTTAGCGTGATATGCGAGTTGCGGACCGTAAGGTAGAAGATTGCAGCACTTGAATAGTCTACTTTAGCACAACCAAATATTCCTTCAAAATGTAGACTCCCTTGTTATCAAGTTTGCAAGTGCTTCGTTAACCTTGTTCATTTCTTCTGACGTCGCGACATTGCTATCAGGGCTCCCATATCGCTGTTTTTTTTTTTTTTTTTCCCGTTGCATTTGTCCAGTATCTAGGATTTATTGCCTGGTCCCCTAGTCGCGTCTTAAGCTACGTATCCACGCACAAATGCGCGTCAAAAACCCGACAATCTGTTCCCACGACCCCGCGGATCATCGATTGATGCCTATATACAAAGCGGGTGTCTATCTATGGATCTTCTGGGATCAAGGTGCTGCCGAAGGTGACATGGCATCCATCTAAGAAACCACTTTTGCCTTAAGTTTGCTCTCATCCTACTTAACGTGTATATCTAGACCTGGCCATGCCAATAGAGCAGTGTATACGGTAAGACGACATTCATTCTGAGCACCATTAGAGAAGAGAGCATATTCAACGGGTGCCAGGACCCCGAAACCTATCATACGGAAAATAAGCATCGGGTTTTTGAATTTCCAAGTACTTCAATGAGAGTATCCAAAATTCTTCTCACTCACGCTATGGCTTCAACACCATACTTTCTGCATTTTCATCTTTCCACCTCCCCAATCACCACACCCAAAACCTTCGCCATGCCACGTACTTGCGAGGCAACTCCGGAGCCAAAGGACGATCAAAACCAAACGCCAGCAGAGGCAATCGCCAATGCGACCCGGAACAAGAGACGCCAGATGGCTACGCTCAGATTCTTGCAAAAACTAAAGCAATTATGCCAACCGACTTGCCCAATTGACGCACGCTATTGCACAGATACATCCAAACCTCGGTTGACATCCCGACTATCCCCAGACAGTCCGATCCCGCGATCAACGCCTCAATTCAACGGCAATGCACATTCAGACCGAAGGCGAATGGATGCCCCCGACAGGAAGCCCAGATGTCTACCACTCGGATGAGAACGCATACTACGCACCAAGTCGCTCTCGGCTGCGCAACGCCACAAGTAATACCCCAACGACCTCGGTGCTGGCCTTTTGTTGCTTAATTTAAACTTAGTCGTTGCTCATAGTCGGCGATGGCTTCCTCTGCGCCGACTGCATTCTCCTTCATTACCCATTCGTCTTCTCGAGCGGACTACCCAGTCCAGCGAGTCAGGTACTCGATGATTTCTTTGCGAGTGCCATCTTTCCGTGAGCGTCCTGGGGCGAGGCGACTGCGTTCGTCTGAGATGCTACACCATGGGTATCATCATGCATACCTAGCTACCTCAATGTCTGGAGGCCCCCCGCAAAACGCAGGTATACCGAGTCTGCGAATGGATCCAGACCCCACATCTAACCACAATATATACCGAAAGACCTCATTGAACGGAACAGCCGGATCTCTTATCGATGGAAGTCAGGATCTACACTACTTGCCCGTAAGGCTGTGAAGGCTGTGAATTTGAAGCGAGCCACGACGAAATGACGATGCCAAGCACGAGTGAAATCATCCGGATGGACCAGTTGTGTGCTAAGGCGCCAAGGGGGGCATATATTATGCAAGCCAAGCGGGAGGCTGAGCTGTGTTGAGTCTGGCACAGCGCCCCAGATCAATGCCAAGGACATCCTCTGAGGTATATGGGCACGCCTCAAATCTTGTTTGCGAGCTTGGTTGTTGCCAAGGGATAATCCAGCTGGGTAACGAATCAGATTCGTTTTGGTATACTCGGTATTAGAAATAAGTTAAATAAGTTTTGCTCTTTGGGAACTATGAACCAGCTTAAAGAAAACTAACCATCAGTATAAAAGGAATTCAGAAGAGTACCCGGATTAGATTTCCCCGATATAATGCGTGTGCTGATCGTAGAACTGACTCGTGAAAGAAGGAATCTGACTACCTAGGTGGGTAGGTAGGTAGCAGGCACTCCTTGTTCCGAACGGAGTACTCCGTACCCCGAACATAGTCAAGCATTCTAAAGACACTAAACGGTATCCGGCCACGATGATCTGGGGCCGAAGGCAGCAGTCCCATGGGCCATAAACAACCCCACACTTGAAATTTGGGGTAAAAACAAGTGCTTGAGGTAAAACTCATTCTTCTTGACGAATTTTTGCATATCCATACGTATTCATATGGGTTCTACGTGTGATTTTCGGTCGATGAAGACTTGAAACCATCCCTCTCGCTGCAAGGCTCTAGACTCCACACGAGGCTCGGGATTCCACACAAGGCTGCAAGAAAGGCTCCGACAAAAACTGAAGAAAGCGTGAAAGAAGGAATAAATCCGAGATTCCTCGTACAAAGTATAGAGTACTCCCAGGTGTTGGCGATGGGATAACAGAGACAATTTTTAAAAACCATTCTACAATATCTCTAACGGGATCTCCTGCGACGCCGGCCTTTGAATTTCACCGCGAGAAGTCAAGGACAAAAGATAAACTCGAATTTCAATCAAGCCCTCAATCAAGCCCCCACTCGCGCCCGATACTCTCTCCACCTTGGCGGGGATGCCCGGCTTGGTTGAGATTCATATACATACTGCATGCGGCGTATTAATTATGGCAGGTATTCCGTTAAGCTCCACAGTCTAGCCCCCATCCTAGATCAAGTATCCAGAAAGACCAAGATGAGCAGTCTACTCGCGATTTGATTCATGGTTCTTCTCCATAATCCCCAACGCAGATTCTAAAGCCTTGGGCAGGAGAGAACTATAAAGATCAGCGTCATTCCCTGTCAAATTCCTCTCATCATCCAACAATCCTGAACCACTCTTATTATATCTTTCCAAATCACGATGAAGCTTCTCAGTCTCTTCGTCCTCGGGGCACTCGCGGCCTTCACCAACGCGGCAGCGGTCGATGGCGGCTTGGTGGAAAAAAGATGTCTGGAGAGTATGTGATTTTTCCTTCAGCCTCCTTGCTCTCACAATTATAAGCCAAGAGGATGCATCTGACTTTGACTTTCTTATAGAGGGAGCGGATTGCAGAACTGACGAGAATGGATGCTGTGCTGGTCTGGAATGCGGATACGTTTACCAAAATGGATGGAATTGCCGTGACAAGGAATAGAGTCACCTAGAGCTCACATTGGCATTGGCATCAAGAGAGCACTTGATCACAACCTACTTTTGTCCTCTGATGATGAGACGAGCTTTTGGGTAACAGACCAGGTATAAGATTTAGTATCTGGCGTGTCCCTGTTTCTCCTTTGTATTTACTTGCCGCTGTCCATAGCTGAGCAAGCTGGATTCTTTCTGTTCAAGCTTTTTTCTATATCAAGTAGCCTGCAACCTTCTTCCTCAGCCTGAGTATTCATTGAAGGTTTGGTTGGGGGCTGTGTGGTGACCGGGTTGGACGAGAGGGAGAAATTGATCTGACAGATCAGCATTGGATGGAGTGTGGGAGATGGAGATAGACGCACCAGAAGAAGCAAAATTTACAAGTTCAGCACGGCCTAAGGCAGAGATCACCTGTTATCAGGTGTCTCAACAATACACACCGTAAAGCAGAGTGGAAATGCGATATATATTCTTATGGTATACTTGGATTGTTTTACAAAAATATTTACTTTCCTCCGGAGCGAAGTGCCCACGACAAACTTGATTCCCTGTACCAGGCTCAAACATCGCCCTTATTTAAGAAACACATTAACTTCAACTGGGCTCAGATCAACTCGTAGAGACCTTTTTCTTGACCCCAATTTACGACTCAGATGAATTAGTTGCTGCCGCATACGGGGTAGCTCTAGTAGACCCCAGGAAAGTCATAAATAGAAACTACAGTGTGTTGTGTTGGTTGCGACCTCAACCAATTAGCATATCAGATTGCCATCGCCCATCTCCCAGTCCACAATCAGAGTATATGAATTGGGGGCCATTTATAAATCGACTACACTGATGAGGCATGCTTCTTATGAATTAAGCATTATCGGTCGCGTGGACGAACTGACTGAGCCGCACATCCACATTTATCAAACAGAAGTTCTCTCCTATACTTCTAAGACTAAACTTCTATTTGCGGCTAATACGTTGGACCGAAATGGGTTGGTTTGTTGGATTCCAACTCGACCGAGTTAACGGGATGAAACGCGCTAGACCCTCATTCAGACCCACAATTCGAAGGTGATCCGGTCGGTACGGAGTAGATTGAATGCAGTCCATATCTCCGTCATACCGATCTGGCCGATGCCAAATCGACATCACTTTGCGAGAACTACATGCGAGTCAGTGGTCTTCTCGAGGATGAAGTAATTCGACGCGGTTCCATGAGTTGGGACGGACGCGCGATAAGGATGGTTAGCAGGTAGACTATAGAGTGAACAAGCATGCTATTTTTATCTTCATCTTCCAGATACTGCACCACTACCATATGATTTGGAGTATCTCGGGCTAAGTTCTGCTGTCCAATTTGCTTGCGTGAGTGATTGTCAGGGGCCGTGATTCTTTTGGCCCCTCGATCTAAATGTCAAAATTTAGTTGACTAAATACCGAGAAGAGTGGTTCGCTCATCCCTTGGCAGCAAATCACGGCATGAGTGTTCTGTTGGCCCTATGGAGCCAAATAAAGCCGGGGGCTAGATTTTTGAAGGGCTGAATGGATGCTGATCTGTACTCCGTGGACTCCGTGTATAAATATCCATTGATCTTTTCCTATAATTTGACGTTCTCGATTGTCGAGCACGGTACTCCAGTCAAAATCAGAAAATTTATATCCTTACCATAATTCCTCAATTCCTCTCCTGTGACAATGGTCAACTTTGTCTTCGGAATCGCCGCAGTCCTCTCGGTCCTCTCGATCACGACTTGCAATGCAGCTCCAACCTCGAACACAACAAGCACTCCCCAGAGAAAGTACTCGTACACAAAACCAAGGCCAGTGTGGGCGATCGCACACAAGGTCTTGACTACCGAAGCAGTCGACATGGCCGTGGAGGACGGAGCCAACGGCATCGAAATCGATCTGCAAAAGTGGGACCACTGGTGGGCAGACCACGATCACACGGAAAACAGCGCAGGCGACAATGCCGAAACACTCTTCAAACACATCGGCACGAAGAGCGATCTCAAGCTTGTCTGGCTCGATATCAAGGACCCGGACAGAGAGTGCAAGAAAGATACCTGCACCATCGAGTACCTACAAAAATTGGCCCGCGAGCACCTAGTGGAGAACGGGATGAAGGTCATGTATGGCTTTTTTGAGGCGCAGGATAGCGAAGCCTTCAAGACAGTCCGTTCTGACCTGGAAACTTACGAGGCGGTCGTGTTCAGCGGCAAAACTTCGGATGTGCTTAAGTGGTATGACGAAGAAGGCGGGCTGATTGATGTCAGCAAAAGGCTCGTGGACTACGGGGATGTCAATCTCGCGAATGGGTTCGGTGATTGTACCGAGAAGGATACGAAGACTTGCACAGAGTTGAAAAAGGCCGGCAAGCATCGCAACAGCGAGATTGGCATGACGTTCGGCTGGACTGCCGATGAAACAAATAAAGAGCAGGTGGAAAAGCTGATTGAGGAAGCTGACGTTGATGGTATCATTTATGGCTACCATGATGACACGTATGACTCTGGAGATGGGCCCAGGGCTATTATCAAGCATATTCGTGACGTTGTGAGGAAAAACAAGAAGACGCACCGCATGGGCACTGGTGCCGATGTTCCTTGGAGCTAAATTGGTGCTGGTATTTGTATGCAACTATAATGACTTGATTGAATTCATTGGGTTATTTGATTATTTGCTATGATTGTATACTCCGTAAGGAAACATCCAATCTCGAGTTTCATACTTGAGAGGAATAGAAATAGCGCGAATTGGGCGATGTCAGCTTGTTTTAGACTATTCTGCCAACTTAAGGCCATAAAGAACCTATCACACAACCAACGTGCAAAAATGTCAGCTATTTTCTCTATACTGACATGGGCAATATTTATGATGTTCTCGAGACTACATGAACTGAGAGCCCTAGGATATAGTTCGTTAACTGTAGAGCTACTACCTAGGTAGTCCGTGAGAATAAATGTATGCAGATAGTCCGATCCATCTAATTCTGTCCTTTCTCACTTACCTAGTTAGCGTGTCTAATATATGTCTACGGCCTAGCACAGATAGTTGGAAGTATCTTCACATCATCTTCACCACTTCCTGAATCGGAATCCGTCAAAACCTCCATCACCCAGAAGCAGCTCAGCACATTTTAATCCCACTAGAGATCCCCGAATGCACTCGCAAATAAACAGATACCCCTAGACCACCCGACCGATTTCCCCAAAGAGCCAAGCAGAGCCAAGCACCCCCAGAAACGCCATCCGAGCCGCTTCCCGCTATAATCCGGGGGCCAATAGCAGCAGCCTTAGCCCGGGAAGATCCACTCGGAGTGGATTTTCACAAGCTTGATTCTTCGCTGGACCGAGGTAGAGAAATGCGGTAAAGGCAGAAATAGAGTTCGAGTCCGTGAACCGGGAATTATCGTTTCCTCCGTTGTCAATAGAGTTTGCGGGGTCTCCGCACGCATTTACGCGTTATACGAATTATCGTCGTGTCATGGTTATCATTATCTTCTACCGATGTGTCGGTAGGATTAAATATACATTTGAACGCCGGTATCGTGATGGGCCACCCATTTGTAGGAATCAATCATGTCGCGTCAGATCAGGGGTGATCTGTTGACCGAGCCAGCCAGTCTTGGGACTTATAGTTTCGTATACCACTCGGCTAGCGTGTCAAGGATGGAGTCCCGCTTGGCGGGATCTTCATCTTTGAAGACCTCCCGCATGTGGACGTTTTGTTTTAGGGCCTCGGCGATGCTGGTGCTGTCGCTGCGCGTGGTGAGGGTGACGGCTCTCTTTTTCGTATCGGCGTTTGCCTTGAGTTCGTCCAGTAGTCCACCATTGCTGGATGACCCATTCCTGGCCTGGTCCACAATGGAACTCAGATCCCCACCGTGTAGAACGTTCTGGATGGTATTCTTGAGAATGTCGCCCAGACCGACCTCGGCAGTCAGGGTGAGTTGGGACATCGCCGCTGTGTAGTAGGGTACCAAGGTGTCTTGCCATTTGACGGTACGAGTGATGGTGTCTAACGTCAGCTTACCATCTCGAATGGACTTGGCTTGGGTCGCGAGCACTTCGCTCAAATTTCTCAAAATGACGCGGAGATCGAGAATTCCCGTCAACGGGTGCTTGTTCTCGCCGGGTTTGAGGGTGAGACCTTCGACTGTCGCATTGCCGACGAGCAAATTGCCGCTTTTCACGTCGAGGACGATGGTTCCGATTTCGATCGTCAGCACGGATGGGTTGGGCAGCGAGGCATTGCCAATCAAGTTTGTACCGTCGGGGCGCGGAGGCAAAAGAAGCGTACTATCTGTGACACCGAAGCCCTTGAATTGGTTCAGGGCTAGATAAGCGTTAGCTTCCACCCCAGACGGGTTGAGAAGAAGACTGCCTTACTCGGAGACACGATATCCTTGTCCATGGTAACCCTTGATTTCAACACCCCAAGGTACGAATTGGTAGTCCCATGAACACCTAACGCAGTTTTCTCCTGGAAAACGACTTCATGCACGTAATTGGTCCAGGTGTCTAAGTTAACCAACGGTGTGTGGACGTCATCAATGCCGAGAGTGGTATTGCCCTTGATCATCTTGCCATCGATATGCGCCTTCGCCCACGGCTCGCTAGGCCCAGTCTCGCGCACAAAAAGCGACAGGTCAATGGGCTCGATTCGAACATCCAATGCCACTTTTAAATTGAGCGCTGACTTGAGAGTGAGTTGGATGGACTCGGGCCTTGGCTGCATGACGGCCGCGCTGACCAGGACTAAGTCGGACTTGTCAACGACCAGTTGGGAAATGGCGGGAATCGCGACGAGGAAGCTGTTTCGTATGAATAAAAATCTTGTAGGGGATGAGAGAAATATGCGACTTACAAGACCGGTAAAAAGATGGCCAGAAAAATCACATTGCCAATCAAGTAACAACACCAGAAGCGCTTCCAATGACGCGCCAACCTCTCCTTTCGCGTGCGATTCGTTGCCAACGAAAGACCACCGGCGGACTCGACTTGCTCGAGCTTGGAACTCTCATCGCCGCCCGCAGGCAACAATGGCCCACGGTGCACACCGAGAGAATATTTGGCATCGTCGGAGGTCAAGTAGGCTGGCCGGTCGTCGGTTTTCTTGCCCATCGTGACGGTGTGGGGATATAGAGTTGAGCAGGAAAAGTTGGGGAAGCCGATCCCCTATAAAGACCAAGCTCCGCGAGGGGAACCTATCGCCGTGGCCGAATTTCCACGCCATGATTGTCAGGGCGGGGGTGCACAACAGAGTGGATTCATCGCAAGCTCCCTCCATTCGGAGCAGGATTTCCTGACGAGGACAGGATCGGTCAGGATCCACGAAGTAATGCGGGCCCCAAATGGTGCAGGGATCGGCGGAGATGGCGATCGTTGCAAGCCGCGGTCTGGCGTCATGGAGAAAAAGGAAAAAGGGGATTCACATGAGCCGAGCTGGTTCAATCTGGGGTTTACCGTTGGTTTTTCAACCGTCTTATTTTCTGGGCTTCTGGGGATTGTGGAGATCCGTGGAAGCTTGGGTTTTAAACTCTCTTCAGTACGGAGTATTTGCACTGAATATTCTCTTCACTGACCATTATGTCTTCGACTTCATCTCCCATTTCTGCCATGGATTCTAAGCCCGAGGTTTCTCATCATATCGGTCCTGATCCCACTGTCACTAATGACTCGGGACGTTTACATGCCCTGGACCAGCTGGAGATCGTACCCCAGATTCTCCAGGAGGGAATCCTCTTTGCGGGATCTGGGGCTGCTTTGTTATTGCAAGCTGCAATGCCCGCCATTCGCAATGAGGATAATGACAATCCTAACCCCGAGGATCTCACGACCGAGTTACTCGACGCCCTCCAAGCCAATCTGAGCTACATCTCCATCCTCGTCTTTGGGACTTCTGCCGAGCGCAGAACGCTGTTAGATCTACTGCACCGCGGCGAAGCTCCAGGTCTCGGTGGCGGACGCAACAACCGCTTCGCCCACCACCCACCATTGCAGCTCTGGATGGCTGCGACTCTATACGCCACAGCAACCGACTTTTACCAGCGTGTCTATGGACGCATCGACTTTCAGACTGCCCAACAGGGCTATAGCGAATTTGCCCTGTTGATGAACTGCCTCGGTCTACCCCCTGGCACCTGGCCCGAGACTCGCTCGGCCTTTTGGTCGTACTGGGATGATCAGGTCCCTCGGTTGACCGTGTCGGCGGATGCTGCTCGATTCGCCAAGGATCTGCGCGAAAGCACCGACATGCCGCGGTGGGTGCAGACGCTGAAGCCGTTCTTGCGGGTGGTGACGATTGAAATGTTGCCGCCACGCTTGCGAGAAGCATATGGGTTGCGCTCGACCGCATCCACGCGCGCACTCTACCGGACGTGGATGGGCTTCTCGGTCGCGGTGTACCCTGCCATGCCGAATAAACTACGTGGATATCCGCTGCGTTACTATCAGGATCGTCTGCGAAGTCAACTGAATGTCTGATTGTTTTGCATGTTTGGTGTTTCTTCTGATCTGTATATACCCCATGAGATACGTATACGAATTGTTGCATGTCTGTCTTCGTTGATTCATATCCTGCTGTAGTTTATCTATAGCGATCCCAAGACTCCGCCCAGCAACTTTGACACGTCCTCCACCAACTGGAATCATTAGCTGTGCCATTCACAGCGGTATCGCAGTCACGTACCGGGGTGGCATCTCCAATCAAAGTCGTGGTATTATCCACAAAGTCCTTGGTGAGCAACGTATGCGCGTTGGTCAGGATATCCTGCAAGATATCGATATTCTTCGATGAGAGCAACTTCGCCGCGCCAGAGACAATCGTCTGCAAGTCATCGATATTCTCCTTGCTCAGCAGACCCTCAACATTACCCAGCGCGTCGAGCAAGCCACCGGTTGATTGAGGCTCCGGCGCAGCAACAGGATTAGGCTTGGGCTCAGGAGCAGCGAAGGCAAACGGAGCCACAACGAACGGTAGAAGAAGAGTCACACGCATGGTGTTGTGACTGTGAATTTGCTAAGATTGAACACGGTAGAAATTCAAGAATCACCCACTTCCTATCTTTTCGTCAACCTACTCAACTCTTAGGCCCTCTCCCCCTCAAACTCTTATAAGCGAGTTCCAACCAGATCCAGATCTAGACCATGACACGAAACAACCCCGCCGTCACAGGAAACAGGCTCGAGCCGGATTGGCATGGATCTCGGGATAGATCGATGACAGCCCATTCTCACGCCGAGGTCGATCGTTAGACTTCACAATAGGAATCCCATCGCCATGTGAACAACATGGAATAACATCCCCGCACGATTTCACCCCGCACGAGATGTGGAACTGATCGTCGCTGCGACGTGATCAGACCGCGACTAGTGGCCGCCACTAGTGATTTCCCATTTTCATTGGTCAAACCCGTCACTTCCTTCCACGGTCTCTGCTCCGGAGAAAGTCTTGGTTCAGGAAATGATCATCCAGTCCAGAGGTTGAACCAGGGTCTGTACTCCGTACTCCGTCTGGCGTCGAGATTTCTACAACTCAAGTACGGGGTAATCGGGATCGTGCGAGTCTTCTACCGAGGCTCAAAATTGGTGCGTGGATGAGAATCCAAATTTTGCGATTCTTCTTTTTCAGGAATCTTGCCTTGTGTCATGCATTCGATGTGATCTGCGATTTGTGAGTTACACTGATTTGCACCTGCAGATTCTAATTTATTGCTGTGTTAGTGCATGCAATGCTACGGAGTACTTAATACTCCATTGCGGACCTCTGAATTCTGTGTGCGAGGCTATCCGGTTGATATTGCTGTGTTTGTGCTTTGAGTGGTCTCACACGACAGTAATGCAGTTCTTGACATCGGTCGGAAGAGGATAGAATCACAGGACAAGCGACGTAGGCGGGGAGAGATATTGGCAAAGTTGGCTGTTGCGGTGGAGTTAGACGTGAGATTTGTACTATTATTGTGAGTGGTGATCAGCGATGGATATAATTTCAATGTACAGTGTAGTCGAGATCTGACATGTTGAACCCACTTGCTCTGTCTCGTAGTTTCATAGTCTGCTATATGTGGTCGCGAGGAAGATAGAATGGGGAGAATGGTAGAATGAAGTTTGGATGAATAGATCCAACTTAAGACTTGCTTCGGCCTCGGGTTGGATCCGCAGGGTAATACACGCGATGTAGATTCCATCCATATCGTCTATAACTGCATCATTATCCCCAATCCCTAAATATCTTGCTCCAAATCCTCATGCATCGGAGAATTCCTCGCACTAACTCTAAGCACACACCATGATCGACTGTCGATCGAATACGCATACAAAACATAGACTACGAAGTACTCTCAACCCAAATTGAAAAATCAAAATCGATCAATTGGATATCACTACCATCATAAATCGTAAACCGAGAATCGACGTAACGCTCACGTCTCGAGGACGGCTAACTTAATAACCACCCTTCTTAGCCATATCAGCCTCAGCACCACGCTGGCGCGCCTTGCCCTCATCATGGATATCACGGAACTTATCCTCCTGCTCACGGTCACCCGCAACCGCAGCACCAATCGAACCAAGCGCACCCTCAGCGCGGTTCTGGACACCGGCGCCAAAGTCCTTCAGCTGGCCCTTAGCTTCCTGTTCCTTGCCCGCGGCATTCTGCTCAACGCCCGTGCGGCGCAGGTTCTCGCTGCCGATCATGTTGCCTAGGGATTCCTTTGCGGAACCGACGGTTTGATCCCAGGAGCCGGAGGGACGGTTGGGGTCGTCCTTGGCGATGGCGCCGGTGTTGGGGTCGCCGGAGATGGGGCCTAGCTTGGCGGTGGTGTGGGATGCTTCGTTTTGGGCTTTGCCTTGTTCTTGGGCGGCTTCGCCTTTGTTCTGTGGATTTGTTAGTTGTGGTTGGTGTGGTTGGTGGAGATGTCGTACCTGAGAGGAAGAGTCACCGGTTACGGCGCCGTAGGCTCGCTGGGCCATGCCAGAGGCCTGGTTGACATAAGAGTTGAGGGTGGAAGCGTTGTTGTCAGACATTGTTGATGTTGATGTAGATAGATGATCAGGTGTGGTGATGGTGGCTGGTTAAGTTGGTGGAAAATGAAGTTGAGATATGGAGTGTATGAGCGAAACTGGAGAATTCGCGATTTACAGCACCCTTTTAAGTTGCACCCCTTGTATCTTCGCCAGCCTCTTTTCCAAGGAATATTAGTCGTGATCGATGACATCATCTGTTGATGTCACAGCACGTGACTTCTGTGAGAGCACCTGCGTCATACAGAAACATCAAAGAAGCTTCTACAAGCCAGTGACAGATGCAGCCAGTGACACATGCATTGCCGATCCCTTTCATGATGACATTGTATATCATTGTAAGCACTATCTAATGCAATGCCCCTGACGCCATATCCACACTCGCGTCAAGCAGTGTAGATCCAATGCAATGAACGCTAGAAATAGACGTAAAAATAAAAATAAGTGTCATCACCAGTGGCAAATGCCACCCTCGCTGTCATCTGCTGTCCAGGTCCCACAGAGACCGACTACCTCGAGATGGCCATCCGGGTGCTCGCCGACCTTGCTCAGCGAGGCAGACGACATATCCGCTGGGCCATTTCGGAGCAGTCGTCGTGCCCATGCATCAATAGCGGGTTCGCCCGTCTCGTCGCGGGCCTGCTTTAGAAAAGGAATCAGGGCGGTGCCGCCCGTACCACGCAGCTTCTTGGTATCTGGCGGCACGGCGGTAGCTAGATTTGTAGCCGATGGCCGACTTGGGCTAACAGACTGTGACGCACGAGCACCGCGAGACTGAAGGATGATGTACCGCGAGACGATCTGGATATGCTTGTCGCGCATGGCGCGCAGCATGGACAGACAAGCGTCGTAGGCAATTCGCAGCGCGGGGTCCGTACGATGAGTCTCGACGAACGCACGGATATTCGCAATCGAGTCTACATCTTCCAGGAACCGCCGGTGCGGACCGGGCATGTATGCGCGCATCTCGTGGATGAATCCATGCCGGGACTTGCTACTGGCTTGGTCCTTGTGTGAGGTGCCAGTCGGTCGGTGTTCGATTCCGAGGACGACGTCGAAAAATTGAATCAATGAGCTTTGTGCATTGCTGCCTCCGCCATACTGTCGGTACTCTGCTGTACCCTGTCCATCGTCGTACAACAGGCCGTTTGGTAACCCGGCGTCGGCCATGTTTTTGCTACCAGCCAAGTAAGGGCGGATGCGGTTGTAAAAAATATATGGGTCGCAGTTTTCATACATGCGCTGCAGGAGGGCGTTGATCTCGTCCAGGATCTCAGCCAGTTGCTGCAGGCATTCGGTCACTACACGGGTCTTGCCCACGCGGGCTGCCGTGATGGCCTTTAGCATGAGGGGAATCGACGGAGCTCCTCGCGCCTCGATAGCCACAGAGACTAGATAGAACCATTGCTCATCTAAAGAACCAGTAAATGTCTGGAGACAGGCGAGATTGTCGAGATCATCGGCTGGCTCGTCGGGAAAGATGGCCTTGTAATTCCAAAGACACACACCGGCGTAGGTTGCAACCGGCGGGACTTCCAGGTGCTCACAAACCTCGAAGAGAGGGATAGTTATTTGAGGGGGGATTTTCTAACGATCGATCAGTCAGACATTCTTATGATCAGATAGTGATGGCAACCTACCTCAGCGGGACGATCGCCACCCCATACATAGCCATGCAGTATAAACACCAGGACCACGTATGCCCTCCGCCATTCAGCATCTATCTGCAGATGTGATGTTGAGAGCACAGGCAGACGATTCACCACCAATCGAATCCGCTTGCTGAGCAACAATGGTTGGAGGTTCGCCGCAATCGCCTCCCACTGGGCATAGTACGAATCCGGCAAGACCTCCAGCGGGGGCTCTGGTGAGAGAAACCCATGATCCGGCGAGATGCCATAATTTGCAGGAGATGGGACCGGAGGTAGCATGGCGATGAGAAGAGGTAGAGTTAGGAGTTCATATGCTCGCGTGAGACAGATGCAACCCGCGCATTCGGATGCCAATGATGTCAATCCCGTGAATCCCCGACCAATATCACGCAATGCTCGCAATGGACGGAGTCGTTCACGGGTAATCGCAAACAGTCCGGAATTCCAACGGAAAATGCGTGCAGTTCAACAACGACTGTTTCTATCGCTAGTCCGTTGGAAGAAGCCAGGAACCAGGGCGAGGGGTAAATGGTGGCGGATTTCAGAAAATCCAACAATCCCCCAGAGACTAATTTCCCACCGGATGCAAACGGATATGGGGCACGAAGTCCAATATACTTTCGTAGAACCGGCTGTTAAGCTCGGGGAAAGTCTCGGTTACGGACCTTCCCTAGCAAGTTGACCGGGGGCAACGCGGTGATCGTCTGCGCAGATTTTTCCATTCTCCCCGGCGGGATAACGGGTTAACCGCCCGTGCACGGAATGGAAAGTTCTCTGAGAGGAGGCATTTTTAAGCATGGGTGAGCCTTCGAGAGGACCCGCGGGGGTCTAAGTAGAACTTAGAGGGGTCTCCGATATAGGAGATGCACGCTGGGTGATTGCACCAGGCTGGCTATAGCGTTAGAAGGGGATGGGGGAGCATGAAACAAAAGATGGAAAAGTAGATCTGCTATATGAGGTATATGAATTGAGGAGACCTAATCTAGATGCCCAGATATCCGATGATGCGCATCCCCGCAGATGAGCATTTGAGATGGGTGCTCGCGATATGGGTGTCGGAGACTAAAACGGGCGTGGCAAGGCTGTGGAGACGAGAAAATGAACCGGAACGCCCGTTTTCACCGAAGACCCGAGGGCGTTGGCATTGCGGTGCCACCCACGCTAAATGCTTATGTCACCGTGGGGCCCCGAGGCCGGAGGTTATTTGGACTGACGGATTCGGTGGTGGATACCTTAAATAGGTCATATGTATGTCTACGAGAAAGGATGCTCCATTTACTGATTGTCTCGATTTATCGATGATTGTCATTCTGTACATCTGTTGTTACATAGAATCCAACGCCGTAGAAAATTGTATTTCTCAGCGAAACATTATTGTCAAAGACGAGCAATCAGTGCTGGCTCCACTCAATTGTGTTCAGGTCAATGCCTTCCTGCACCAACTCCCACAGTGGGCTAAGTTCGCGGAGGAAGTGCACCCGCTCTTGCACGGCCTTGAGAACATAATCAATCTCCGCATCCGAGGTGAACCGTCCAATACCGAATCGAATACTGCTGTGAGCACTCTCATCACTGCTACCCAGAGCACGAAGGACGTAGCTAGGCTCCAGCGAGGCTGAGGTGCATGCACTGCCAGACGACAGGGCGATATCCTTCAGAGCCATCAGCAGAGACTCGCCCTCAACGTAGGCAAATGACACGTTCACACAGCCGGGGTAGTGGGCCTCTGGGTCACCGTTCAGAGCAGTGTGCTCCATAGAGAGTAGACCTTCACTCAGACGCTTCGACAGTCGGTCAATGTGCTTGCGGTCATACTGGATGAAGTCAGCATCCGGTCTCATCAAGGACAACATGTGATTTCAACGCTCCAACAAACTCATTACCCCTGCACAGACGTCATTGATCCTAGGCACCACCCTGGAGGATGGAGCTACCGCCCGGGATCTCTCTCGTCATATTGCAGTTTATAATCATGGTAGGGGAGATAAAGGGATATCAAAAAAGTCTTACCTCCATGTCAACAGCTGCGAGACGACAAGCCTCGCCGAAACCGACGGCCAAATGCGGGGCCAAGGTGCCACTGCGCAGGCCTCTTTCCTGGCCGCCACCAGAAATGATCGGATCAAGACGGACACGAGGACGACGACGAACAAAGCATGCACCGACACCCTTAGGTCCGTAGATCTTGTGACTGGAGATGGACATCAAGTCGATGTTCAGCTTGTTCACATCCAGGGGGATCTTTCCAACTGCCTGTGCACCATCGGTGTGGAAGAAGACCTTCTTCGATCGGCACAGACGACCAATTTCCTCCAAAGGTTGAATGACACCAATCTCGTTGTTGACGGCCATGATACTAACAATGGCAGTCTCCGGTCGCAAAGCCTTCTCGAGGTCCTCCATGCGAATAAGACCGTTGTTTTGAACTGGTAGGTAGGTCACCTCGTATCCCTCGTCCTGTAAATGCCGACAGCTGTCGAGCACACACTTGTGTTCGGTCTGAGTGGTGATGATGTGATTCTTCTTGCCCGAGCGGCCAAAGAACCGCGCCACACCCTTCAAGCTCATGTTATTACTCTCCGTCGCACCACTAGTGAAGATGATCTCCTTCGGGTCCGCTCCAATTAGCTTGGCGATGTGCTCGCGAGCTTCTTCGACCGCCTTCTCGGACTCCCAGCCGTATGCATGGGTTCGCGAGTGTGGGTTGCCGTAGATTCCGGTGAGGTAGGGCAGCATTTTGTCCAGAACGCGGGGATCGAGAGGAGTGGTCGCTTGCATGTCAAGATAGATGGGCCGAGTGCCCTGGTCCATGACGGTGGCCTGCTTGAGGATACCTGCGGACGGACTCATCGCGGCGTCCCCCATGGCGGGCGACCCGGGTAGCGGGACATCCTGTGGCGCAGAGCCCGCTTTCTTCATGAAGTTCTTCTGTTCCTCCTTGATAGAGGTCTCAACATTGACCTGCGCATGGCCGGGCTTGGTCTCGGTGACATAGGACCGTGTACCGCGGACGGTGGCAAGGGCCCGACGAGGAGCCCAGGCGCTGTGCGAGGACAAACGTCGAGTGTAGACACGAGATGCCTGTCTCCAAGCAGCAGGGGCAGCGGACATGATGGAGATAAGTTAAAGAAGCATGAAGATGGGGAGAGAGTGGCGACCGGTGACATTTTCCGATAACTCGGGGAATTCCTGATTGAGGTCATCCGGAGATAGGTTTCTCCGGTAGGCCTAAGGCATTAGAGCCTGGCAAACAAGGCCACAACCTCGTCTCACGTCTACTCACTCACCACATTAAACAACAGCGCTCCGTCTGAACCATTGAAATCATGGACATCAATTTCCCTCTTGATCTCATCCATGAAGTACAGGATCAACTTTGGGTTGACTCGGTGAATGAGACCTACAGAACGGGCCGTCTCTGCCAGTGGGTATCGACTTTCCATCCTATCGAGCTTCCCTGTCAAATTGAGGGTACCTTTCACAACGGCGCATTCAATACCGGTATAAAGATGGTATTCGGTGACGGCACTGCATGGATGGTTCGCTTCCCTCGGATGGGAATGGTATCTCCCGATCACGCCGACGAGAAGGTTGCGATGGAGGTCGCAGCTCTAGATCTTATCCGCAATAGGACTACTATTCCTGTCCCAAAAGTACAAGCCTGGGGTTCCGCTTCCAGCAACTCACTCTGTCTCGGTCCATTCATTATAATGGACTTTATTGATGGTGTGAGTCTTAGCGACCTTTTGCAGGATCCCAACGCCGAGTGCCCTAGTAGAGTCATAAGAGAGGATATCAGCACTAGTGATATGGAAATTATCTATAGGCAGATGGCAAATTTTCTGCTTCAGCTTTTCAAGCTCGACTTTGACCAGATCGGCAGCCTATCATCGCCCCGGACAGGAACGCAAGGCCCTACACCGCGACGGCCGCTCACCTTCAAGGCACATAGTATTCTACAAAATGGAGGAGTTGATACTTTCGGTACGGGTTATTGTCTCCTTTCCCCTTCTTACATCTGAGACTCTAGTGAGTCGTTAAACTCAAGCCAGTGTATAGGCGACCGCGCACAGGGTTTTGGGACTACGACCGAGTATTTTCAATATGTTGCTGGGCAAGACTTGGAGCAACTTATTCACCAGCCAAACTCAATTTGTGGCCCATATGATGCTCAGAACAAATACGTCGCGTGTCAGGTCCTCAAAAGCCTCATATGTGATTTGGTCAACGACAAGTATGACCATGGCAAGTTCAAGCTGATTTGCGACGATCTCGGCTTGGCGAATCTGATCGTCCGCAGCAGGAACAATCTTACTGTCGTTGGCGTAGTGGATCTCGAATGGTCATATATCGGACCAGCCCAGCTGTTTGGCTCCGCACCGTGGTGGCTTCTCCAGGACAGGCCTGTCAACAGCGCATGGGACTACGAGGACGATCAACCACCTAAAGTTGCCGACCGATACTTCAAGTATCTTGAACTTTTCATAAATGTTTTGGAGGAAGAAGAGGCAAAAAGACCAGAATATAAAGACCGAGAGCTCTCGAGTCTTGTCAAATGGTCGCAAGCCTCTGGGGCCATGTGGCTGCATATTCTTCTCTCATCCGGGTTTAATGACCATCGCAGCTTTCCTTTTACACAGTTGCGCCAGCACATAGGGCCTATTGAGTGGGCAAGATATGGAAAAGCTTTCGATAATGCTGAAGAGCTTGAAAAATTTGCAGCTCGGAAGACGAGCGAGTTGGATATATATGATGACGCCTTGGTGAATGCGGAGGATTACAAAGAACTTATGGATAGGGGGGAGATGACAAAGGACGATTTTATTGCACGGTGTTCTCAGCTTCTGAAAAAGCAGTGATACTTTAAAATCACAAAAGAAAGAGAAGATGGTCACGAGGGCTCTATAGTGACGAAATACTATTACCAGCATATGCTAGCATCTAAGGATGACTTTTGGGACTGAGAAATATTTCTAGCCATTTATTTAAACAGCAACCATTAAAGGCAGTAGAGAATTCCAGAGAGTCAGATATTCCCCGTTGGTTCACCATATCGGGTAGGGCTGGGCATGCGGTGATCGCAGCGATCACCGGAACTCAGCCCTGGCCCACCGATAATCCTGGTGCCTGGTGAACACGAATGAAACCGTCATCTCACTAGACTGCGCCACACCGGACCAGACGGAAGGCGCCAATGCACGATCGCGTACAGCCACAACGCGGAAGTCTTATGTCATAGGTGAAGCGAAAGTTGGGAACGGAAAGGCCGAACACCCCGCCTTGGCGCCTCCTCCCTTCTTTCCTCTACATCTCCCGTCGCCGTCATGAGTTTCAAGGGCTTTCAGAAGAGTATCGTGCGCGCTCCACAGCAGTTCAAGGTCAAGTTCAACATCGGTGAACACACCAAAGATGCAGTGTATACCGACGCCGAACGCCGCTTTGTCGAGCTGGAGAAGGAGACCAAGAAGCTGCACGATGAGTCGAAAAAGTATTTTGAGGCTATCAACGGTACGCCCAGAGCTCTCCTAGTATATACCAAGCACTAAAATAATCCCCGCAGGCATGTTGAACCACCAGATCGAATTCTCCAAGGCGATCGCCGAAATCTACAAGCCCATCTCTGGCCGCGCTTCCGACCCCAATTCATACCAAGATGAAGGAAATGCCGAGGGTATCCAGGCCTGCGAGGAATATGAAGCCATTGTGCGAGATTTGCAGGAGGCCTTGGCACCAGAACTGGAAATGATTGAGACCCGAGTTGTCAGTCCTGCCGACCAGCTCTTAGAAGTCATCAAGGTCATTCGCAAGGTGGCACTCAAACGTGATCACAAGCAACTGGACTACGACCGTCGTCGCGCCAGCCTCAAAAAACTTCAAGATAAGAAGGACAAGTCTATCAAGGACGAGAAGGCTTTGTACAAGGCCGAGAACGATGTTGAGCAGGCAACCCAGGAGTTCAATTACTTCAACGATCTGCTGAAAGATGAGCTGCCCAAGCTGTTCGCCCTCGAGGCCGAATTCATTCGCCCGCTCTTCCAATCATTCTATTACATGCAACTGAACGTCTTCTACACCTTGCACGAGAAAATGCAGGGAATGAATATCAGCTACTTCAATCTCAAACTGGACGTGGAAGAAGCATTCGAGGCAAAGCGTGGTAACGTGCAAGAGCAGGCTGAAGCCTTGGCGATTGTGCATTTCAAGACCAAGGGTGGTGTGCAGCGGTCGGGCTCACGATTGAACCCCCATCTGAAAAGCTCCGACAGCAAGAGCTCCCTGGGTCGCGGTCGGTCAAGTTCCACAGCCGACGAAAATCCTCCACCCCCTTATTCTTCCGCAGCCAGCCCGAGTCCGACGGGCAGCAGTTTCTCCGCTGCTGCCAAGAGCAAGGCTGCCCCGCCACCCCCAAAGGCGAAGCCCTCCCATCTAAGCAAGGCTGCCGAGACTGCCACTGCGCTTTATGATTACGAAGCTCAAGCGCATGGCGATTTGGGATTTTCCGCGGGCGATGTCATTGACATTGTGCAGCGCACCGACAACCAGAACGAGTGGTGGACAGGACGAGTCAGTGGCCGTGAAGGTCAATTTCCAGGTGAGTTTGTCGATTTTACCGAGTTGCATGCAAGCGCTAATTGTGAATAGCCAATTATGTCAAGTTGAATTAGCATACTTATCATCATCGCTGGTTTTGTTTACTTGCGAGTGCTCTGGCGCATACGGGTTTTACATAGAGCGTTCCGTGTGTAAATAACGTTCGTTTCATAATTTTCGCATTGGCCGTGAGATTAGTTGCGCTGGTCTACATCGGCGTAGGAATTCATCCACTTGGTGACCCGTTTTTGCAAACAATCCACTACGTCATCAACGGTCGTGTCATGACTTCCCTTTAATGGGTCGTCTGTAATTTGATGCTGATATACTTTAATCTGCACCCGACGCTGAAACTGGTCAACGACAGAATATTCATGCATTCATTATCCGCATAGTAATCCAGGTCTTGAATTCGTACGTCGTCACTAGCATCTGCCTAGACAATCGAATGATGGATACTATTGACCGAAACATCCCGCTCGACATTAATTCCGAGCATACACCCCGAGTCTAGTCATCAGAATATTCATGCATTCATTATCCGCATAGTAATCCAGGTCTTGAATTCGTACGTCGTCACTAGCATCTGCCTAGACAATCGAATGATGGATACTATTGACCGAAACACCCCGCTCGACATTAATTCCGAGCATACACCCCGAGCCATGACTAGACTTGCTTGTCCGATCCGAATAACACAAAGTCTGCGCCGCAGCACCAGCCATCAACTCAGTCGAAGATTCCTTCGTAGAGGGAAAAGAAGACCCATCCGAGTGAAAAGTGATCGCCTGCCATAAATTGCGACGACTATCAGAAACAGGCTGTCCATGTCTAGAATCCAGTGTTGCCCCAGCCCAAATCGAGGAGAGTGGCAAAGAAATGGCAACGAGGGTCAAGACGCATGAATGGAGCTCAGGCACGACAACGCAGTACTGGAGAATCGAGAGTAGAGCAGGGATCGTGAGAGTCTGACACCCGCAGACGAAGATCACCTTCATGGGTCCGAAATCGTGCACGCCCAGCCGGTGTCGTTGTTGAATAGCGTATCCAAGTTTTGTGACGAAGATGGCGCAGAAAAAGCACTCGCTGACCGTGATGACGATGTTGGTGTCGCTTTCTAGCCAAAGGATGTCTTCCATACTGGCTGTTTTCATGATATAGATGTTGTTTTCGACCATCCAGGCCGTGCGGAATCCGATTGATGTTAGAGCAATCAGCACGGATAAAACTAGTAATGCATGTCGGTAGTGGCGCCGAAGAGTCTTGCATACCACATGGACCTGGATGACGAGAGACGACATGATACAAATCACAAGGAGTGTTTCGAGGGTGACGGCGAGAATGGAGATTGCGTACGCGCTTGTCGGGACGGCCGTGTAGTCGAACGCAAAGTAAGCGTAGACTTCTTCGAATCCAGTGGTAAAGTGGATGACCTGGCATAGCAGACGGCCAAAATTGAACAGCAGGGCTAGGCTGTTCAGAATGAAGATTGGTGAATTTCGTTTCTCTCGTCGAGTCAATAGCAGGAGAATCAGAAAGAGCACGACTGATGCGCCCAATTGTGATGCATAGTTGATGCAGATGCGCACGTTGTACTGGACGAAGACATCTAGCTCATCCATTGGTACTTCGATGAGCTCACCATCCGGCCGGCGGAAGGTGACATTTTGGTAGTATGGATTGAAGGAGTCCATTTCAGCTGTCAATTTGAGATGCAATTCGGAAAAATGTCGCTGAAGCTGATCTCGATCAAACGATATATGTAGAAAGCATGGTCCGAGGCGAATATAAGCTCCGTTGGCTTACTCTAGGCAAAAATCAAGAGTATTGAATCTGGAGAAACCAAGTCAACAATATCCAGAGTGTCAGACACAATACTGACACAATATACTGTTGGGTGAAGACGTCGGGAAGAACAATCATAAGCGGGAAGAACAATATCAAGATAAACAAAGATTGGACTATGCCTCGGTTGCCTACTGCCGAGTAAGCTTCTTTTAACCCCAGGCAACTTTAACAAGGAGTTTTGTTTGATACAAGATCTGATCGTCAGGTTGACGCGGAGAAATAAAACCCTTCCATCAGGCTGGTGAAGAGTCCGATCGTATTGTATTGTCCGCAACATCCTATCGACGGTTTTGCTTCCCAGAATTCAAGTATCTCATCTTTGTTCTTGCAAAATTATCTTTTGACCCTCACCCGTTTTCGCTCAAGGTGCAGAACCAATTCTCTGCGTCGAACATCACAATGACTCGTCTAAACGACCATACAATATGACTCGAAATCACACTTTCACAGGATATGTACAAAGCATTGCATCCCCTATAAGCAGTTTGCTCACTAGTATTGATTCCGAAACATACCTTTCATCCCTTGAGTAGCCGTGTGTGGAATGCGAATCATAGCCGAGTCTGGCATTCCAAGGTTTCAATCGAGGCGATACCTTTTCAGGTCAAACCGAGTCATCTGTCACGTCAAACATTGACTGTTTGAAATAGTCCGCCGCTTCAGATGGTAAAGGCAAAGCTCGATTTGAAGCGTTGGCCTTATACACAGCAACGTTAGGCGCAAGATTACCGCGAACCACAATCACGAAGAGAATATAAAAAACCCTTCATGGCAATTACAATTACTGAAAAATTATCACCGGATTTAGCATGTAAGTGCTCTACAAGGTGTCCTGTCAGACCCACAGAGAAACTCAATATAGGAACAGAATGAGACGAGTTAAAGACGGGCGGTCAATTCTACGCAAAGTGAATCATGAAAAGCAAGGAAAATAATTTCGTTAAGCTCCATCATATAAGAATCATAAGTGCAACGAAAGAAGCGCAATTTTCATTAAATTGAATGATGTGAGTGTTAGCTCTTTTGAAGACCGCTAACGATCTCCTTTCTCCTTTTTGATAGCCGGACGAAACTTTATATCTCCCTCTTCATCTGATCTGGGTCGCCGCAAGGGTGTGACTGGTTTGTCGACTGAAGCAGTCGATCGGTCTAACATGGGCTCTGGAACTCTACCGCCACGGGAATGTGCAAGAGAAAGACGAGGATCACGCACCAGATTCGTCGTAGATGGCTCGGCTGCAGAATTTCCTGTAGATTTCTCGGGCGTAGCTCGGTTTTTCAAAGCATCATGCCGTACGACCGTCCCAGCTTTCTTCGTTCCCGTGTCTGGTTGAGGACGAGTAGTAGTCGCCGGACGCTGTTTATCTGGCCGCGAATGAACCAGAGGACTACCTGTCAGATCTAGTGAGCATTTCCATTCATTTTATTGTGTGAATGGGCTCGATATACCACTCATATATCCGGGTCTGATAATGATGGTGAAGCTCGGTCTTGACGAAAGAGTTCGAGTGGCCTGATCCTGGAAATCCGGAGAAGCATGCCGGAGATGAGGATATTGGGAAGTGATGCTTCGCTCAATGGTTGATGTAAGGTTTAACTTCAAAATTCTCGTTTCGTCTGGGCTCGGCCTATCTGGAAATGAATCGCCGAGCTGATCCAGGGGATGCGGGTTCCAAAACAGTTGCTCCTCCATGGTAAGATAGCCTTCGGCGATCAAGTGCTCCAATAGTATGTCCAAGCGGACCTCAGCTGCATCGATCCAGTTACCATCGGGACTTCGATAAGCATGACCGTTCTTCTTTGGCAACAGATCACTTAGTCTCAATGGGATCACACTGCCTCGTCCGTCATATCGAATGAGCTGAATATCGATATCGGGGACCACTGAGGCCCGACTCCAGTCAAAGGAGCTTGACACATTGTGCTCGGTCTGGTTTTGTTTTGCTGCAAGATGTGGACTTGCAGGTGTGATTTGGGACTGTGGGGGAGTCTGTGGTGGCGGGTTCGTTGACAGCATCCGTTCTAGCTCGAATGAATTACTTTCGCATAGTGTCAGTTCATAGAGTAAACCAAGTAGGACTGGCCGTTTTTTAGAGTGAGCGTTTCTCACTCTCGAAGGAAGTTGGGGTATCCGGCTGTGAAGCTCTTGGATCAATCTCCATCGAGCCGTCCCGGCATGCAACATGGTGTGAATATCCTCGCTCCTGGCATCGGCCTCGTCCGCAATGGTATTCCAAGCACCCCTCACCAGAGAAATGACTCGAGCTTGATCATCTTGTTTGTCTTTGACCCCGAGATCATCCACAATCGCTTTTTCGTTGTCCCTCATGTTTGTTGATCCTTGATAGATGGCGCTGTTGTGTCCTTTTGTTGTTGGAGGCTCAAAAAGCTGGCAACGTGAAAGACGTCAAGGTGCAAATTTTTGATTCTTAATCAAATTAGGGAGAACGGTTGGATTGAATTGACTTGATGTGCTATTGTCTTTCTGTAAAATAGAATTGCAAACGTGCACAGTCCTACCTAGTAGAGTCCTGACCGGCTCCCATCGCATCGAAGGAATCATATGCTCCCAATCTTTTATACATGTTTTGATCTTGTCTTATTGCCATTCCTCCCAGCTGTTCTCTTATCGTTCTCGCCCCGTCAAACCTTTCCGCCAAATGTGTTGAATGACAGCATAACAAAACTCTTCCGTCGTGAGTTTCCTCGTTAACACACGCCTATACGCTTTCACACACTTACTCATCAGAATGATCAGAGCTTCCTAGAGCACAAGTTTTTGCTTTGCTAGTCAACTCAGAGTCCCGTTTTTGCTGAATACTTAGGGGTGGACACTAAATATATGGCCAGCAATTTATACTTCGCCCGCCGAAGTACGTTTGAATTACAATTAGCACACACCCCCGGGGCCTGGTGATCTCTCAGTTGGAAATTTAAATGTGCCAATTCTTAAAATAGACATACTCACTCTCTTAACATAAATTGATTGCATGATTGAGTACTCATATATGGGACATAGTATGTTGGTGTCGCCAAGCATGTTGCGGGGAAGCAAAAGCGGTGCGGAGGACGCGACCTCAACTCTCCCACTCTCCAACCTTCGCCATGGCGGTCCCCCAGCGGACGCTCAACTGGCTATACTCGGTGCTGACCAAGGTATGTGAAACAACTGCGCTTCAGGCGTCAACTGACTTCCTAGGATCACTATGACCCCAAGCAAACCTACCAAGATCCCAATCGTGCCTATCACGATGTTGTCAATGCGCTTGCTCAGTATCCCTCGCTCTCCCCTCGAACCGATGTATACAGTGAGCCGTGTCTCAGGAATTCTCCTGTGTCCAAACTAATTGAGTTTGTCAGCGTACGAAAATGGTTTTTCTGCCTTGCTCCTCCACCTCGTGGGCACGCTGCCTGTCGCCTTTCGTGGCACGACCTACCGGTTCCCTGTGGCGCTTTGGATCCCGAATACCTACCCTCGCGAACCTCCCATGGTCTATGTGACGCCAACGCACGATATGGCTGTCCGTATGGGGCAGCATGTGACGCTAGAAGGACGGGTGTACCATCATTATCTAGCACACTGGGCTGAAGCGTGGGATGTCAGTATCTCTACCCGAGATGGGCTTACACTCAACTAATCATACTTTACATGGAATACAGAGATCGAACATCTATGACCTGCTTTCTATTCTTCGAGAGGTCTTCGCCAAGGAGCCACCTGTGCGATATCGACTACCGATGCCACCTCAGCCCCAGGAGACCCAAACACCGCCGCCAATACCCCCGCTGCCAGCAGGAATGGGACCTTCAGCGACTCCAAAGCAGTCAACTCCACAACCGGCGAGTCACGCCCCGCCACAGCCGCCTCCGAAAGTAGGAGTGAACGACCCGCCATCACAGACTGCAGAGCGATATCGATCACCCCCACCATTACCCCCACTGCCCCCAAAGGGTCATGACCCCAGACGAGCTTCCATTCCAAGTCAAATGGGCTTCGTTAGTCCAACTACTGGAACGTATCGGCAATTTCCTTCGCAGCCTCCAGCCCAAACGGGGGCTCCTGTGTCGCCCCAGATGCCTCAGGGCATGACACCACACAGAGCTGGGAGCGGCCCAGTCAGCCCTATCACAGACTCCCAGCAAGCATCTTTCCCTCATCAAGTTGGGCCACTAAACTATCAAGTTCCCCCGCAACATTTTGCGCGGCCTTCACCGCAGCAGCAACAAGGGCCACCCTATCCGCAGCACTCGCCTTACCCGTCCAACTATCAACGCCCTCAGCCGGCACCGCCAGCTCCCAAAACCGAAGCACCAGATCTACTCACCTCTCCATTTGAGCTAGAACTTCCTTCCTTTGCACCCACGGGACCAGCGCCACCCATCCCGCCCAACCCAGAAAAAGACGCTCTGCTGCACGCCGTTTCCCAAGCACTAGCAAATACCCTCCACACGCAGGCCACGCAATCCGACACAGCAGCACAATCCCTCGTCTCACAAACTCGCTCTCTCCAAAACGCCCTGGCAACCCTCCAAGGCGAAATAACCACGCTAAACTCCCTCCACACCACCCTCCAATCCAACACTTCAACCCTCCAACAATCCATCCACCGCGCCGACGCCACAATCGCCGATGCCCAAGCCCGCTCCGCATCCGCATCCACCCCATCAACATCCACTCACCCCTCTGATACCCCCTCCGGACTCCCAGCAATAGACGACGTCCTCGTCGCGCCAACCGTCGTCGGGAAACAGCTTTACGATCTCGTCGCCGAAGAACAGGGTCTCCAGCACGCGTTGTACGCATTGCAAGCTGCGCTCGTGCGTGGCGTCATCGGCGTGGATCTTTGGTCACGTCATACACGCGGTCTAGCCCGTGAGGCGTTTTTGAAAAGGGCGCTTATTCGGAAGATCGGACGTGGGATGGGGTTGGAGGAAGCTGTGGTTTAGCGGCTTCATTTTACTGGTTGATACCCTTGATCTATTTCCATAGATTCATCTGCGTTGCACTTTTAAAATATATTCGGTGGGAAGTTTTGTTGTATACTGAGTGGTTGTCTTAGCATATAAGGTTGAGTCCAAGGGAAAGTTTATATCGCGACTGCGATCTTCTACAAGACTGCAAATCTGAACTCAAAGTAGATGCACATGAATGAAAGTGAATTCAAGTCTTCATTCCCTCGAGTGCCTCTCGCTGTACACGCACCCGAGTAACGAACCGACGCCCAATAAATATACCTAACCATGATAGGAACCATAGATACAATGAACAAGAAGTGTAAAACAAAGGATGGGGAAAGTCACAAAATGACGAGGTGCACAAATAATCAAATCAAATTCAAAATTCCTGAATCCGCTCATTTAACCTCGTTCATATCGGAGAAGGGACTCTGCACACGTGGTGGTGTTTGTTTGCTGGAGCTGGCTGAGTGTCGGTGACGATGACCGGCACTGCCGTTGCGGGTGTGGCTCACAGATGAGGAAGCACTGCTGCTCTGAGGCTGGTCTTGGAATGGACCGGCCTTGGTTGCTGTTGAATGGGAGGGGCTCGAAGGCCGCGTGTTGTCATCGTCTTCGTCCGATGAACTTCCGTCGAATGTTGATGTGTTATGATCGAATTGGCGGCTGTTTCCTGTCTCGGCTGATTGGACTGTGGGAGACTTCTTGGCGGGAAGCTCGATGGCGGGGAGTTCCACGGGCGCACCGTTCTTCTTCTTGATCGAGGCGCCACGGACCATGACGGGTTTAGCCGTCACTGTGCGGGCCACGATGGATGAGGGGCCGTCCTTGGTGGCTTCGGCCTTGGCAAGCTGGGACGAGGTGATTGCCGGCACTGCTGGCGCATCCTTCGGGGTAATCAAGGCGGGAACCGAGCTGGTGGGGGTGTTTTCGCCGGAATTATGAACGCTCACAATGTTGGCCCGAGAACGCTGAATCTGTTGAGCGGGGGCCGCGCTCACAATGGCATCATTGCGATACACGGTCGTCGCAACGCTACTCCGGAGGGTTGGTGAGAAACTCTGGTGACCTGTGGTCTGGGTCCACGAAGAATCCCGTAGATCACCTGGCATGAAGAAGTGTTGGTCGGGGGTGGCCCCCGGAAGAGGAGGTACCGGAGGAACCAGCGTATGAGGTGTTTCTGGGGGAGATCGGTTGGTGACGCCGGGAATGTATGCGATTTGGATGACATTGGAGGCTCGGGTGAGGACAGTGGAGGCGATGGACTGAGTCGACTTGCGTTCAGATCGGGCGGCGGAGAATTGATTACTCTTCTCTTGCTGGGCCGCGCGCTCCGACCGTCGAGGCCGGATGACGAACCACCAGATCAGAAAGAGGATCAGGGCCAGAGCGACCACGCCTCCAATGACTCCACCAGCGATCGCACCGCTGTTATCTTTCTTGGGCGGCGAATCGTGCGAGGCGTTGGGGTCCGGAATACACCTGGTGGTAGCGCACGAGTTACAGGTCTGGCTGGTCATGGTACATTTCTCGCCCTCTTCGCATTTTGGGCAGGGCGGGGCGCTGGTGTCGCAGGAGACGCAACGCTTGAAGAGGGAGCTGGAGGGAGAAAAGCCAGCGACGCCGTGAAGTTGGGAGTGATCGAGCAACATGATGGAGAATTTCGAGAAACAAAAGACAAATCAACCAATTCCACCGGTCAACGGTGTCGAGGAATGAATCGAGTTGGAAGCAGGAATAAAGGAAAGTGATTAGGCTCAAACGGCGTCAAGTCGTGAGTGGTAAACAGAGGTCATCAACGGAGGGAGAAAACGAGTGTGGCAGATCCGATCACGACGGACTGGGGACGGTCATCGTCCACGGGGGGTGAAAGAAGAGGTGAAGAGGGGAAGAATGGAGATCGGATCGGGAGTGGAAGAAGATTGGGGAGAATCTTCTCCTGGGAGATTGAGAGTCGAAAGGAGCACGGGCCCGAGCGCACACAGCCCTTTGGGTTCCACCGGAGGATCGGAGGTTTCTTTGATTCGATCACATTCAACCAAAACATCAAATTAATGCTTATCAGGACCAGAATTGATAATTTGTTGCTTGTGTCTTTTTTTTTCACCCTTGTCCGGCACCTTGCAGTTCCGCTGTTCAGACTGCGACAGTCCTTGGGCGCAAATTGACGCGGTCTGGACTCGGATCATCGATGGACCGGGAAATTACGATGCTGGGCGAAGAGTGATTGGTTCAGAGAGCAACGAGGGGTCGAAACAAAGATACACTCGACTCCGTTTGGTAGAATTCGACAAGGTAAGTAATATTCGAATCAGCTCAGCATCCTAAGAGCATTCTCTGTTGTCACTGTACAGAGATAAACAAATCCACGGAAAGTTCATCGATGGGTCTGGATCTGGATCTGGGACAAGCCAATTCTTGGCGGAAACAGGAACGTGCAAGACACGGGAGCCTTAAACGCCACGCCCAACGTGGCGGAAAGTGTGCTTAAGCGCACAATCACCACGGCCAGGCTCTGGACACATATATGGACACTACACTTTTTTTACTGGGGACACTACAATCATGTGACCACGACCCAATCTAACCCAGTTCGGTCATTCATGTCTAGCCTAACCTAGTTTGGTGATTCAAACCCCGCCCAACCCAATTTAATTCTTCAACCCTACTCTATAAAGCAATAGCGCATGTTTAGTGTATGTGTCCAATTTCCCTGCAAATTTTGGAGAAGGGAGATATGCCGGTGCACTAGCGGGGAGGGCAGCGGGGGTGTGCATGACGTAGTGCGTGGTAAATTGGTAGATAAAATAGGTGGTAAGCAGCAGGGTAATTAAGAGGGGTGAGAGAGAGGGAGATATACCATACTTAGGTAGGTAGTTACTATGTGTATAGTATTAGTTGCTGCGGTGATACTGGGCTAAAACCAAACTAGGTTAGATCGGGTGTAAATCACATGATTGTAGTGTCCCCAGTAAAAAAAGTGTAGTGTCCATATATGTGTCCCCAGGCTCTGACCGAGTTACATAAGCGAGATTGGGTGTCACATCAGGTGACTGGTGGATCATGATTGTCGTGCTTGTCTTCGCCGTGACGATCAGGGACATCCGATTGCCATTCACATGGCATCTGGACTGGAATTGGTTGGATTGGAGCTCGGTATAAATGATCAAGCTCATTTGCATTATCTTCCAAAAATGCAATGACATGCCACAACACGCGAAGAATGTAGAATGTCCTGCTGACTCATGGTGGACCCCTAATATTGGGTTCGGATACTAGTGTAGAATAAGTGGAGATCTGGAGGTACAGGGAAAAAAAAAAAAAATTTAGCTTTTCGATTTGGGGGAAAGGGGAAAATTGGGAAGGCGCTATTACCAACAAAGATCGAATGAGACATCAGATATAATTAGAATGGAGAGAAGGAAAAAGTGGACACACGAGACAAAGAGTGAGATTGAGATGGGAATCTATACTCTGTAGTCCCTAGTTGAGGTAGCATCAGCAGCTTATCTTCCTAGATGTTGAAGATCATCTCCAGAGTATCAATCACAACACCAACTCATATCCAATAAGCATTCGAGGTCCAAGGGATGGAGCATGTGCATTGTTAGGCCATCGACCACGCCGAATCCAAATCCCACCATCAATACAGCGGTCTAACCATCCCGGGCTAGAAATGTCTATTTTTGCTTCCGTCTAAGCAACAACCCCCTCTAGTCTCACTTTGTATCCTCCTTTTTTTTTGCATTTCTCTTTTTCTGTGATTTCCCTGACTTCCCCTTCTCTTGTCAACTCCCTCGCATTCCAGTGTGTGAACAAGCGTGTGGTTGTTTCCTTCCCATCTTTTCTCTCCCTTCCTGTTCCCTTGACTCGGAGCCCCTCTCGGTGGCTGAAACTGACCTGTCGCCTGTGGGAGTTCCAGCTGCGCCTTTCTCCGCGATACCCCCTAAGCCTGTGTTTTATTGCACCCTTTCTTCTTTCTTGATTTTCAGTGCTTCGTCGCGTGCAATATCATGGCCTACCAGAAATCGGGCGCTCACTCGCCCAGCTACGAGGAGGGCCAACGTTTGCAGGATGTGCCTGCCTCGCAAGTACGCTGCTTTTAATATCCCCCTTTGTTTTCCCTCGCAGATGCTGATGCAGGATCCAGTACCGCGAGGATGAGGATGCTTCCCGGGGACTCTTGGCCCACCAGCAGGGCCCCTTCGCAACACCCTTTGACGATCCCCACTCGCGCGGCGTCTCGCCAGTCCGCCCTGCGTCTCGCTACAGTTTGACCGAGACTTACGCTTCCGAGGCGGCCCCGACGTACAATGACCCCTACAGTAATGAACCCACCTACTCGGGTACTACCGAGAACCCCGCATCAGCTTTCGGCGTTCCGGGTCGGGTGGCCTCGCCCTATGCCCGCAGCGAAACATCCTCTGTCGAGGCGTGGCGCCAACGGCAAGCCCCAGGAGGTGGCAATGGCGGAGGCAACCTGCGACGATATGCCACTCGAAAGGTGAAACTCGTTCAGGGCTCAGTCCTGAGTGTGGACTATCCAGTCCCGAGTGCCATCCAAAATGCAATCCAGCCGAAATATCGCAATGACTTGGAGGGCGGCAGTGAGGAGTTCACTCACATGCGATGTATGTGTCGAGAGACATGGTGGAGGATCTTTCGGTGATGATCTAATGCTTGGTTCCTCTAGACACCGCCGCGACATGCGATCCTAATGAGTTCACCCTGCACAATGGTTACAATTTGCGTCCTGCGATGTATAATCGACATACCGAACTCTTGATCGCGATTACCTACTACAACGAAGACAAGACGTTGACATCGCGCACCTTGCATGGTGTCATGCAAAACATCAGGGACATTGTCAACCTTAAAAAGTCCGAATTTTGGAATAAGGGTGGTCCAGCCTGGCAAAAGATCGTTGTGGCTTTGGTGTTCGATGGTATCGACCCTTGCGATAAGGATGTCCTGGACGTCCTTGCAACTATTGGTGTCTACCAAGACGGGATCATGAAACGTGATGTCGATGGCAAGGAAACCGTGGCGCATATTGTGAGTGATCAGAGTCGACGATCCAAAGAGCACGCCACTAACTACGATTCTAGTTCGAATACACCACTCAACTCTCAGTCACCCCGAATCAACAGCTCATTCGCCCCACTGAAGATGGCCCAAGCACTTTACCCCCAGTGCAGATGATGTTCTGCCTGAAGCAAAAGAATAGCAAAAAGATCAACTCTCACCGTTGGCTCTTTAATGCCTTCGGTAGGCTTCTCAACCCCGAGATTTGCATCTTGCTAGATGCTGGTACGAAACCCGGTGGCAAGTCTCTCTTGTCACTATGGGAGGCGTTCTATAACGACAAGGATCTCGGCGGTGCTTGCGGTGAAATCCATGCCATGCTTGGCAAGGGGTGGCGCAACCTGATCAATCCTCTAGTGGCGGCCCAGAACTTTGAGTACAAGATCAGTAATATCTTGGACAAACCGCTCGAGAGTTCGTTTGGTTATGTGAGTGTCTTGCCCGGCGCTTTCTCTGCGTATCGATTCCGTGCGATCATGGGACGGCCCCTAGAACAATACTTCCATGGAGATCACACTCTGTCAAAGCAATTGGGTAAAAAGGGTATTGAAGGAATGAACATCTTCAAGAAGAACATGTTCTTGGCTGAGGATCGAATTCTATGCTTCGAGTTGGTTGCAAAAGCCGGCTCGAAATGGCATTTGTCTTATGTGAAAGCCTCCAAGGCCGAGACCGATGTCCCCGAAGGTGCTCCCGAGTTTATCTCGCAGCGTCGCCGTTGGCTCAACGGTTCTTTCGCGGCTGGTATTTACTCCCTGATGCACTTCGGCCGCATGTACAAGAGTGGGCATAATCTGGTTCGCATGCTGTTTCTACACATCCAGCTCTTGTACAACATGTTCAGCACCTTCCTCACCTGGTTCTCATTGGCTTCTTACTGGCTCACCACCACTGTGATTATCGATCTGGTGGGAACCCCCAATCCGAATAACGACAATACCGCATTCCCCTTCGGCGAAAAGGCGACTCCCGTTGTGAATACCATTGTCAAGTACGTCTACCTTGGATTCCTGTTGCTACAGTTTATCCTCGCTCTTGGCAACCGGCCCAAGGGTTCCAAGTTCTCCTACTTGGCTTCATTTGTGGCTTTCGGTGTGATCCAGTTGTACATTGTGGTCGATTCGCTGTACCTGGTGATTCGTGCCTTTAGCGGCAGCGCACCCATGGACTTTGAGACGCACAAAGGTGTCGGGGAGTTCCTCAGCTCCTTCTTTGGATCTTCTGGTGCAGGTATTATCATTATTGCGTTGGCCGCGACATTCGGACTCTACTTTGTTGCCTCGTTTATGTATGCCGATCCATGGCATATGTTCACCTCCTTCCCCCAGTACCTCGTCCTGCAGTCATCTTACATCAACATCCTCAATGTGTATGCCTTTAGCAATTGGCATGATGTTTCATGGGGCACCAAGGGATCTGACAAGGCCGATGCTTTGCCCTCCGCCAAGACCACCAAGGACGAAGGTAGCAAAGACGCTGTGATTGAGGAAATCGACAAACCACAGGCGGATATCGACAGCCAGTTCGAGGCCACTGTGAAGCGGGCGTTGACCCCGTACAATGCACCAGTCGAGCACGAGGAGAAATCTCTTGAAGATTCATACAAGAGCTTCCGTACACGACTGGTCACCTTTTGGATTTTCAGTAACGGAATCCTGGCGGTTTGCATCACCAACGAATCGGAGGACAAGTTTGGTTTCACGGTATGTCTCCCGGCAAAATCCCCCTTTTTTGTCATCATCTAACAATTCTGACAGAACACGGCGACCGATCGTACTTCCCGCTTCTTCCAAGCCCTTTTGTGGTCTAATGCAGCCATGGCTCTCTTCCGCTTCATCGGCGCCTGTTGGTTCCTGGGTCGCACGGGAATCAAGTGCTGCTTCGCCCGTCGGTAAAGCCGTTATGGGTACACCATCGTGTCCCATCATGAACTTTTCTTGGCACATGCTTCTTTTCCTTCTTGCGATATGTATTCTACCTATGTCCGTTTTAGTCTTGTGTGATGCCAGTATGTACTGCCGCGGAGATTCTTTGCCGTGGATTTTTTATGTTGGAACCAGCGACAGTGAAAGCATTTGGGAGCAATGAACTGCGATTTCAAGTTGAAATGCCCTTTTAATCTGATAAGGCTGAAAAGAATTGTTATCACGAGCCACTCTTCATATGGAACTTATAGATCGGGTCATGTATATATGTTAACGACACCCCGGGGCCTGCTGTGGACGATCTGGGCACCAGGTGCATACCTTCAAAAGCTTGAAGAATATCAACGAGGGATGAAATCATTCCAACAAGCTCTATAGCATTGGTATGATTTGAAACATATGAATCATGAATTCATGATGAGACTGCATATATGACCGAGTCAAGTCATGGATCTACAATGTGGGCTGAGCCCCGCAACAACTTCGCCGCCGCCTTTCCGCCTTCAGTCTTCTCCCCTTCTCCAACGCGCATCCACCTCACGCTTTCCATTTGAGTCTCTTTGTGCTTGAGCAATTTGCAATTTCTTGCCACTCGTTACTTCAGGCCATCCACCAGGTGGTGATTCAATCAAGATGTTGAAGATCTGGTCTATGGTATGCGCCGCCACATGTCCACCATGACCAAACCACTCACCACTCCACCCAACAGAAGCAGCAACAGCAACAAGCTGAAAATGCCGAAGGCGGCGGCAAGAAAAAGAAGAAGGTCACAGCCGCGCAACTGCGTGTGCAACGAGGTACGCCAGGCCCTGTCCAGCAACTCCACCGTTCCATTCCCAGACACATCCATGTCTCCCTCAGTCTATACACCATGTCGTCGACTGTCTGCGCGCACATACTAATTTATGGACATTGGCAGATCTCCAAGAACTCACACTCGGCAACACAATGAAAATGAACTTCCCGAACCCAGACGATATCCTCAACTTCACCCTTACCATCGAGCCGGACGAGGGCATGTACAAGGGCGGCGTGTTCAATTTTAGTTTCGGCGTGAACCAGAATTTCCCGCATGATCCGCCCAAGGTCAAATGCACGCAGAAGATTTATCATCCCAATATTGATCTTGAGGGGAACGTGTGCTTGAATATTTTACGCGAGGACTGGAAGCCTGTTTTGAATTTGAATGCTGTTATTGTTGGCATGCAAGTATGTCTTCTTCTTCTTCATTTTCATTTATGCGTTTGGAATGGTTGGGTTGTTTAAGGTGCATGCTAACGGGAGACTTTAGTTTCTCTTCCTGGAGCCTAACGCTTCTGATCCCCTCAATAAAGAGGCTGCCGAGGACCTTCGCACGAATCGTGATGGATTCAAGAAGAATGTGCGCTCGTCTATGGCTGGTGGGACTGTTCGTGGTGTGTCCTTTGAGCGTGTGCTACGATGAGAGCGTACGGTGGGAATGCCGGCGCTTTGCCTCGCGTATTAACGGAGGGCTACGAGGCTGGAGTCTGATCATCATTGACATTCAGAAATGGCTTGGGGCGTGGAGTTGCATGGCGGCTGTCCCTGCTTGGGTTACTTGTGCGTACATATAACTGGCGTAATTAGCGATTCCTTTAAAATTCATTCGCAATAGATTCGATTCGGTGTTGGTGCTTGGCTCGACAGTGTACTCGTGTTTCGTTAGCCGTGAAGACCATAATGACTACGATCATGTCCCCATCACGAGATAAGTATGGCAAATCCAGTTCAACATTGATCACAGGTATATATACAATCGGTCCATCTGTCACTCTTGAAGTACCCGAATACAGCCTTGCCTAGGATAGAAGACAATCAAGTTCAACGCATTGTATTCTGTAACAATTCTTGACAAAGAAAAGACTGGTGCCGACGGGCAAACAATCGAGGGCATAGCGGCCGATTTATGCGCGCTGAGCAGCACGCTCCTGCTCGAGACGGGCGTAGTAGGTGTCACGCTCACGGACGCGGGGAAGGTGGAAGCCTACAGACGGTGATATTAGCTTCTGATCTTGAACAATGAGGAACGAACGTCTACTTACCGTACCACCAGAGGTAGCCGAAGGTGGTACCGAAACCTGTCGATTTCAATTAGTCAATTGCCTCGAGAAACCTCATCACCAAGCGCAGATGCAGATCAAGATCCTCCATGTTGTTTCCGTCCACCCGCGATCGCGGAGATGGTTGATCATGCCACCCAGCGAATTTCTCAATGACTCACCGAAAGCGGTGCTCAGGTCCAGAACCAGACCACGGCGCATCATCTGTAACCGTGAGATACTGTTAGCTATTGTTCGGCTTGTATTGCTGAACCCGATCTGCCCGTCGGGGCAACCCGGCTTGAAGCCAAGGGGGGCACTTACGCCGGTGATGGGGGGGATAGCGGCGGGCATTGTGGCGAATGAACAGAGTCAATCGACCGTCAATGAGTAACTCGGTAAAGCAAAGACAGAGTGAGACCTGCCTCGGACGGTTGCGGTGGACAGAGGGAGGGGAGGAAGTGACGGAGCGAAATGGGCGGGAAGTGAAGTTGAAGCTTTCGGGCGGACTAAGCGAGCCTCCGGATTGGTCGGTGGTTCGATTACTTGTTCGCGACGTATGTTCTACTATTGCAGTATTGAAGTAATTCTAGCATGCAAGTGGCTTTTATTTATTTCATGTATTCTCATCTATTCTCTTCACTCGTCTTTTATGCTTTATCCTTCTGTCATGCACATCCAAGGTAAATACTGCCTCAGGTGTCAACACGTGACCAGCTATCCATCCAGCTCCAGTGAAAGCAACATTGCTCTCCGCCCAGCACCATTGCGATGGCTTCGTCTCTCCCCATGAAGCGATCGGGGTCTGCCCTTGAAGCTGGCGACAGCAAGCGCCCGACACATTATTACCATCATCACCATCGCCTGCAGGAGCCAGTGTCCCTCCTCCCGGCCTCTGAGCCCGCCGTGCAGGATGATACCCATTTCGACCACTTGATCAATCGCTCCATTGGGCAGATCCTTCGCGATGCTGGGTTTGACATGGCCGAACCCGTTGCGCTGAATAGCTTCCGCAGCGCGACGGAAGAGTGTAAGCAGCACAGAGACCCTATTTTGATCGTATGTAGAGACGTATCCAATTGACATGCGCACCAGATATGCTGCACATTTCGACATTTATCCGTCAATCCATGCTATCCTCACGTCGCACGCAACCAATACCTGAAGACTTTGAACACGCGTTGAAATGTAGTCGCGTTTCGCCCGATGACCTTCGTCCCTACCTCACAACGCCTCAAACGGTTGCGAAAACTCCGATGCTTCCTCCATCGCCGCCCCCGGAAGATGAAGTGACTCGCAAACTACCATTCCTGAACGCGCTACGTGTCGAAGAAGGCCGGACCAATCGCTCCTACGTCCCCAAGCATTTTCCCGATTTTCCCAGCAAGCACACCTATTCTGCGACTGCGGTCTTCACCGAGCGAGATAATGACCCGCGCAAGATTCGGGAACGCGCCGCGGAGGATGGACGCCATGGCGAAGAGGCCCTGCGCAAGCTGGCTAGCGCGGCCTTCCGTGAACACCCGACCAGCTCGACTGGCCGGGACAAGAAGCTGTGGGGTCGACGACACGAGAGCATGGAGAGCATGTTCGAAAAGACCGTGAAAGGACTGGCGAAGAAACTGCAGAGAGATCCGTTTGCACCCGCGGCGGGTTCTGCCATGGATATTGATTCACTCCCAGCCGACGTCGATAGGAGTCGTTCGAAGCACTCGTGGAATCTGGAAATGGGTCCTATTGTCAACTGCGAGAGAGGCTACTGGCGGCGAACAGGTGGACGGAGCTCGGGAGGAAAGTCTGCCAAGCCGACACCGAGCGCTGAGCCAGTGGACACGGGAGCGGTCTCATAAAATGGCGAACCTTTGATTTGTTGCAATATCGGCGTTTCTCGGTGGGCAGGCGCTTGTGTATGATTAGGAGTTTGTTCGAGGAGATACCCCATAGCATAGCCATTGACATAAATCGTTACAGTCAAGAAACATCATACGGAATACATGGTAGAGGCTGATCGGGGAAACCAGTAGATTAACCAGCTGATGCCGGGTCAATTGTTCTATTCATACACTCAAGAATCTACTTACTTTACTGGATACTCTACTCAATAAACTCAAGAGCATGGAGCGACCTAAATGCAGAAGCAGAACCTTGCTATGAACTATTTATACAGGAAGGACAGATATTGCCGATGCTTGTCCTTATAAATCCAACACCACCCAATGCAAATTGTAGTTCTTCAAAATCATGCCTTGGTCCCAGTCTCCTGCCTTTGTCTCTCTTCCGCTTGTCGAATCGGTTCCCACGACGTAGTCTCGACGGTGAGTCCGCCAGCACAGCTACCACCATCAGTCTCATCATCTTCCATCTCAACAAATTCCACTCACCGTCGAAATAGCCGAACAACAGGCTTACACACGACCACCCCCGGCTGCGGAATCGCCTCTTGCGGCGGATTGCACGAGTACTGCATCATCTCGAGCAGCGGACATTCCTTCAGATCGACCTGCGCGCCTTTGCGCTTTTTCTCCTGGAAGTTGCGCCGCACCGTATTGACGTGATCGGGGAGTGTATCGGCGGAAAACACAGGGACGAGGGGTGCCATTTTGGGCCTGGGTGCGCGGTGCGAGTGGTGATCGCGTGTGGAGGTGCAGAGGTGAAGTTCCGAGTGTGAGATTCTGGCTCTGCGGTCCGCTCCGGTTTACTACGCTTTGCGCCGCGATCGATCATCTCACTCTGGGATTATTCATGACGTTCTTGAGATTCAATTGCTATGGCTGCTGGCTTGGGTGCATCGGCACTGGCTGATGTGCACCATGAGGGGTTGGATGAGGTGGGTGCTTTTCTCGAGTGGAATGGAGTCGTGCTAACTCTCTAGCTGCTTCATGACCTTGCCAATGTCTATCCGTCAAATTGCGAGAGCGAGTCTCAGACGCTAGGAGTCCCGGCTTTAGATGCTCTGCTGGATATCTTTATGCTGAGAGCATCGGGCTCCGTCGATGCAGGTCGCCGACTGCCTCGCTTGGCGCAGCAATCGAACCCTGAAGATGAGGAAATGCTTCTGCGTGAGGATGATGCACTGCCTGAGATAGCGGCGGAGCCCATCTCGCCTTCAGATCCTTTCTTCTCTGGTTTTGCTCGCCGGAGCAAGCGGCCAATCCCCGTGATCGAGCTTTCGAGTAGCTTGTCTGGTGCTGGGAAAACACAACTTCTATATTATTTGATTGCCCGTGCCATTCTGCCACAGTCGCATGGAGATATACAGATCGGAGGACAGGAATCTGCTGTTGTATTCCTGGATACAGATGATCGATTTGACGCGGATAGGCTACTGAGCGTAGCTAGTGGTGTTTTGCGCCAATACTCGCCCAATGAAGGACAGACTGGCGGTGCTGGTCTATCCATTGAAGAGAGTGAAGCGATTTTGCTTACTTCCATGAAACACGTTCACGTATTTCGACCTCAATCATCATCTTCGCTTTTATCGACATTATCCACTCTAGACGATTATCTCTATGATCTCTCCCAGCACTACTCGGCCTCGCGGCCTTTGAAAATGCTTGTCATTGATAGCATCACGGCGTTCATCTGGCAAGATAGGCTGCGTGACGAGGTTGCCCGCACAGAAGATATTGGGCGTCCCAGGCAAGATGTTGACCAGGAGCGGGAACTCAAGCAGAGTTTCTACCTGTCCGATCTGTACACCGAAATCGTCAAGCAGTTGAAGCGTCTTCAGGCCCGATTTGGCTGTACGGTTGTGTACACCACTGTCTCTGGTGGCCGTCCTCCCGCCACGAATACCAGTGCTTCTGGCCCTTTTGGTCCGTATGATCGCACTTCTTCTCGACTGCCGTCTCTTCGACCGCCGCTTCCAGCTCCATGGGGCAAGTTCCCTACCCTTCGTTTAGTCATTCACCGAGATGCTGTCCGCTCGTTTCCACCTGGTATGAGTGCCCATGATGCCAGACTTGAAGCCGGTATGCGACAGGACGTGGTTCGACAAGGCAAGTTTTCCGCCTGGGTGAATGGATGGGATCGAGAAGAGTGGCCTCGTCGTGTTATCGATGGTGTTGATGCACATAATGGCGGCAGCTTTTCCTTTTATGTCCGAGAATCCGGGGTGGAGATACCAGTACCAGATCAATGAAATTATATGCATCTATTGCTGGCCAAACAATTTGCCAATTGCCTCGACAGTCGTGTTGCCTCCGCTAAACACGACTGCAACATCCCATCCTGCTTCTCCCGCGTCTTGCTCGACCTGCCGTCGAAAGTTCTCATCGAATAAACATACAGCCAGCCCAACCACCGCGCTTGGCTCCACAACCACCTTCATGCGCTCCAAGACCAATCGCATCGCCGCCTTGATCTGCTCCTCCGTGACCGAAAACACTCCCTCGACCTTCCGCCGATCCGAAATAACCTCCCAGTTCAACAAGCCCACCGGTGTCCGCAACCCATCCGCAATCGTCAACGTAGCCACCTGTTCCACTCTCTGTCCAGCCTCTAACCCACGCCGACAATCATCCGCACCTTCAAAATTCGGCTCCGCTCCAAAAACCTTGGTCTCCTTGTCAGAGAAATACGTCGCAACACCGGCATTCAACCCGCCGCCACCAATCGGCGTAATGACCGCATGAAGAGTCTTTCCGCGCTGCATTTCACCAAACTGCGCATCCAATTCCAGCGCCGTCGTGCCCTGTCCACAAATGATATGAGGGTCATCGTACGGCGGGACGAAAATCGCATTCGTCTTGCTCTGAATCGCATTCACAACCGTTTCTCTCTCCACACTCGTCGACCCACTGAACACAACCTCCGCACCATACGACTGCGTCCCGGCAATCTTGGACGGCGTGCTAATCCGCGGCATGACAATGGTAGCCGGGATCTGCAGCGTCGATGCAGCGAGTGCCAAAGCCTGCGCGTGATTTCCTAATACAAATAGACATTTAGTTCTTGTGTACATGTAATGGATCTCATTATCGAATGTGGTGCGAGACAAACCAGAGCTATGCGTAATCACCCCCCGCTTCTTCACCTCTTCCTCCCCGCACGCCTCGATCAATCGTAATAATGCATGGAATGCACCGCGTGCCTTGAAGGCACCGATTCGCTGGAGATTCTCGCATTTGAAATATAGTCTGAACCGCGGGTGCGCGGGAATCTGCCCCGCAAAGGGCGTGTTGGCTAGTGCATCGGTTGATTGCGGGGTTGAGGCGATGGCGTCGAGGGTTTTGCTGGTTAACAGTGGTGTGCGATGGACGTAATTTTGGATCAGGGTGTATGCATCTTGAATAGCGGATGGAGTGAGCGATTGCGCTTTTTCAGATGGGGAAGAAGACATTGTCGTGGGAGATTGTTGAAGTTGGTCGATGTGGATTGGTTGGTCGATGATATTTTAGGTTAAGGATAGATCTACAGAGTACATACGTTTAATTCATTTGAACGTACCTCTGTTTCATTTGAACTGAGGTTATTCGCAATGTCATTATTATTCTTTATAATTACCAGCGCGTATCTTGCCCAGGGCTAAGATTCCTTCTCTTGCTCCCTTGAGCCAATTCAGCCCATGTTCTCCAGCACAGCGTAGTGATACTCAAAGAGTCCATCGATTTCCGTCCAGCTCTGAACGTAGGCGCTAAATGACTTGATTAGATCTTGTCTTTTCTCTGCCGCATAGAATGAGAGGAATATACTAGTTTCTATAGCAATTTTCGTCGCGCAGGAGATCAGCAATGGCATCTAAAGCTGCAATGTTCATGGTAGTTGGTTTCTTGTCAACGACTGCAGGTGCCGTTTTTGCAAGTGGTATTCCTCTTTGTGTTTCGAGAATGTATTCATCGCCCTCTCTCCGGAACACCACTAGCAGAATATCGCGTGCCATAGATTGGGTTGGTGATGGTGATCTTGGATGAGACCAGCTGATGGTTTGGATGGAAGCTGAAGGGATGAAGAGAGAAGGGTTGAAGAGTTGAAGAGTTGAAAAGAGCACAGTAAAAGGAGAAATGAGAATTAAATGTGGGTCCAAGTACTCCGTACCGATGAGCAGAAAACAGAGGGAGACCTTGATTTTCCGATCAGAATCAAAGCTATCATTCAACAAGTAGTACCTAAGACTATTTCAATGAATTATGTGGACATCTGCTCAGGGCAGCTAGTCGGCTCTAACTGCAGCACGAAAGCCGCTTACTCAACTACGACGTAGAGTGGTTGCACATAGAATGAAATGTAAATCGAATCGGCTGTAACCGTCGATAATTGTGTTTACCTGATACCCAAACAGTTCATAGTACATCATAACTTTTGTCCAAACCTCCCAACCGGGTATCATGACATTATTTATTTCTGGTTCTCGGGACGGAGGGCACTGTGATGAAGTTAGCAACTGCACATAATTGGATATCAGTCGACAATGAACATACCGAACAGCCTTGCCGGCGCGCCAGATCTCGAGATCACGGATGTCCTGCATCTCCTTCTCGTACTTCTCACGGTAATCCTTCTGCGAGTTGTAGTCCAGCGAGCGCTGGGTCTCGGTACCGTCACGGACGCTGTCGTACAGCTCGTTGAACAGGGGCTTCAGGTTGTCCTTGAAGCGGCTGGACCAGTCGATGGCGCCACGGCGGGCGGTGGTCGAGCAGGCAGCGTACATCCAGTCCATACCGTTACCACCGATCAGGGGGTAAAGGGACTGGGTGGCCTCCTCAACGGTCTCGTTGAAGGCCTCGGAGGGGCTGTGGCCACGCTCACGCAGAACCTCGTACTGGGCGAGGAACATACCGTGGATACCGCCCATAAGGCAGCCACGCTCACCGTACAGGTCGGAGTAGACCTCCTTCTCAAAGGTGGTCTCGTACAGATAGCCGGAGCCGACGGCGACACCCATGGCAATGGCCTTCTCCTTGGCCTGACCGGTGACATCCTGGTAGACGGCGATAGAGGAGTTGATACCACGGCCCTCACGGAAGAGGGTGCGGACGGTACGGCCGGAGCCCTTGGGGGCAACCAGGATCACGTCAACGTCCTTGGGGACGTCGACCTTGGTGAGATCCTTGAAGACGGGGGAGAAACCGTGCGAGAAGTAGAGGGTCTTGCCCTTGGTGAGGAGGGGCTTGATGGCGGGCCAGGTCTCGGACTGGGCGGCATCGGAGAGCAGGTTCATGATGACGGTACCCTTCTCAATAGCGCCGTTGACATCGAACAGGTTCTTGCCGGGGACCCAGCCATCCTGAATGGCCTCCTTCCACGAGGCACCGTCCTTTCGGACACCGACGATAACGTTGAGGCCCTGGTCACGCAGGTTCAGACCCTGGCCGTGACCCTGGGAGCCGTAGCCGATGAGAGCAAGGGTATCGTTCTTGAAGAACTCCTGCAGCTTCTCACGGGGCCAGTCCTCACGCTCGTAGACATCCTCCTTGACACCAGCGAAGTCAATGGTCTTGATACCACGAACGGGGGTCACCGGAGCAACGACACGGGGGACGATCTTGGCCAGAGCGGGCCGGGGGAGAGCGGCAGAGACGATGGAGCGAGGAGCCGCAACGCGGGCCAGGCGAAGGGCACGGGGGAGACCACGGGAAGCCATTGTGAATGTGAAGGAGGGAGAGGAGTGGAGAGTGGGAAGGGGAATGGAAAGTTGGGAGGAATTCGAGTGGATTTAAGCAAAAGTTTGGGGGAGCTCCGGTGGTCGAGTCACCGCACGTGATTCCCGGAGAGAAGACTTTGCTCCCCGGGCCGACACCGGGGACGTTGTGATTGGCTGGAATCAACGTCTGCTTGCGGTGAGAGAAAAGTGAAGTGAAAAAGAGGCTGTGATTGGACGGGGTCGCAGTTAAACACATATAGTACATACGGGGTTCCATGAAGAGCAAAATGTATATCGAAGGTATCTGATTCGATGTTCTATAAATCATATTTTCTTCCGCAAACCTACATTCACCACCTACTGTAAATAGTAGTTAGCTTGGTGCCAAAAGTACCAATTTAAACTATGCAGATTGAAGGTCACATTACCTGCCATTGAGAACTATATAGCCAGCGACAGGACAAGAAATAGTCTCTTACAATCGGTAGTCTCTTGGGTAGCATAATTGAGCTGGGTTTCATCATGTCCACTGAAGTATATCCCCCCTGCCTGAGGTGTCCATCTCCGCCCCCAACGCCCCACGACGCAAACGCCCAACTCTGAATAATAATAATGCAACCGCCAGAAAGTACAATCGTACCATGTCTATATGATGAGTCTCTTCTCATTTGGTGATCTACCCACGATCCAGACTCGCAAGGCCCTGCTCCTGCTCGACTTCCAGAATGACTTTATCCGTCAGTCCGGTGCCCTCCATGTCCCAAATACCTCCGACATTCTGGAGACCCTCCCTCCACTGGTCGCCGCTTTCCGCCGCCGAGGCGATGTAATATGGGTGCGCTCTCAATATGAGTCCCCACAGTCCCTCGATGACTGGAATTTTGGGGATCGGATCATCTTGGATAAGGAGCAACAAAAACCGAAACCTTTGCCATCTTCGGACGAGATCATCGAAGCAGCATCCGAGGACGACCCGCCTGAACCCGTTGATCCAGAAGCTTTCCTTTCCAGTGAATCAGCTACCTGTTGTGTGGCGCAAAGCACCGGATGGCAATTCCCCGCACCTATTCTCACTGCCCTCGATTCGGAGCAAGATACCATACAAGATAAGACGGGGTATTCAGCATTGGAATCAAATAACCTTGTGCTGTCGTTTCGCACGCGCTTCGTGACGGAGATCTACTTGTGCGGCTCCATGTCCAACGTGTCCGTTTATGCCACCGCATTGGATGCCGTGCGAAATGGCTTCTCGGTGACGCTTGTCGAGGATTGTCTAGGATACCGTGATTTTGATCGCCATCGAGAGGCTATGCGTCGCATGGCAGATATCCTGGGTGCTACTGGATTAACAGCACAAGAGCTGATTCAAGAACTGGATTACGAAGAGACCGACGCCATTGCACGTGGTGGCGCACCGCCTCCCAAGCGGCCTGCCGCCCCCGTCGGTATTGAGGGTGTGATGGACAATCTTGGGGTGCAGGCCGATGAATCGGTCACACCAGAAGAACCAATAGAACAGCCAGATGGAGACGGTTGCAGTCTGCTGGAAATTGCTTCACGCACTCGCGCACAACGTGTCGCATCTGCCCAGGCGCGCGCTCCTCTTGAAGGCAAGAAAAAAGTGCGGGCACGAGTGCGTCGACCAAGACGCCCTGATCCGGCGCCGGATGGTGGGTCAGAATCTCACGGTGGCCCCTCAAAATCCTCACCAGAGGCTACCGACAAGATGCAGGAGGAAACGTTCGGTGAAGGTGATTCTCGCTTAATACCAAACATTGATCTACCGACGGATGCTTTTGAGCGGATCCGAAACGAAGTTTCCTGGCAGAAGATGTATCACCTGTCAGGTCAAGTGCCTCGCTTAGTTGCAGTGCAGGGCCAGCTCCAAGAAGACGGCACAATGCCAATCTACAGACATCCAGCAGATGAGTCTCCTCCACTCAAGGCATTTTCACCGGCTGTGGACGAGGTGCGCATTGCAGTTGAGCGAATATTGGGCCACGCCATGAACCACGTTCTTATCCAACTATACCGAGACGGACAAGATAGCATATCCGAGCACTCGGACAAGACACTTGATGTTGTTCGCGGATCATCCATCTGCAACGTCAGCTTAGGCGCTCAGCGTGTCATGGTGCTTCGGACCAAAACGTCGGCTAGCGAGCACAAAAATGAAGAATCTGGAAGAACTACACAGCGGGTCCCCCTGCCCCATAAATCCCTCTTTGTTCTTGGCGAGAAGACCAATATGCGTTGGCTACATGGGATTCGTCCTGACAGACGGCCGGACTCAACAAAAACACTGGAAGAGAAAGCCTTCGGCGGAGAGCGTGTCTCGCTTACTTTTAGACACATCGGGACGTTTATTGATCCCAAAGCGAATACCATCTGGGGTCAGGGTGCTGTGGGCAAGACCACAGAAACGGGGCAGACTATCATTCACGGTGACCCGGGGGAAACCGAGCGGCTCATCCATGCGTTTGGCCAGGAGAACCGATCAGCGGAATTTGATTGGGAAAGTGTGTATGGCGGCGGCTTCAACGTGGTCAACTTTGTCACCACATCTCCCGCACAAGTGACTTTCAGTGGAGATGTAGTGGCAGATTTGCGGGTGAAACTGGGCCTAGGAGAGAATGGCATTCGGTATGAGATTGTGGAAGATACTGCGATGAACACCGAGGACGACAGCGCAAATAAGCAGCCGCTATATGTTGATTCACTCGGAAACTCCGTCACCGGTGACTTGGCCATCCTGAAGCATTTGACTCACCAATATGGCGAGCCCACCCGGGCTGGGATCGATGTTCTCGAGGGCGGTAATCACCTTCCATGGATTGAAGACTTGCGCGTGCGCTGGCGTGAGCATTGCAACACCTCCCCTGAAATTTTCGAGGCCGACCTAGACCACTGCGAACATGCTCTCCAAGGGCAATCCTACCTCGGGGGCTCAGCATTCAGTATTGATGATTGCTCACTGTGGCCCGTTCTGCGGGACATAATGCAGGTGCAGGGGTCATTTGATGCCCGATTCACGAGCTTGAATCAATATTACCATCGCGTCGCCAAGCGAGGTATTGTCCGCATCATCTTGGATGAGACCCGCTGATGAAGATATCTTTGATGTGAAACCCATGTTTATAATTGCGTTCTAGCCATTGGACATATGATGAATGCCACGAATCAACCAACTTACCAGCTCCTCTATCGTCATAGATAATCGATAATGGTCAACAAGTTACATTCGCGATAGACTATACAACTGATAAACCAACAACACTATAGCTTCTCAAACGTCGGCTTCCGCTTCTGTATCCCCGACATCAGCGCGGCAGGTACATCCTTCGTCTGCAACGCAGCACTATTCCAAACCCCGGTATATCTCAACCCATCCTGCACCGAGTGATCCCGCGACCAATTCAAAATCTCTTTCGTCCCCTGCACAGCAACAGGACTCTTCGACCCAATCAACCCAGCAAGCTTCAACGCCGCCCCAATCGCATCCCGCCTCGTCTCATAAACAGAATTCACAAATCCAACGCGCAGCGCCTCCTCCGCCCCAAACATCCTTGCCGAAAGCGCAACCTCCTTCACCCATCCAAACGACCCAACAACCTTCGGCAATCGACTCAAAGTACCAATATCAGCCGCAAGCCCGATATCAACTTCCTTGACGGCAAACTTCACGTCACGCGAGCAAACTCGTACATCCGCCGCCGTCGACAGATCAATCGCGAGACCGAGCGCAAATCCGTGCATAGCTACGATAACGGGTTTCTCGCACCGCTCCACGGCGCTGATGCAGTCTTGGAATTCGGCGATGTGTCGTCGCCATTGGACTGCTTTTCGGGCTGGGTCGTCGTTGCTATCGGTGGAGAATGCGCCCTGTGAGGCTGCTTTCACGTCTAGACCGGCTGTGAAGGCTTTTTCACCGGCGCCGCTGAGGACGATGGCTCGGACGGCTGGGTCTTCGGAGAGACGGTTGAAGATTTGGGCGAGTTCGAGCCACATGCTGGTTTGTTGTTATTTATCTATAATGATGTATGTCATGGGAATGTATTGGACTTACGCTTTGAAAAAGGAGTTCATTTTATCTGCGCGGTTGATTTCCACGTGGGCGACATAGGGATAGTCGGACGGGAAGTCGATGGTGAAGTACTTGAAGGTGTAGTTTTGGGCCATGGTGAAGGTGAAATATGTGAGTGAAAATGTCTGCTTTGGAGAGAATGGATGTTATTTTGAGAGATGTCTCCGATGAACACTATATGCAATGACCAGAAGATTTGTGATGGGAATAGAATTAAAGTAGCTCGGCTACTTCACATGCCTCGGTCCAGATTAGATGCGATAAGGACTGACCGCCTACGAAATCGGAAGATGATCTACTCTACGTCTATCTTGGAAGAGGAAGGATGGATAACGATATTGATCAATTTGTGTCGCTAAATTAATACATGGTGTCGAATTAGGAGCTCATATCCAGAGCAATCAAAGCAAATAACGTTGAAATCGTAGCTCGTGTGCAACGCATGAATGATCTCGAGTCGAGATCGTCAAGACTCATCGTTTACTCGATGGTGATCTTCTTGGCGACCGAAGCAGTGGCCTTGGGAATGACGACGGAGAGAATGCCATTCTTCAGGCTGGCCTTGACAGCTTCCTGGTCGACGCGGGAAGGGAAAGAGAAGGTGCGCTGGAACTCGCCGACCGAACGCTCGCTGGCCCAGAAGCGGTGGGTGGGCTTGTCCTTGTCGGTTTCGGCAACAGCAGTCGCAGTCTCGGCCTGGTCCTTGGGCTCAATGTGGTACTCGCGTTCGGTGCGGCCCTTCACGACCAGAGTCTGAGCATCGGAGAACTCAATGTCGATGTCCTTCTGGGCGATGCCGGGCAGCTCGCCGTCAAGGTGGTAGGCATCCTCGCCCTCGCGGACGTCAAAGCGAGGAGTGAAGGAGCGCAGGGCGGGCTGATGGTGGCGAGCGGTGCGGTGGTCATCAAGGGCAGTGCGGTGCTCATGGTAGTCGTCAAACAGACGGAAGAGGGGGGTGAACTCGCCCGCGGGGAAGTTGGCACGGAAGAGAGACATGATGATTGGAGATAATCAGAAGATCAGAAAGATGTTTTTGAAGTGATGGAGCTTGGTTGGAAGCTTTGAGGAAGTTGATTGTTGAGAAGGTTGTGAGATGGAGAACAGAGTGGGAGGGTGTTTTTATAGTCGCGATGAGGAGCGCGTGCCTTCCATAAACAGAAAGCACGACGTCACGCTATGGAAGTTGCGAGTTGCCGGTCGCAGCTTCCCGATGTGGCACGAAGCCACTCGTTGTGACTCGCACCTTCCAGATCTGTATAGATGCTTCTGGATATAAAGTCACGTGATATCCCCGGATCCTGGAAACCAAGTATTCATCTCGCTACCTACGTAGGCAGGTACTGTGCTAGAGTCAACAAAACATAGAAGATTCCACGGATTTCCTCAAATTACTGCAAAAGACCATGCATTCGCGAACAGGATCTTAACAGTAAGAAACAAGCCATGATGGCCACCCTGACCTGGACTTCAATGAGTTTCCAACTTAACCACCCCTTGGGTACAGTGGTACACCCGCAGCTTCGATTTACAAGTCATGATTCCTCCAAGGAGTGGCCAAGGATCATGATGTAAAGATCTCCTGATGTGTGCGACCAAGCACAGACACCGTGAGGCATTGGTCGGGATCTCTAGCTAGCCCAACCCATATCATTTCCTGTTAAATGCATAGCGAGATCTTGATACGTTGTACACAGCGAGGATTTGAAGTGGTTGTATCAGTTCGCAGATCTCGAGTGGGCGCGATATCACAGGCGATGTGATCCGGAAGTGCGGCTTCAACGAGCAAGGTGTATTTTTCACGGGTATAGCCGGCTTATTCGGATTCGGAGTCTTCGTCAAGCTTCACAATCTTCTGGTCAAGATCCTATATGTTTGTTAGTTGTTGAATAGCGTAGGATCACCGTCCATCAGGACGAGTCTTGGGGGGACATACATTATCCAAGCGGGCCTTCAGATTTTGCAGCTGGCTCTCCTTGATAACAAGATGGTTTTCATCGTCCAAATCCTCTACGATGTAGTCATGTCTTTCTTCATCGTATTTGAGAATCAAGGCTTTGATCGACGGGTCGCACTCAATGAGCAGACCTGTAACATGTCAGTGTATTCCCACCGACAATGTCAGAGATAGACTCACCTCGAACGGCACGGGGCATGATGAGCTCAAAGATGCGCACGTTGCGATGGGATGAAGATACAATCAAGATCGTGAAGTGAAGCTGATGCTCGACCGGTGGAAAGACAGAGGTTGAGCTGGACGCGTCAGGCATCAAGGCACTAGGATCTGGGATGAGTAAGCCTTCCTATTCGGGAAAATTGTTGATTCTCAAACTATGTACCAGAAGTGCATAATTGGCTAGGTGGGAAGCAGTTATTGTGAGTGAATTGGATATCGTAAATTTTATGAAAGGACATGTATTCAATCAAAAGCCGAAATAGAAGTTCATCAAGTCGTAATCAAGGTTCCTCCACATCCTCCCGATAACCTGGTCTATTACTCGCATGCTCCTGAGTCCATCCAGTTCCAGCCTGAAAAGCCGTAGACAGCAACACCACAGCTCCGCCAGCTAAAAAGAGCATACGCAAAGCATACTCATAGCTTTGCATAGCTACCACGCGCTCAAGTCCTTCCAAATGCCTGACGGTAGCCGGGCTTCCAAGCAGTGTGCGCACAAGATGTGGTTTTGGGGCCAGCCCATGCTTTGCAAAGCCCGTTTCTAGAGCATGTTTCAGTAGCCTCGTGAAGAAGCCACCGCCGAGTGCCGATCCAAAGCTACCCGCGAAGCCGCGAGACATGCCGATCAAAGCGGTCACGATGTAATGTACGTTCCGATCTGTCAGATGCAAGAGATGAGATAGTGTATAGTTCATCAGCGAGCCCGCAAATAACCCATTTAGGAAGGTGGTCATCAGGTATATGGTTGTCAGTGAGTATGGAGTCGATAAGAGCGAAAGAGCCGAAGTGGCGATGGAAAAGAGGATGAAAATGACAAGGCAAGATCTAGCACAATCAGAAGAGCCAGATAGAGGTTGCAAGTGCGCAAATTTAAGACTCACATGTAGTAGCTCTTCACTTTTCGGATGTGCAGCCACCCCACAAGTAAACCTCCTAACCCAAATCCAGCATTTGTCGGGACTAGTATCAGTCCTGCCGACGCCGGAGACCACAGTCGGACGGCCATAGCGTAGATCGGTGTAGGGAAGAGCACTATCCAGCGCGCCGTCATTAAGCCGAGACCCGAAACACAGCTCAACATCACGCTGCGCGTTCGAAGTACATGGATCGGAATAATGGGTTCATCTGCCCAGCGGGACTCGATAAAAAGAAACGCAATGAAGAAGACCAGTGAGGCCGGAATGGGCCAGACGACAATCTCCGAAGATGCTAGGCTGCATAAAATAAGGACAACTGAGATAGCCTAGATCTTATCAGCTGGGCTAGGAAGAAGACAGAAGTTGAAGTACCAATGTCAATGATCCTGCATAATCAACGCGTGCAAGACGGTCCAGCAGAGATTCTGTCTTTCCTTCATTCGAGATATCTGGCAAGACAGGAATCGCGATCAATAGCAGCGGTCCTAGTAGGAGTGAGATCGGCGCTTGAACCCAGAACATGAAACGCTAACAAGTCAGCTAAAATTCTATCAACAATCCGTCTGACATACCCATCCAAAGATCGGCGTCAAAAGCCCTGCAAGAACCGCGCCCGAAGCCAGTCCTACTGTATAGCCAGTGCTGATCAGCCCGATAAACAACCCGCGCCGTTTGGGACTGGCAAAGTTTAAAGCAAGAATGATCGTCGCACTCATCAGACCGCCGCTGCCGATTCCGGCGACGATTCGACCAAGAAGAAATCCTGTCAGGTTGGGAGCAGCAGCGGTAATAAATAAACCGATGGCGAACAGCGTGCTTGAAAACACCACGTACAGACGCGGGGTGAAGATGGCCGAAATTCGCCCGGCTAAAGGCGTGACGCTGGACATGGCGATCTTGAACGGTTAGATACATCGGCAGGATGTCTTTGAGAGAGATACCATATATGATGAGGTGAACCATGTCGCTTCTGCAAAGGCGTCCAAGTCTGCTGCGATGCTGGACTGGGCGGTTGTCATCATGGACATGTTGGTTGCTGGTAAATACGAAATATTTGTGAGTATTTTGCTGATTTGAAAGGAATCAAAATAGGCCTACACTGAACCAGAATCAAGAGACCTATGAGCGTAATCATCGCTATTCCCCGGGAGACGCTCACGATCGTCTCTGGGTCATGTTGACGGTCGCTCACCGCTATAAGCGGCGTTCGCTCGGATGGTAAGGTGGAATCAGACATTTCGACATGGATCCGAGAAAAAGAAAAGGAGCAAAAAGTGTCTCTCTAGAAAATACTCAACACTCATCCCTAGGATTAGGGAGAGGTTTGAGGTGGGTTGGCATTTCTGATCGTGGCGGGTGAGAAGCACGTTATGGCCGTTGTAGATCGCAGATGGTGGGGCAATCGATCGGATCCTGCGACTGGTTCATTGGATTGTTATTTGATCATCTGGTTGCGATCGGGAATTCTATCCCGAGTAGGTCATGGGGATTAAAATATATGGACTAAGATTTCCCGACTACCTAGGTATACTTGAATGTTTTGTTCTCGTTAGACTCAGTAGGAACCTTGTCTTCGGAATGCTGATCGAAGGACGGCTTTACATCATGTGGCTTTTGATCCTGGATACGTATTGTATAAGAGAATTTGGAAATGTACAGACTGTTTTAATATATCCATAATCGCAAAGTAATTTCAAAAGAACAAATACCTACCCAACCATGTGGAAGTTGTTATGACGGCGGATATATACTTCTGTGGGTGTCATTGCAATTGTCAAATTTCAAACCCATTAAAGACAGGACGACGATTATCATCGGAACATCATAGGACATGTCAGATTCGGTTCCGAACTTGCTGATTTATGCATAAGCTGCCATGAATTTACTATCACAGCGGGGTCCTAAGTGATGTTAGTTCCATGACCCCAGATGAGGTCTTGGAGACCTGAGATGGTAGATTGAAGCTCAGCAACTGACCACGGCACGGCGGGGAAGGGATCGTGGACATCCGTGTATACGGTCTTTCGCAACAATTCCCATGCTCAATAGAGTTGGCTGGGAACTGATCCGCTGCCTACATACCGACTGGTTACCCAGCGGTCAAAGTATTGCCTTGTATTCAAGCCGTCGAAGACCAAGCCTGATTAAGGAGTAAATCATAAACAACCCCATTGCCTTCTTGGCCCTCCATTGTGACGTAGCCCACCAAAGAAGATGGCTCTTTCCGTGCCTCGGTCGCGTTAAAAGTAAGGTTCATGATCTGTCCATCGAGACCCATGTTACCGCCGTAATCGTGCAGCTGCCACTAGATCCACGGCTTGCCAAAATAAGAATATATCCGACGCCATTGTGGCATTGACTCTGACCACAGATCCAAGATCAACATGTCGTCATTATTTTCAATGCCAGAGAGGTAGGCCTCTATCCGAGGCTTGGTCCAAAACGCCGAGATAGCCCAGAACAACCACCCCTGCATCAGCCAGATAGCATCGGGGTTGCATTCCATGCTCATCATCCTCCCCGAACTGCAAATATACAATCCAACATGCGCCGGTCTTACTTCGCTTATGCTGAGATGCAACAATCAAAGGCGTAATTCCGGCGCAGTATATATCCAACTTGGTTACCGAGCAATATAATCTTGTTGGTCCTTCAGGGCGTTCGCCAAAATATCGGGATACCATCGCTGACCGACATCCTGGTGACTGGTCACTCTAGCGATCAATGTACCTTCCCCGATGTTAGTGCGAAACATGTTATTGAACGTTGCCTCGGCGTCAGATTTGACTTTGTTGTCTTGAACAAGATCTCGAATGTGCTCAGGGATGACTAGCGTGATGCGTTCGGCCGAAAGATCAAGTCCGACTCCTTGGAAGACAGGAAAGGAGAATCGTGGGCCTAGGGAGTTCCCATTTGCATCAATAAAATTCTCCGGATGAAGGCTGACCCGGTGTGTAGTTGCCGTGCAAATTCCGCCAGTTAAAGCTTCGAGCGCACGACCAATGTTGACGACGAATGTGTTTGGTATTGGGGGCGCGGGGATCCAATCGCCGGCTTTATTTTGGACTTCCAGGCCATGGTGTGGTGTTGCTTGGAGCAAGAATGTGAGAAAGCCGGAATCTTTGTGGGCGCCTACTCCTTGGAAGCCGGCATCATTGGTGCTGCCACTCGGAGGCGGGGGATATTTAATCAATTTCAATTTATGCTGCTGCGGGTTATCAAATGCCTCGTTGAATGCTGTCGGAGGAAGATCGAGGGCTTCCGCCATAAGTGTGGTAAAAAACTCTGATAGGTCGCTGACCTCCGCGAGATACGTTTCCAGAATCTCTCGAAACCCTGGAACGGCACCTTCATCAGGCCACTGAATTTGGAAATTAGCTAGGCTTCAGACTGGTTTGACTATCAACATACCTGATTGGGCCCTACGACATTTCTATATCGCGGTTCATCAGGGCCAGGTGCGGGCAGCTCAGTCGCAAACTAGCTTGGTGAGTAGGACTCCATTCGGAGATCAGCATTAACTCACATCAAATTGCTCCCGGTGATCCGTTTTGAGGGCAGTAATCTCGGCACCGAGTCTCGAGTAGCCAAGAAAATGGGGACTATTGACCATTTCGATCTCGAGCTTTTTTTCCAGGGGTAGCTGGAAGAGCTCCAGCCCTTTCGCTGTGAAATCATCCCGAGCAGTCTTCGAGACCGGAGGGTTGCGCAGATAGAAAAACCCAACATTGATAAGCGCTTCTCGGAGCTGTTTAAGAAACGTAGGCTTTGTTGAGGGTGACAGAACCTGGGAGAAATCTAGAATGGGGATGGAAGTAAACGCGCTAGAATATGACGATGCGTGGCTGGCCTGGTCTGGTCAGCTAGGACGATAACAAATTCTATTCTGATGGGCATTACCATTGGTGCAATTGAATGTAAATGGTAGACCGTGATTCCAGCTGCGCTTTAAATCGAAGCGTGGTTTGACCTGATCCAGACCTATCCCAGCAGATCTTGTTCTAAATATTTCGCTGGCACCGATAAAAGGTCAATCCCAAGGTGAGCTTATGCGATTGTCAAGTCGAGGTCAGGATTCAACTTGTGCCTCGGGGATGTGGAATCACAACGCAGTCACGCCGAGGGGAAAACGGAGTTGTGATTGGGCGGCGATGGCGAGCGCGATGGTCCGAATAGCTCCACCTGAGGGGGATCCGCTGGGATAGACGAATAAGACTAGACCTTGGCAGGACTCGCGGGTTGATTTAATATCGCATTTTTAAAGACGTGGAATGCATATTATTTTCTGGGTAAATATACTGTTATGTTGAAGAGAAAATGATGATATAGTTTATTGGTCATTGGTTACTCCAAATCAAAACGCGTCGCTATGTTTATCTTAAACCCCATTCTCTACTAGTTGCTCGAGCCTTTTATAATTTCAATATAGTGCCCGCTCTTTCTCTTGGGCTGGTTTTGAAAGGCTGAACAGGTGTCTACACTGTCATAAAGCAAATGCATGACTGTGTCTGGCTTGCAAAGTACGCCCCTTGCGTTGCAGTCCCATGTTGTCGAAACAACGGCTGACGATAATTGCAGAAACCAGCATGGCCATAAAGTTGTCGCTAAGAGCGTCCGTCACTTTCGACTACAGAATGAACGAGATGTTCTGTGTCGCTTCCAATATTAAACATCCTGCATTCGCCCTTAATCGATGAAATAACGGGCTGTCACTTCCTTCTACACTCATATTGAAATATCTAGATGACGACGTCCTCCATGCCTCATACAGTCGGCGCTTCACACGCGCAGAGGTGAAATATGTTGCGAGCAAGGTTCTCGAGGCGTTATCAGTTTTACACGACCAGGGATTTGTACATACAGGTAGGTCCACTCGTCCAAGTCATCTGCTCTGTGGATGGAGTTAATTGAAATTAGGTGCAGATATCAAGCCTAGCAATGTGTTGATCAATTACGGCCAGAATGGTTTCCGATTTGAAGATGTCCAACTGGCCGATTTTGGAAGTACTGTGCATATAGGCTCGCCTTATGCCCAAGATGGTGACCAAATCGGTAGTTATCTTGCCTTAGCCCCTGACCATTGATTATTCATTAAATAGTGTGCTCTTCCTACTTCGAATCCACTTTGATGTGAACATGTCAATGTAGAGTTCGTACCCGATTAGGCCTCCTGCAGGCACCAACCCCCCAACCCCTCCACCTAGTCTTGGTTCGGCTGTGATACTACCCAAGAGCCGATAGGTATCTTTATTCTCCCTCTTCTGGCGGTTTGCATGAAGAAACTTTGATCCATTCTTTCCTCCTATGTAGCCATGCATCGTGCATCAATGGAGATATACCATAGATCTGCGACATTACTTTGGGTTTTAATCTCATGCGCGTCGGGGTTTGTAAATATCGTATAACTGTTGGTGCTCCTTTATGCTTGAAGGTTTACTCATTGTCCAATAGGTATATTTGTTGTGAAACCCTCGGCTGGCCCATTTAGTATTGGCAGTAAGACCTATTCCTGTCGGTCTATCTATGAAATGTATAAAAACTCTCTACTAGAATGTGGCCTCCTCTCCAGATTCTATGATGCAATCTTGGCCTGTCACTAGCATCAAAATAGCATGATAGTAATTAAATAGCGCACTGACGGTCGATCTCAAGCATACTTTTCACGCTGATGTTTTCATCCCTTTTTAGCAGAATATACACATCTAATGTCCACTCCACTGATCAAGAGAAATTGTGGATGCACTACGATAGTAAATCTTGAAATCACCGTAGAGATCTAGTTGAAAGATAGCATACTCGGCTTGTAGATAACAGCAAACTGTCTCACCAGAAGTCAAGTCATGAATAAGATGTCGTCGATGCCGCGATCGTCCAAATGAAATAATGTTCTGCAATGCGTAACCAAAAGAGGACCCAGCTCCCAACGGGTGATTTAGCTTTTCAAGGCTGCTAATAAACTGCCCGTCGTATCTGCAATCTCATGTTTTGGGATATACTCCTGCACGCGTATGTGTTGTGCGTTGTACAAAACTTGCAGAGTACGATGATCATTCCTCTATAAGAAATCCCGACATACAATATCTAGATCGTCAGCAAAAGCGCTTCACTATATGAAATTCTTGACTAAATGATGACTTGCCTTGGTGCTGGTTGGAGATATAAAGGCGTAGTCTCGCCATCTCAAATTCCCTTCTGTAGAAGCATCAATCACAAATATTTACCAAAAACTAGTTCACTCAACTCTTTCAAATTCTGCAACATGCTCGATGTGCAAAATGACATTGGCAGCGGTGCTGCCCCATTGCTGTCGGCCAAGAGCCCTCATCAACGTCCCGAAACAAGTCCCTTGAGTCCCTTGAGTCCTTCAGCATCGGCTCGTCTCAAGGCAAACGACTTGGCTTGGCGTGAGATGAATACTGAGCACTCCCGCGGACTGAACATTGCGACCACTGCCATCTTTGACGGTCAGGTAGATATCTCTGACCCGAAGACGTTAGCCAAGGTAGCCAAAGAATATACCGGGGCTGATATCGACTACGGCAAGTTGTCCGAGAAGGAAAGAAGTGCTGCTCTGGCCTGTCTTGTGCGGGATGTAGCTACCGAGCAAGACTGGCTGGCTGGCTGGCAATGTCTGTCCAAAGCAGCACCTCGCTGCGGACTCTGGGCTCGCCTGGTGGAAGACGTCTCCAAGTCTGTTGACGTTTATCGCCGCGTCGAGTTGCAAGGCACGAGTCGCCCAGTCGTCGAGGAGTTGGTGATGGAGGTTGTCTCCGATCCAAATCCTGTCTTGCTGAGTCAAATTGGACCAAAGAGTCTTGGAGGACACGAATGGAAATCAGACAAAATGTTTGACGAGGTGAAAAACAAATGGACGAGTTCAGGCTTCGGTGTTGTGGCCCCATGTACCTTGTTTGGCTGGGCTGGGCTGTTCAAAAAGGTGGTCCTGCCAGATGATGTCCCTGAAATGATTAGCATGCAGTTACTGGGGACAGTTGACTATGACTTTGACAAAAATGACAACCACAAGTTGGGCATGGGTCGATCTGGCGCAGTCGCGGGTCGAAATTGCATCACACCCGGTTCTAAACTCCAAGGCGGCGCGATGGTTGGATTGATGAATCATGATCTCCAACATTGTGTACGCGACATTCAACTCAGCTGGGCTCTCGGGGGCCAGGGTGCTTGCATCCAAGGACCATCCAACATATCGCCCAAGGAGTGGACGATGGCTTTGAGCGGTGATTGTGCTGCTCTGACTCCATACGGCTATATCCCTGAAGCACACTATGATCCCAGCCAGTCTGGCCAGTTTACCTCCGTCTTGGTGGCCAATCTTCACGACCTGCTGTATGATCATGGCGCCTCAAATAGAATGTCCGGCACGATGTATGCTGCCGGGGCTGGACTGGCCAAGGATGACATCGCCGTGGCTTATTCAGTCGGCATGGTCGATGCAATTGCTCGCCGCATCTGTCATCTTCCGGATAGCAAGGATCTGATCTTTGGTGATTCCGTCTATATGATTACCTTCAGTTGGGCCCCCTTCAACACTCGTTATCGAACCTGGGAACGTCTCATCAAATACACCCGGCTTCTACGGGCCTCAACCTCGCCAGATGCATCCCGAATTCTGGAGAATTCCCGCCGCGGGAAGGTTCTGTCGGTTAGCAATCAAGACCTTGAAACGATTCCTGTTCGAGAGTCATGGGAGGCGGCAATGGACCCATCGTCACCATCCAGACTCACGGAACGAGTCACGCAAGCATATACTCCTACTTCCATTTCGGATATTTTCGACAAGTATAAACTCGGCTCACCCAATCTATGCTCCAAATGCCAACCCCTGTTCCAAGCGTCCATTAATGGAAATAAACAAATTCACGCCATTGACGGAATCCCTCAAAAGGTCGTCTCCTGTGACTCGGTTGCTTTGGCTGCTGGTCTGAGCCATGTCGCGACTATTGCAGCTCAGGGTGACCATTTCTCTGGAGAGAATTACTGTGATGAGTGTGATTGTAAGATTGGTTCTTGGGCCGATCGATTCTCTTACAAGGTACTCGTCGCCATGATGGCAAGTGAGCCGGAGACGAGTCCACAGGAATGGCTGCTGGAGAATTATCTGGTCATTTGCGCGACCTTGTGGCCAACCTGTGTGATTAGCATTCTCAGTGGGTTTGATGTGATTGCGAACGCCAAGTTTCAGCCGGGTGCTATGGGTGAACGGGATGCTGTTGACTGTTAAACACTAGATGCTGACATTTGGTGACGGTGCACACCAAAATTGGATTTTGTAGATGATGTTAGACTCGATGATACATTTGAGTGGATCGGACGGGTAGAGTCATGGTGGAAGGGAGGATTGCTCAGTGAACTTTCGGGTTACTATTTGAGTCTTGTTTAGTTTACACAATTCTTCCCTTGGATCGACCGAGGAATATTTGAACTTCAGATTCTATCCTATCATAATCTTTTCCGATCCGCAATTTGAACAATATTGGGTTCAGTTGCTTCATTAAATTGACACTGCTAGGTCAGTTTCCTCAACACTAAGAAATTTCTGATTTGTCTGTCATTGCAGCAGCAACAATCCAGCTCAGACTCGACGTGAGACCATCCCTGACACCTAAGGCAGCACGGCACCAACTCGGAGAAAGAACGATGACGTCAACAAGGTTGCATCCCCTCCATCCAACAACCAATGACGAGCTCCGCTGCAGCCAAGATCAGATCGCACTATTCCGATGACCGCGATTTCAATCCACTAGCGGCTGTGAGCTGGCCATAGAGCTCGATAAGATGGAGGGACCGTGGGGCAATCCTAAGCTCCGGACACGGCCATGACGATTCCCCCGATTGCCGTGGAGCACCCCGCTATAAAGGGGGCTTCCCGTGCCCCTCCAGCTGAATTCATTTGTCAACACTGCTTTACATTGCACATTGCACATTTCACTTCACATACTTTCATCATGGATAAGCTTTCTGGTCTTGCTTCCAAGTTCGGTGGTAACAAGGAGTCTGGCTCCTCGAACCAGGGTGGTGGTCAGCAGGAGGATTACCTCGATAAGGGTGAGTGTTTACAATTCTGGGTTTGTGGACCCTGAGATTAATTATGCCAGGTCTGAATGCTGTCGAGAGCAAGCTTAGCGGTGGCAAGGTCGACCCTAGCAAGTACCGTGATCAGAACGAGAAGATCACCGATGGCATGCGTGATCACTTTGAGAAGGCTACGGGGTATGGTAGTATTCATTATCTATCTGGGCGCGTGCTAACTTTACCCCCTTATAGCAAGAAAGTCCCTGAGAAATTCTCTAACTAAAGACCCGGACAGTCCTGTCCAATTAACATGGAATGGGCCCAGTGGGGATATGATACCCGTCCGGGATCTTGCTTGTCTTCGAGCCAATTGCCCAGGTAGTCACAATAAATCATAATTTGTTACATGTATTCCTCATTGGCATATATAATTACCGGAACTTCTGCAATGACGATAGAATGCTACTAAACCCCGACCCCGACCCCAGCGCAGAAGGATTTATCAACATCGTGTACGTGCGACAAATCTGGAGCTGGTTGTTAATTCGCTGGATCGCCACGGCATTGCTCGTCCCACGCAGCGATGCCAGTGCTCGCTCATAGTATTTCTGAGCCGGATGCCACTCCTTCGCTGCAACGTGAATGTTCCCTAGCATCTCCAGTGTAGCTTGTGTTTCTGGGTTCTCCGTCCCCTTGTATCGTTCCAGCCAGTCGAGATACCGCACTAGCCACGGTAAGCCCTCGGAGGCCGGGCTACCCCCTAGGTAAGTATTTCCGCTCTGCAAGAAATACATGACGCCGATGCTTCCGACAATGTCCATAGTGAGCGGATGCTCGAGTCCGAGTGTTTCCTCCGAAATGGCGAGCGCTTGTCGGAGCTTTTCAGATGCCTCCATATGTTTTTGCTCGCGCACGAGACCTCTGCCATGCAGCGCAAGGGCGCGGATGGTCAGTGGATGGGTATGACCGAGCGCAGATTGGAGCTCTTGGTACACGAGTGGAAGCATGCTCACTGCTTTTTGTATATCGTTGTTGAGTTGAAGAGTCACTAAAGAGGTAGATTCTCCGCCGTGATTGTATATGATGAATTCGAGCAAGTCCAGCCCAGCAGCGAAGACCCGGATATGATTTTCTCCTAGCAGGCGTTTCAGGCTCTCGACAAGCTTCTCCGCTGTCATGATTGCGTTTTCGCGGCGGTTGAGATTGTTATAGGCCATACCCAGTCGCTTGCGTGTGTCTAGCGTATCCAAGTGGTCCTCGCCGATATACATCTGCTGGCGGGCGAGGACATTCGCGCAGATGGATTCTGCCTCTTGGTATTTGCCTTTCTGGTATATCACTTCCGCGGTGAGACTCTCGATCTTCAAGGCTAGTGGATGTCTTGGTCCGCAAACGCGTTGAGTGTTGTCGGAAACCCATTCGCACCACTCGGTGGCTTTGTCCAGATGGCTGGCTTCCAGCTCTATCTCAGCTAGATTGTATCCCACGGTAAGTGTACTGACGTGATCGGCACCGAGCGTCCGTAGATGTTCCTGGAAAATCTCGTATTCAACAATTCGAGCCTCTTCCCATTTGCCTATGTTTTTAAGCTCTGCGGAAAGAATTGATCGGGGATCATTGTCAAGAGGTGAATAGATTGCGCCAGTAATCCTCGGTGTGGATTGAAGAGACCGACCTGGTGGTGAGTATGGTGTACTGCTGTTGGAGTGCATCCTTGGTGGTAATGGTGGTGGTGATGGCCCATTTGAATGGCCCGTTGGCTGGGGAATGAAGCCTTGCTCAGACAGCAGTGCCTGATCGACAAGCTGTTTGATATTTCCTTTGATGAGCCGGTACATCGGGCCGCGAGACCCTACTTTGCACATCTGGGAATGGTCGGCGTCAAGCTTGAGCTGTGTTTCACGGAGGCCAGACAGCCCAAGAACAGCAGACTCTTCATCCACCACCAACTTCGCGGATTAGCATTATTTATGGCAAAGTTCTGGGTTGAGGCATATTCTTACATGACTGACCGATGCTGGGCCTATACCTCCCAGCTGGACCTCCTTCCCTTCGATGAAACTAACCACGCGGTAATCTTCAAGTTGATGACGGAATCGATCCGACATTTGTCTTGTGAAGAGCGAATTATGTTCAAGACAATCCAGTAAGTCATTACTAGCGCCTCCTTTCGAAACGAATCGCGCAACTCGGGCAGCGATCTTGCCCAACTCCACAGCCTTTGCGCCTCGATGTGGAGTTCCAAAGAAGACCAGACCAGAGGTGGCTATGCGGATAGAGTTGTATTTTGGATCCTCTTTGGCGTTGAGAAGAGCCTAGTAATAGTTGGCTATGTGTAGCAAGAGAAGCGTCTAAAGATTGACAAACCTGTTTAATAACAAGACCGCCCAAGCTATGCCCGATGAAAATGATCTTCGGTGGCATAGAGTGCTACCCCTGTTAGCTACTTCCTCCATAATGACAGCTGCCTTACCATTTGCGGACTCCGTTCCATATCCAACAGATTCAGCAAAGTATTGGCATGATCCTTGATGCTAGCCGTCGACATCGTCTGCGGATGCGTGATATTCGAATTATACCCGTAGACAAAGACCCGCGCATAAGGAATATCCTCGGCCAGAAACTCCGTCGGCCAGAACTTGCCATTTGCATGTGTCCATGTTTCGAATGGGTGATCGCTGCGACCGCGCGGATTGAGTCCGTGAACGAAAACAAAGCTTGGATGTGTTAGCTAGGATCACAGAGGTCAGACGCTAGAAATGTTCGTACTCGACCTTGTGAGCTTCGCGTGGAGTAGAGACTTCCTGCAAGAAGGGAAATTCGTGGTTTTCCCCGTCCTGATATTGAATCAGTTTGGTTATTGAAGATATTGCTATCACAAGTCTACTTACCATCATTGATCAATGTTGTTGAATGAGGTCAAGAGCAGCTGCAAAACAAGTTGTCTGATGAGCGCCAGTGAATACGAGGCTGACGATACATGTGATAAGCTTACAGTGCATTGTCAATGATCATAGGCTGAGGGTATCGATCGAGGCTGAGTTATAGCCAATGGTTCGTCTCTTTTGGTCGGCAGGATTTGCCTTGACATCGGGAGGAGTTCCTGACCGAGCGATGCAATCCAATTGTAGATCACTGTAAGCACGTAGTATCACGCTGAAACAAGAAGAGTTTGTTGAATGGAATTTGAACATTCGATTCTTGTTGTACGCCCCATTTTACTCCTCATAAATCATTTGATTCATTATAATAGCTTTACATTGTTACGACGGACTCTATGTACGATGGATTTACGGAGGTTTTGTACTTAATAATCGGATATCCTATGTTTTATCACGTGGATGCCAAGGAGCTTAGTTATGGCCCGTCTATATATTTTGTGTGTGATCGATGATTTAGAAGAATTAGAGATTAGCTTTGTGATCAATCTAAGTCTATCCCTTTATTTATATTCGATCGGTATCTACGTAGTACTTCGGTATATCCTATTAGGTAATAAACTATTAGGAACCCCTAGTTCCTACAATTCTAATCTCTTTTTATCGGGATTTCTATTGCTATTGTAAGAACCCCTTTTTCGGCTATCCCCTCGGATATATCCTAAGATATCTAGAAACTAATATACCCTCTATTTAGCGTCGAGGAATACTTACGTACCCGAGCAATCGCTAAGTATAGTCGCTTATTAAGATACGCTAGCCCCTAGTTAACCCCTAGTTAACTATATAGAAGACCCTAAAAATATAGGAAGTCCGACTAAAGAGGGCTAAAGCGATAACCCTACTAATATTTGTTACCCTAGCCTAGACTTAGATAAATAACTCTATTAGGAAGAAGTAGAAATCTAGGAACTAGAAAAATAGCGAGAGAAAAGAGATTGTCTATATACCCTTAATACTAGAAAAATAGAATTAGTATAGGATCTTAAGGACTATACTAATAGACCTATCTCTATAATAGACCTACCTATCTATCTATCTATAAATAATTAGTACTAGTTAATAGCTAACCTACTAAAAGATATACTAAAGATACTATAAGATATCCTAAAGTTTATAGGAAAGAATTTTGTAAAGCTATATAAGTTTTATATAGACCTCTAGCCCTTTTTCGATAAATATCTAAACTAGTTTATAGATCCGAATAGATAGATAGGAGTAATAATAGAACTCCTAGAATCTAAGTAAAGAGAACGCTATTATAACTAGAAATAGGAGCTAATAGAGCTAGAAAACTATAAACCTAACCTAGAAGAATTCTAGGAATATCTTATTAAAAGTATAGGGGATCTATATTATCTAAAGATAGAGATATACTACTAGTTTACTAATATAAGATAGCGGAAAACTTAGGATATCTAAGGATTCTACTAGTATTTTAAGGGACTTTACTAATATCTATATAACCCCCTAAACTAAGAGTTTATTATAGAAGAATTCGCAAATCGGCTTCTTCTAGAGGTCTTTAATAAAAGATACTACTAGCAAACTATCTAAAATTGCTAGAGTTTACTAGATTTAGTCTATTATTATATAAAAGTCGAAGGTACTATACCTAAGTATATATAAAGCTTAAGAAATTATAGGGGTCCGACCTTATCCTTATAATAGGACTAAGATCCTTACTTAAAATATAAGGCCGATAATAGGGACTATCAAAACTACTACCCTTATCCGCCTAGCAATAACGCTAATTAGCGGCCTTATATATTAGAAAATAATAATAATTAGTAGGGTCGCTAAGATATATTAAACCTAAAGAAAGAAGGCTTAGGGCTTATATATTTCTACTATAAAAAGAGAGGATATAAAGCGATAGACTACTATACCTACTAAAATAAGGAGAAAAAGTTAGATAAGATAAAAAAATCTAGCCGCTAGTATAGTATACTACTACTACGCTAGAGGTTAAATCGAAGCGGAAGAACCTATCGATATTAATATATAAAGCCAAGATATATATAAGGATAGAAGAGTCCGATATATAGGTATTAATAGACTATAGAGTAGAATAGTCTTTTATTAATTAGATATAGGCGAAGAAGCACTTACTAGATAATAAGCTACCTATATAGCTTATCTCTATAATTAATAGATATATAGTAAAGTCTTTTAGGGGATATAATATTTCTATAGAAATTATAGACTCTACTAGAGTCTAGCAAAACTATAATATTCTAGTGGAATCTATAGAAATAAGTAGATATAACCTTCTACTAGGTATCGATTGGCTTAGGGCTATAAACCCTATACTAGATTAGCCTTACGCCTAATAGTATTACTAAAAGGAAGCTAGTATAGATATCCGATTAGAAATATAGTTAGCTATAGATTTTGCGGAAGATAGAGATATTTAGGCTAGACCTATTTTTTAACTTATACTTTATACAATCTTAGAAATATTATATAGAACTTCTACTACAATTTTTATAGTATCCAATAAAAAGAACCTATTACCCCTAGAATTCTAAGACTTCTCTAATATTATAGATATAGAGCGTATAGTAGAAATCCCCGCTTACTCTAAGTATAATTATATAGTCGAATTAATAGATAATAAGGAACCGCTATATAAGCTAATTTACCTACTTTTAAACTAGGAACTTATAGTACTCTAAGAATATCTCGATTAAAACCTTATAACTAGATAGATTTAACTATCTAAGAGCCCTACTAGTACACCAATCTTATTTATACCTAAGAAAAATAGTACCCTATAACTTTATATAGATTATTATAGATTAAACATAATTACTATTAAGAATCGGTATATACTTCTACTAATTCTAGAGATAATTAGTTAGTTAGCTAGCGTAAAAGTGTTTACTAAACTCGATCTAAAAGAAGCTTACTATTATATCTATATTCGCTATAGAGATAAATAGAAAACTATATTCTATATATAATATAGACACTTTAAATATATAGTTATACTATTTAGGTTAGTAAATACTCCTACTATATTTTAGTCCTATATTAACTAGGTATTATATAAATTTGTCGATATTTTTATAGTTGTCTACCTTAATAATATTCTAATCTACTCCTAATCCTATAAGAAATATATAGAATATATATAGAAGGTCCTATAACGCCTTTATTAGTATAATCTTTTTATTAACGCTAAAAAGTATAAGTTTTTTATAGAATAGCTTAAATTCCTTAGATTTATAGTATTAATAGCTAGGGTTAGTATAGACCCTAAGCGCGTATCCACTATTATAGATTAGCTAGAGCCAAAATATAAGCGTAATATATTATAATTTAATAGCTTTACTAGATTTTACTATAGATTTATTAAGAATTTTTTAAAGACCCTTACCTCTCTCTCGGATCTTATAAAGGAAAGGAAGAAGGAGAATAAGATACAAAATAACCAAAAGAATAGCAAACCCTTATAGAAGAGTATAAATTAGTAGACTAATACTTTTATTTTTACTAAAGACACTAGATATATATTCTATAAGCTAAAAGAGAAATTTGCTATAGCTCCGCTACTAGCTTACTTCGATCTAGAGCGTAAGATCTATATAGAACCTAATACTTCTAGGTATATAATTATAGGAATTATTATATAACTATAAGATAATAGTAAGTATTACCCTATCGCTTTCTAGTTAAAAAAGCTTATTAATATAGAACTCCGCTATAAAACCTATAATTCTAAGCTCCTTATAATTATAGAAATATTCAAAAGATAGAGATACTTCCTAGAAGGGAGTAAGTATCCGATAATAGTACGCTTAGATTATATAAATCTCTACTATTTTATAACTACAAAAAAGCTCTTATATAGATAATTGCGCTAGATAGAAACCCTTATAGGTTACAATTTTGTTATTAAATATACCCTAGGTAAAAGAAACCCTACTAACACTCTAAGTCGAAGACTAGACTATATATTAGAGAAAGATAAATTAGAGTGGAATTCGTTCCTACTAACCCTATAGAAGAAACTATAGAAAAGTATTAGTAATCTATATATTGCTATATTAATACTAGAGAATTTTATAGAGTATAGCTTCCTATAAGAATTGTGGATTAGCACTATAGTATCTAGAGTTAGCTAGGACCCTTTATAGGACCCTAATAGATAACTAGTATAAATAGTATAAGATAGTAGATCCTATAATAAT
>JAXQJW010000084.1:0-156524 GCA_037042135.1 Penicillium sp. PG113-03A | reverse complement strand
CAAGAAGTTCCCATCTTACCCACAGAAAAGAAAGAATCATACGGATGAAGACATAGATCTTTACGACGAAAGAAGACATCCTAGTTGAAAGACTCAGCTCTATCGATGCGCGGTGATATGATAGAACGTGAAGCGCAGCAGAGGGACTTTCTCGTCAACTTTTACTTCTTCCAAGTCAGACGCCGTACCATGAGCAGCTTCAACTCGATGGCGATGCATGGGGATTACTGGGATTCAGCCTTCAGAGCGAAGACTAGGTCTGTGTCATTTTATCAATGACAGTTGTAGAATCTACTTGAATCGCTTGATATTTACTACTTCTTGTCACACAGTTGGATGACACTTGGTCCTTGTCTAAACTCTTCGTTCTACCGTACCAAAGCCTCCCATCTGGACGAGCTTCAGCTTTTCCAGCCTATCTACTAGACTCTTCACCTCAGATCCATATTGATAGTTAATCGCATTGTAGAAAGCTAAGCCTCGAGCAGATTGATAAGGGAAAGCAAAGTCTCGGGGAACCAAACGCCGTCACGAATCAAAGAGATTTTCGAAGCCACGAGCAATTTTGACCTGGGAGAGCAGCCGGACCCAAAGTGGCCGCCGAAGAGGAGGGGTCCCTTCCCAGCCGGAGAGTATCTTGGACATCGAATTCGTAAGATCAAAAGAGAAATTTATGCAGCGTCATGTTTAGCGACTAGGAGAATGGTTAGTAGAGTTGCTAACAGAGAAATACTGGAGTGATGCTTACTCCTCAGCCCACTCGTTCTCACGACGAATCTGGTCCTCCTCTTCGGGGGTAAAGTCGTTTTGGATATTGAAGGTCTTGCGAATCTCCTCCGGCGACTTGCCCTTGATCATATTGGCGACAGTCTTGCAGCCAACATCCAGCAAGGCTTTGATGTCGAGATAGTTGGCAGCCTAAAGGTCGATGGTGGTTAGCCTCAAGGAACCCCGCAGCCCCGCGAATCTAGAAAGAAATCCGCACTCACCAGAATAATCTCAAAGAGCATCTCCTGGTCGACCTGCATAAACTTCTGATCCCACTCATCGATGTCGGTGGTCTTGCGGCGGTTGTCATCGTCATCACCGGCGGTGGGGGGATCGTTCTTGTGGTGATCGCACCACTCAATAACTTTCTTAAGGACTGCCTCATTGACCTGAATCAACTGTGAGCTACCTGACCAGATCTGTCACGAATTCAAGAAGAGCACACGTACGTTAGGAATGGGGATGGCCTCGCCAGAATCACCCAGATCCTCCAGCATGTTCTTAATCAACACGGAGCGCTCAGCAACAGCGCGCTCTGTCATGCGAGTCAGTTTCTGGTAGCTCGACTGGAAGAGGAGAGCGCTTTACATACCAACAGTAACGTCGACGCCATCGGAGCTCGTGAGGGTAATGTTGTTGGAAGCCATGGTTTTCGAGTAACAATCGTAAGTGGGCTGGTGGTGCAAAGGTTAGAGCGAGACGATGTCGTCGATAAAGTGAGGTGAAGAGAGTCGAAAGGAGGGGAGAAGAAGAAGAAGAAGAAGAAGCAGGCGAAGCAAATAACTGTGACTTACCAAGCAGAACGTGAGGATGGAAGCTTGAGGGGCCAAGATGATGAGAGTTCAAGGCGGCTATGGTTAGTCAGAATCCGAACCTCAAAGCGCGAGGCTCTGGCTTTAGCCCCCGCGCTGCTTTGAGTGTCTTTGATACGGATTCCGTCGTATCCGGAATGAAGATCCTTTGATGGTTTTTACTTCTAGACTTTTCTTTCTCATGGCTTTATACTCGAGAGTCAATGAACTTGATTGCAAGCAATCAACGAATGTCTGTACAGCTAGCAATCCCAGGACCATTTCTAATTCTGGCATTGATAATTATTTTTAACCAGTCAGGTCAATTGCATTTCCATTTTCCCTTCGTAAAATGCGATCGAGGGTCCTAGTAGTATCCCTAGCCCAAACTATATGAATCACATCCACATTGCCGGGAAGACACGGCGCGCCCATCGCCTGTGATATCATCGCAATCAACGCGTCTTTTTCTTTTTCCCTCTCCCTTTCGCTCCATAGGAAATTTCTGCTTTCCTTTCATTCCACTCCTTTAGTTTTCTTGTCGGCCAGCATGTTCCTGGTGCCCTCGAAGCCATGTGGAGACGAACTTACCTACTTTTGCTCCTGATCCGTGTTTACTTTGCCCTGTCACCCAGCTATCTACACCCCGATGAGAACTTTCAGGGCCCCGAAGTCTTTGCCGGTACAGTCTCTCTCTCGTGATATCGCATTCCGTGACAATGTACGCGCGCATCATCTATTTCGATCGCCAAGATGATCGCTGGGAATCGCGACCGGCTTCTACCGCTAGGCTGACATTCGCATCCACATCACAGGTCGCATCTTCGCCTATCCTTCCCAATTACCCTGGGAATTTACCTCTGATCGTCCCATTCGCAGTGTTTTTCCATTATGGCCGATTTACGACTTGCCGATGAGCCTGTTGAAATGGTTCTATGTGGAGATCGGGTCCGGCAACCCTCCGCCGCAACTGGTCTACTATGCTTTGCGCGCGGGCATGTTTCTATTGAGCTTTGTGATGGAGGATTGGGCCGTCTATGAGCTAGTTCCCTCTCCACAGCACCGGCGTGCGGCTGTGGTGCTGGTCGCCTCCTCGTATGTCACCTGGACATATCAGACGCACACCTTCTCCAACTCCCTCGAAACCCTGTTGGTCGCCTGGGGCTTGGTCTTGATTCGGCGCATTGTCGAGGATAAGGTTCGTTCCGTGCTTCGTGGAGGGTCGGGAGACATAAACTGACGGGGACGCTGCAGAAACACTCGTCCTTCTTTTCCTATGCCGTCCTGTCGTTCATTGCAGTGGCCGGTGTCTTCAACCGCATCACCTTCCCTGCCTTTCTCTTATTCCCAGGCTTGCAATTGCTGCCGCACTTTCGGCGCAAGTAAGTATCATTTGATATAATTGCTAGTCACCTCTCATGCTAATTTGGTGACCCGTCAGGCCTGCATCCTGTGTAGCTGTCGTCGGCTTCGGTGCCTTCTTCGCCTGGATCGCGATCCTCATTGACACGAGTTTCTACCGGCCCTCGGCATCGTTCCTACATATCGTGCGCAATCCGATCATCACACCCCTCAACAATATCCTCTATAATAGCGACTCCTCCAATCTGGCGGTCCATGGCTTGCACCCTCATCACCAGCATTTTGTCGCCAACCTTTTCCAGCTTCTAGGTCCTGCATACATAGCTATGATCCTGTCACTCTTCAGCTGGCCGATCGTGCCATCTTGGATGCGCAATGCCCGCACACTTTCCGCTGTCTCTGCAACAGTCCTCCTCTCCATTTTCCCGCATCAGGAACCTCGATTTCTGATTCCCTGTGTGCCCCTCCTTCTCAGCTGCGTGCGCATGCATCGCTCGAGAATCTTCCTGGGGGTCTGGATAGTATTTAATGCGTTTATGGGTTTCCTCATGGGCGTCTACCATCAAGGTGGTGTTGTCCCTGCGCAGCTGGCTATACCCGATATCATATCAGCCAACATAGCAGCGCAAGGCATTAAATCACCCACTGAATCTACCGTATTCTGGTGGAAAACGTACTCGCCGCCGCGCTGGCTTCTCGGCCCGGAGCAAGAGAACCAAATGTCCACCACCGATCTCATGGGTATGCCCGGACTTGAGATGATTCAGAACCTCGACGCTGCCGTTCCCCGCTGTCCTAAATCCTCTCCTATATACTTGGTGGCCCCCATGTCCGCCACCTTCTTGGATAACTATACGTCCCTCTCCTCCCTCGCCAACCCTCATTCCCCCAACCTCCAACTCTATCGGCTGTGGACATACCGCAAACACCTCAACCTGGACGACCTCGACATTGGCGATGATGGCGTTCTCAACACCTTGGTGCGAGTCATCGGTCGCCGTGGTCTAGGTGTATGGTCAGTTCGGCGAGCATGCAAGTAAACTTGCCTCTGCCACACCACTTCATTTCTTCTTTAATATACACTTTTGATCACGCCTTGGCATTGATCTTTTTGGCATAAGATATCCCTTCTTGTACTTTCTGTTCGGATATACCATTGCCCATCAGGATGGGCTTAACATTCAACATTCTACTCCAGGGCTGTCTGTCGTATTTTGTTTACTTCGCTCTGTAGAACATATATAAAGTAGGCTGTCAATTGAATGAGATCTAGCATCTCACATTAAGCACGTCCACGGGTAATTTCCAAAGTTTATGGTTTTCGATGGTGATGGTGCAGTATAACTGGACGTATATTAGGTATATCTTCACTGGCATTCCGAAAATATATATCCTCGCCTATCAAAAACTCGAGTTTGCGAAGACAAAGATACAGAAATGAGACTTTTGGAACTACTATATTTAGCAGCCAGGAAATATGTATATCGCTGCTCCATAAACCCCTCAAATCGTTTCATGCTAACAGGGATTCCAGCTTGGGTCTAGGTGGTTCGGGTAAAACTTGAAACAAGTGGCTGAGGATCATGTTCCTTTCTCTATCTTCTTTCTTTCTTTCTTTCTTCCAGTATGTCGCAAGATTTTTAATATTTGATTACTTTCAAAATGTCAAGTGGCTTGAAACAGGATCGGCGCCACTCTGAGCCTCGCATGATCTGAGCAGCCGACTGCCCAGGTGCGCACTGACATACCAACGCGTTCTCCGTACATCCCGAGGTCCTGAACTACAACTACTCGCATTCATGGCTTCATTAGCGAAAAAGTCTCATTTTGCCCATTAGGTTAAGTACATGACGTGTTGTATCAGAGGGAGAAGAGGTCGGAATGCATGTCCACCGCGTCCATGCTCTGCAAAGCGGCAGTTCAGATACCGGGTTGGGCCCTGAATGGATTCCTGGACGAGCAAGTGGATTCGCGAGAGGATACGGAGGGAGAAAGAGGCAACAGGGGCTCTGTCAAGATAAGATCAAACAGCAGCATGCTTGGTATTCATCAGAACGTAAAATAGCTGAGGATAATTTACTCCTCATCTTCATCCGGTTGGTCGAAGAGGAAGTTGGCGGCGAGCTCTTCATTCTTGTCGCAGGCAAAGTATGCCTGAATGACTGAATCCCGAGGGAAACCCAGACGACACAGACGCTCAATGGCATCCCGCTCCTCCTCTGTGACGGAAATGGCCTGAGTGCCCGGGGGCAGACCTCCCTCCTCATCATCAAAATCTTCACTCAGCAACTGCAAGAACTGATCCGAGTTCTGGCCGATGATCTGGGCAATTTGAGGGTTGCCAGCGGCAACCTGCTGTAGGATGGGCTCGAGCATATGAGGCTGCTGTTGAACGAGTTGTCGAAGCTGTTGGAAATGGGGATTACTGCGAAGGAAGTCCAAGTTCGCGAGGGCTTCGCCGCCTCCTTGTCCGCCAGCTCCACCGGAACGAGCGCCACGACCACCGCCATCGCCAGCCTGGGCGGCTGCCTCAAAGAGGTTGACAGGCTCCTCACCACCAGATGAAGGGGCAGCACCGCCAGTGGCAGCACCGGGAGCAGAAGGGGGAGCAGCGCGCTCTTGCTGCTGTTGTTGTTGCTGTTGCTGCTGCTCTTGCTGAACGTTGTCGGGAATGCCCTATTCACGGAAAAATTAGACAGGTACTGATGAAAAAATTCTCGGAAAACCCACCGTCAACAGATATTCGATGGCACGGTCAGGGTTGAAGAATGCAGCACGCATCGCACGGTCGATGTCACTCCTGGCAAATCCCATTGCTTCCATCTGGGTGACAGCTCCCTCGGCGGCTGAGCCCATGGCCAAGGCGGAGGGGTCTCCGAAGGCGGGCTGGCCGCTGGGCGGAGCAGCACCGGCACCGGCAGGAGATGGGGTCGCAGGGGCAGCGGGTGCAGCGGTAGCAGCCGGAGCGGGAGCTGGAGGTGCAGCGGGGGTCGATGCAGGAGCTCGAGCAGCAGGCGTCGAGGGGGCCTGCGCAGCAGCTGAGGACGAGGCAGTCTTGGGTTGCTGCGGATTGAGTTAATACCGCGACACGCGACAACTGACAGACTTTGTAGCTCCATACCTTTGATGGCAAACAGACTAAGAAATCCTTCTCTTGGATGTTGTAGGACTCGACCGTCTTGTCATCTTGGAGAATCTTTCCTGTAAGAAGAGAAATCCGGCATGTCAGCTATCGGTTGGCTCCAGAATGATCCAGTGATTCAAGACCTACCAGAGTAAATCACTTTCATCCGCTCCGCGTCATATTCGCCTTTTTCGTGAGCGATTTTGCCCTTGACTTGTCGGACCTGCAAAGAACCTTGATTAGCCCCGCACTGGGTGACATTGGGCAGTTTTCGTTATAGATGGAGTACGCACGGTCTCTGAGGGCTCGACATCAATGACAAACTTCTCCTGCTTCAGATCCTGTTTGCAGAAAAACGGCGTCAGTGCTCTGAAGGCAAAGGTGGGGGAGTTTGGCCAGTTTGACGGACCTTGAAGGTGAGCTTCATTTTGCCGCCACTTGAGCAATGGAGGGCAGAAGCCACGGAAATAAGGAGCTTTTATGGGTAGAGACGAGGGCTGTGGAGATAAAGAGGGATGGGAAATGAGACACCGATGCTAAGAAAGGTTTCAGAGAGGCACAGAGTCAAGAAGAAGCGGCGATGATGGAAGCAAACCAGCCTGAAGCGGCAGTTGCCTCACCGCCCCCACTCGACACCTTAGGTGTGTTTCACGAAGCATCCAACAACTTCGACGTCATCATATCACGGTGGTCGAGGGAATCAAGGTAATTTCATCGAGCAGCATGTGGAGAAGACCCAAAAAGTGAATGGAATCTTGCTGCATAAACAGAATTTTCATTATAGCCTGCACTATGCTCAAGGTTCTAAGATTTGCATTTCCCATGGCGATCAATGGCACCGATTGCCATGTCCATTGGAATAACTACATAAGGTAGGGGAATCACTGGCGGGATTTTCACAACTGCGATTTCTTCCTAAGTGTCCCTATTCGTTGACGCCTCGCCGACTTGGCAACTTGGACCCAATCTTGATGGCATTGTGCCGCATAGGCGTAAATGCTAAGCGGTGATAGAGTACATCCGGTGCAATTGTATGGAATTGCTTATGAGGAATCAATATCTGTTCCCGGTAACAATTTAATTGACTAATAAATCCATAAGTAAGACGATGAAAGTCAAAAATGCAGATTGCGGTGGTGTTCAGTCCACAGCGATGACCCGCTCTCCAGAACCTGGCCACTATACAAGGGACATAAGACCCAGACCTTGCCATTGGACGGTACATTTTATATGATTCCAAAACAAGTCCACAGATGAAAATGTCAAGACGGTTGAATCTCCTTGGTCACCCGGAAGTGCGGAAGAAATTTCCCATATCTGATTGATATATCACATTCGCCCACCCAACAGAGACGCGAACACGCGGTTCGCTATTCCACATTAGCTGGCGGGAAGTTCCCGAGTCATATTCTAGAAGTGAGATGAATCAAACATCCAGTTCCTTTGCTAGTGGTAGGATTGACAGCACTATGAAAGCCTGCATGAGTGGTCGGCTTTTCTCGGTCCAGAGAACATCTTCGGGCTGTGGATGCAGATTCGATGCTCCACTTCTAGCGCGACACATCAGCTTTGCATATCCCGGTCAAGTGCGATCATTGGCTGTGCATGATTTTATGGCCATTCCTGTACCTGGATGTATCTGCATCGATCCCGTCCCGATCCCCCGCAGACTCTAACCGCCATGTCGGGGTGATCGGTCAGGTTGATCGTTCGTTGAAAAAATGACAGGTTGACAGAATAGACTTCCAGTTGCATTAGATCTACTTTAGATCCATGCTATGAGTATACCGGGAGCCGCGCCCCGTCCCGTTTCCCGTTGTCCACGCGAACTACGCTTGTAAATATAAGTCATGTCCGTTCCCTGTAGAGATGACTTTGGTCTACCACAAGCATTTGGGTTCCAATCCTTGAATTGGCAGAGACACATTCCCCTCCTTTATCTTCAGTTGATCTCTTGTCGTCCTCTACTACTCATTTGATACAGTTCCTTGTGATCTCTCCTCACCATGTCTATTGACCAACTCTTGTTACCACTGGCCGCTGTCGCCCTATTCACTACTGTGATTGCAACCACTCTCAATGGCCTTGTATTTGCGAATCTTCAATCTTCTCCTTCTCCTTCACCTCACGGCATTGTCCCCTTGGCGCTGAGTATTGTGAGCTGTGTTGCCTTGATCGGGATCAGTATCGTTCTCCACAACGATGTACGCAGCCATGCCCCATGGGCATACTGGAAGACAGGGGCGTTTTATTTCACCGGAGTATACTTGATGATTGCTGCTGGGTCAATCGCTGGGACTATGGGACCACCGCAAGCATCGATCCAAGTTCCGCTATGGATTGTTCGATCTATATTCTGGGCGATATCAATTTTCTTCCAAGGCCTATACTGGGGCTTATTGCTTGTGGCCTCCCTCCAGAAACAGTCAGACGCCGCATGGCCCCGTTCTTATTCGCAGGAGCTGAAGCGCCTTCCCGATAGCCCAAGCTCTATCACACGTCCACAAGCCGCCTACGAACCTTATCCCGAAATGGCCCACTTTGATACACGGAGATCATCCCTGCGGAAGTTTCCTCGGCGCTCCAATCGCTATAGTGGAGGGACACTATGTTTGCAGACTTCTCAACCAGACAATTATGCCTCGTTTGACACGACGTCGACCATCTCCTCCGCAGAACCTTCTCCCACCCATGGAGAGATGGCCAGCACCTTTCTCGAACATGATGACCGACCTCTTCTCCGGGGCAATGGCAGCATCCGCAGTATGCCCAGTCTTCGACAAGCATCACACGTCGAACAATCGCTAGATAGTCTGGTGCAGCAGTCTCCAACTGAATCGGTGCAATCCCTCACACCCACTCAAGAGCATCACATCCACCCATTGTTCCGATCTACCAGCCCATCGCCCTCGCCGATGCCTACCCCCGGGACGCGAGTTCGAGCGTCCCCGTCTGCTGGCCAGACAATTACAAAAAACACGCTGACCCGGATGAGATCTTCGCGATCGCTACGAGAATCATCGATGCGGACCCCATCACCGTTGCCGGGACCCGAGGATGATGGCTCCTCCGGGCCGGGGTTGTCACCCATCTATACCGGACACGTCCGCCGCAGTGTTACGCAGTATGAGAAACGAAACGAGCTGCATGAATCGCCTGATGAGAAATAATAGCGAACCTGATGACCTTGGATAGAGCGTTCTTTGATTTTTCTTTTCTTTACTTTTTTTTTTTTTTTTTTTTTTTCCCTGAACGTGTTCATGACGAATTCCGCGATGTACAACTGTGTAATGCTGGCGTTTGAGGTTTTTTATTCTAGCTTTTGTCCTTCCGTATATAGGTTAATCTACCGTGTAGATATTGTGGATATGAGAAATTTCCGAACAAACTACGTAGTCGCGACAGTCTTTCTACAGAACTGAGCTGGTATATACCATCGGACCAATGGCGGACATGTCATCGTCTCCCTATGTTCCGATGCCACTCTGCCGCGTTCGTCAAGTGGGTCAGTCGAGTGTAGAGTTCATAATATTTGGGCAGAATCGAAATATCTGCCAGGAATTATGAAGATTCGGGGCAGAGTGAATCTGAATCTTTGAGGATCTCTTGGAAGGGGGCTGGTCGGAGTGTACGTGCCATCGTAGACGCGCGGGAAAAACCACCGTCGTTTTTCCCTTTACTTTCTTCCCTTCTTCCTTCCCTCACCTTTTTTTTTATTCTACTCAACTTGGGATGGTTGACGCTCCTTGATTTCTTTTTCTCTGCTCTTCCATCTACTGCTTCTCGTGTTTTTCTCTTCCCCCCCAACGGCCCTTGCTTCGCGCCACTTGGCAATCCCCAAATCCCAGAGTCAAATCCTGCGCCCCGAGTAGATCCTCACGCTTCCGCTTTCTACCATCGAACCTCTGGGTAAGTGCGTGTTCTGTATATTTGTATCTTTGTATTCTTGATTCGTTTTTGTTTTCTGCGCATGATTTCTTCTTCCCCTTTCCCTGTCTACACAATTGACTTCAGGCCAACTACATTGTCGCGTATTCAATCCCCAATTCCCCATTCTTCCTATTCTGCCTATTCTTTCTATCCTTTCCATTCTTCCCATTCAGTCCCGATTTCATCCTTGATTCTAGTTTCATCCTAATTTGGTCTGACTGCCTGTACCTTGACTCTATTCATACCTTTTCGGGATGCTGCCTTTGCTAGGCTTCTGTGACTTCACAGCGACTCGAATTTAGAAAACCTCCCGTTCTTTTTTTCTTGTTCATCCCCTTCTCTCCCCATCTTTACTTCTTTTCTTCCACTTCCCTATTTCGATTCTTTCTACCCCAGTTCTGATTCAGTTCTGATTCCTTTCTCCCCATTCGTCATTTAAACGCGGCCACTGGTGCGGCCGCTCCACAATTCTTCCCGTGCCTAGCTTTTACATTCAAACAACCAACTAACCTCACCCCCAAAGACGTCAGCGATGGTGGGTAGAAGAGGAAAACGGGGAGCTGTCGCTGGTCCGGCGCATGCCTCCAGTCCAACGACGCGATCGACGCGCAATGTGTCCGGTAATGCTTATTTCCTATCGAATTTTCATCCAATCTTCCATTAACTCGTTCTCTCAGATCCTGCCCCAGTCCGCCGCGGACGCGGCCGAGGCCGTGGAACAAGTCGCTGGACTGGTCGCCAGAGCCTTCCTGGCCGTGCAGCTGCTGTTGCTTCAGCAGCCGCAACGGCCGCTGTAGCTGCAGAGTCTGACGAGACTGATGAAATGGATGAAGATGAAACAGAGATTGAGAGCCCTGAACCTCGCAAACGCTCTCATATCATCAAGTTTAAAATCCCTTCACTCCACACTCTTCCATCGGCTTCCAACGAAGCATCAACTGAGGACCAGGATTCTTACTTTATGCCGGAGGGCACACCGAATGGCTCTCAAAACCCAGAGACGCCTCATCGCCGACGCTCAAAACGCGCTATAGCGGTTCCAGAATCATCCCGGACTACCCGGCAGTCTGCGCGGTTGAAGCCTTCTGGGGAGTACGAGCAGGACACGCCGAGCAAGACTGCCGAGGGGGATGTCACTGAGGATGAGATGAAAACCCAGGACGACCTCGATTCATTTTCTTTCACACATGTCACGAAAGCCTCTCAAACCCCTGATGCCTATGATGCATCTCGCCACCAGTCATCTGACCCTTCTAACTCTTCGCATGTCGACAAGGCTGATAACCCAACTGCATCCACACACGACATGTCGCAGGAAAACTCTGGGCCCAGTCCCAAGATGTCTGAAGAGCCCCCGCGATCTATCTACTCTCCGCGACTGTCTCGCAAACGCAAATCATCTGACACGAAGGATGCATCTCATGAACCCGAATCTCTTGATGCGACAACTACGAAGAAGCCAAAACTTGAGAATGAACATGCACCTACGCCTGTCAGTGTGCCTCAAAATGGGAATGAGACCGAAACTCAGCCTGAAACCACTCCCGAGGAGACGACGGCGAATAGTGCGGAGGACCCCTCTGCGAAAGAGACTTCGACTCGAGGTCGTGGTAAAGGTGGCGGTCGAGGAAGCCGTGGTGGGGGTCGAGGTCGTGGTCGGGGCCGTGGCCGAGGAGGTCGCGGAGGAGCCACTGGAAGTACTCGCGGAAAATCCACCCGCGGTCGTGGTGGCCGAGGACGAGGCCGAGGACGCGGGGCTGCAGCTGTCCGGCGTGGCGGCAAGAGAGTTGAAGATGAGATCTGGGACAGCGACAGCCGCCGACGGTCTCCATCACCCATTCCCCTCACTCACCCTATCAAGGCTCGTCAAGACGAGCTGGCTGCTCTATTCAAGAAGGTGGGACAGGCGCAGCAACTTGCTCTCAGTGTGTTGGCCGAACATACCATGACCAAAATCGCCCGGGACAAAAATGCCCACAAGGATTGTCCAGAGTTTGATCAGATCCAGAAAGAGCTGGCTGAGCACGAGCGCAAGGCTCTCAAAAAATGCCGTGAATATTATCTCCTCAAGATCGAGACTACGAAGAAGACTCAAGCTGCTGAAATGCACATTGTCAATCATCGGGCCCGGGTAAGTTTTCTTGGAGCGGCGAGCCTTTCAACAGCTAACGCATTCCAGAAGCAAATTGAAAACATCAAGGAGGAAATGTTCCATGCTGCTCGAGGCAAGTACATGGAGTTAGTGATTGGCCGGAAAGCAGCCGAAGATGATGAGCACACAGAGGTCAGACATCTCCTCCCATTTTGTAATGACTGCCTGCTGACCCATTTTTCAGACTGATGGTTCTGATTCTGATCCCGAGGAGTCGCAATACCTGTATCGTATCGGCAAGGCTGGAACCCGAGAGGTGGTGCGTGGGTTTTCCGCCGATGCCGTGCGAGATCCTGATGGAGCTACCGCTTTTGAACGAGGACGAGAATCGTGGGATGATTTCATTCAGAAGGTTCGCCTGGGAGTAGACCTGAATCCGCAGATGCAAGCCCTGGACTCCACGGTGGATCCTGCGGTGCAGGATCACGTTGAACGGTCCTTGGAAGCTCTTGTACATGCTCTTGAAGTCATGAGCGAGGCAGAGGCCGGCCGCGGCATTGCCACTTATGATGGAGCTACCGACTTTGGACCCTCTTCTCACGCACTCTCGGCCTTGGCCGATGCTGCGCTGGCAAACTCGGCGCCGACTCAGCTTCCCCAGATTCGTGCCGATGCCAGTATGCCACCGGGCCACCGGGCCCTTCTACCACAGCCTTCACAGGTCCCTCCACCACTTCCCGGAATTGCACATGGACCTACTGATCCTCGATCATTCATCCTCCCTCGTCCTACGCCTACCCAGCAACCCCGACGTCTCCTGCCGGCGCGAGGTCAACTCGGTCTTCCGGATCCGTTCGCGATGAACGGGCCACCGCAGCTGCCTCCGCCCCCGGGCTCCAATTTCCAACGATTACCTCCTCTTCCGAGCTACTTGCCGCCACCGGGTCCTCCCGGTCCTCCGGGGCCCCCAGGACCCCCAGGGACTCCATCTCTCTATTTCTCCTCGCCACATGGCCCTCCCCCGCCTCGTCGATACTAGATCAACGAGACTGTGTTTTCCGCATGGGATTGAATACGCACTGTTCAATCGATACCAATCTGTTTAGTATTGGTTTGCACAAGGGTTAAGCCCTCTGATGTATTTTACTCTGCCTTTCAGCGTCGGCGTTTTTCCTTTCTTTTCTATTTGTTCCCATGTCTCTCTGGCGTCGGGTGTCTGGAGGATTCCGCCGGAAAATACCGTGATAATTGTTTTCTTTTCTGATCGGTCACGATGGTGGTCGCATTGATTCTCTTCTTGTTTTCTTTCTTTTTGAACTGTTTCTGGTGTCATGGTCTGGGGCGCAGGGGACGCCTCCGAGTGTGTATGAATAGAGACCCAATGAATCTTCGTGTACATGAATCGCCCGGAATCACGATGCGTCAATCGTATCAACATGAGGCAGAATGAGTCAAGCACTAAATCCGGCCAAAGTAGAGGTACTTCTCTTACTCAATACTTTGTATGGAAGGACAAGTACCGGTACTTTGAATCGACCAACGGCTCCACTAGCGGGGCTCAGCAAACTCTTTTCGCTGATTCGCTCGAGCTTTTGCTCTTTTTCACGTTCATCCCACTTCGCAGTTAAATAGCTTCTACTTTGACTCGGTGAAATCCTCATCTACGTTGCGAATCGGGCAATATCCTCTCGACTATTCCCTCTGCGCTCTATCTCGCGCCCGCTTTTCTTTTCCCGCCGTAACCCTGATACCTCCAGTCTCGACAACTCATTCCAGCATGGCTGTGCGCGCGCAATTTGAGAACTCGAACGAGTGAGTCTGTCTTGTATCGGAGTTGATACACCGGGGTTTATGGGTGCTCGGTGAAGACAGTGCGAACATCACTAACGTTGATAGGGTTGGCGTTTTCTCTCGTCTGACCAATTCCTATGCTATCGTTGCTGTCGGTGCTTCGGAGAACTTTTACAGGTGCGTTTTTTGTCTTGCTCGCTGGTCGGTGTATACGATCATACGGCTAATGGTGCTCGCACAGTGTCTTTGAATCCGAATTGCAGGACGTTATTCCCATTTGCCATGCTACTATCGCCGGTACAAGGATCGTGGGTCGGTTAGTTGTTGGGTATGTACTTGTTTCAAACCTTACGGCGCCAGATGGCATTTCCTCGCTATAGAGTTCCCTTTGACTGGTGCGAATTGACTAATGCAATCTCAGGAACCGCAATGGCCTTCTCGTGCCCACAACGACGACGGATCAAGAATTGCAGCATCTCCGGAACACGCTACCGGACGCGGTGAAAATCCAGCGCATAGAAGAGCGGTTGTCCGCGTTGGGGAATGTCATCTGCTGCAATGACCATGTTGCGCTCGTTCATCCGGATCTAGAGCGTGAAACGGAGGAAATGTATGTTCCTTCTCTTTCTCGTCTTACCCGGTGATACTCGACCGAGGACATGTCTAACATAACTAGTATTGCCGATACCCTCGGTGTAGAAGTCTTCCGCCAGACAGTTGCCGACAATGTCCTTACAGGCTCTTACATGGCGCTCTCCAACCAGGGCGGCATCGTGCACCCCAAGACTTCGGTTCGTGATCAGGATGAGCTGTCCTCCCTTTTGCAGGTTCCTCTCGTCGCCGGTAGTGTCAACCGTGGTTCACCTGTTGTCGGTGCCGGCATGGTCGTTAATGACTGGCTTGCTGTGACGGGTCTGGATACCACCGCGACAGAACTGAGTGTTATTGAGAGTGTCTTCCGTCTAGGCGAGATGGCTCCCGGTGGTGCTGGTGCTGGTGTGAATAAGGAGAGCATTGTGGAGAGTTTCTATTAATTTATTTCTCTTTCCTGGTTGATTGACTTGATTGACCCTGGAAGAACGGGATTGAAAAAGCCAAGTTCTCGTGTCATGGCTTTGTCGTTTGGCATTTTGTTTTCTTTTTTTTTTTTTTTTTTCTGGGACTGACGGATCTCTTGGGTTTGTTCTGGTCGGTTTTTTTTCATGATGTTGATGCCGTCGTTGATATACCTCCGGTACCTAAGATCAGACCTGACAATGATGATTGATGACCGAGAATGGTGTCCTGGTAGAATCCGTAGGTGATGATTTATACGTGAGAATTACCAAACGCGCTCTATTGACCTTGGTAAATCCATCCAACGGCGACCAACTCCAGATTGCAACTATGATCGGGGTATTTGACAAATACAATCGAGTAAAAAGGTAAAAAACACAGTGAAGAAGCGAATCGAATCAAATGCAGATCATCCGATGAAGGTTGTCCCGTGCCGTGGTGGTTGCCCTTGTATCTTACTCTCCTTTTTTTGTCCCTTTTGTGTTGAAGATTCTGCATGGGAATCTTCTTTTGTTCTTTTCGCTAATTGCGCAAATGAGTGTGGCATTCCCTTATACTCGACCCTCAATGCCGATCTGGGAGGGTTGTTGCATCTCATCCAACTCCATCTCCCCATTGCCATACCTATCCCCCTTCGGGGACTCTTTGGGTGGAGGAGGGGGAGATGGAGGGGAGACGCCAGCATCGTCATTCTCGGGCTTGGAGTCATCGTCGGCGGTCGAGTCCATAGGCGGAGGCGGCGGTGGAGGTGGAGGAGTGGACTTTTGCCGTTTGGACGGAGAACTGTCACCTTCATCGCCGTTGGACACATCCAAGGAATCCTCGTCGCGCTTTCGCTTGAGTGTTGCACTTGCATCATCGTCCATCGGCGACGTGGCCATCCCAGATGGCTCGGCTTCGTCGTCTGACATCTTCACGTCCGCGTCATCCGCAGGCATGTCGTCAGCCCGGTTTTTCCCACTTTTATGCTCCTCGCGTTCCTTATGTTTGGCGGCTGCCTTTTCAAAGAATGACTTGCAGTAGTTCTTGACGGTTTGCTGGTGCTTCTCGCTGATTTTCGTCGGATCTGTTACGCGTTTCTTCTTGTAGTCACCCTCGACGAGTTTTTTGGCCGTCTGACAATTGTGATCTTAGCGACCTTGCTGAGAATGACAAGGAAACCACCCATACCTCTTTGGCAAATCGTTTCAAATGCTCCTTGGGAATCTTATGCTTGTATTGGTCGATCACCGGCTTGATATGAGGGTGGAGCTATGGCTTTGTTAGCAAGAATTAACGCCATTGGCTATGGATGGAGCTGACTGTGTTCTCGTAAAGCTTCTTTTGTTTCTCCACAGAGAGCTTTTTCCACCAATTTTCGTCCTTCTTTTTCGTTTTCTCCTGCGGTTCGGACGAGGGCTGAGGGGTATTGGGCGTTTCTGTCTTTCGTTCGGAAGGTGTCTTCTCTTGTGAGTTCATGATTCCGTCGATGATGCTTTGTAACGCTTGATTCTTTTGATTGGCCGGAGGTCCAGTAGCAGGCGTTGGAGGCGCAGTCGGTCTCGTCCAAGTCACATCACCCGTTGCCGAGTAATAGTAGGTGCGCCCACCTTCGGCTTCCGCGGTGAACCATCCTTCAGGCAAAGGCTGCTGTCGGTTGCGCCGGTTGTTCCGAGGCCGTTGGTGGTGCGGTATTCGTTCTCGTCGTGGCTGGGACGGCTTGTGCTGGGTTTCGTAGACAGGGGATGGGGAACGGGTCGCAGAGCGCTGACGCTCCACACGCCCAGACTCGCGCCGGTCGAAATGATTCACGGACTGTTTAGTCTGCTCGCCGCGCTTCATGCGAGGGATGCGGTAACCGACCTCCAGGTTAGCCCAGCTTGCCAGCAACGCCACAGCTTTCTTCTCGACCCGTTCATCTCCGCAAGTGGTTAGTGGTTCAATGTTGGTCTCGATCTTGGAATCAATGATCTTGTTCCGTGTCAAGCGCGGAAACTTGTCCAAAATGTCCAAGATCTGCAACATGACATTCTGATCTTCCTTCCACATCGCCAACTGGGAATTTAAGATCTGGTAGCCGTGCATCTTCACGACCCGATTGCGCACGCGCTCGTCTTCGCAACGCTGAATTCGACCAAGTAACTTCACGGCGATCCACTTCTCCTGGCACTGCATGAGAGCCGCCATGACCTTGGTCACACCATCCTCGTCCAGCGACTTTGGTTCCACACTGTCCACGTACTCCTCGTCATCTTCGCCGGTCTTCTTCTTCTTCGGACGGCGCGCGACCACAGTATCCCAGCTGTCTGCATCATCAATGCCCAGTGCCTCGATCGTCGCGTTCGACAACTTCGTGGCCCGCTCCGTTTGAGTTCGACCGCCAATAAAGCCGGTGCAGTTGGGTTCTCCGCAGTAGCAGGGCTGCGGGTCTGCCCCGTATCGGTCCACATTGTAGTTGAAGACAAGTTCCTCGCCTGCTTGCACCGCTCGTTCGGCGAAGATGCCCATGCGCAATTTCTCGCCCACCACCCACTTGTCGACATAGCAGTTGGGATTGCACGAATGGTTGCAAAACCGTCCCAGATTGCCGCGTTTTGTCGCATCCACGAATTCCCCTTTGTTGAGGGACATAAAATAGAAGTGCTTGATGCCCTCCTCGTCGTATTGCCTCATGCGGCGTCGAAACTGGGCCTCGCCCACCACCTCACCCACGTATTCGAAGATCAACTGATGCGGCTCCAAATCGGTCTCCGCACGCAACCCAAAGCCCTTCTTGTCGGTTTTGATGACGGATACCTCGGCATATTGTTTTTTCTGGAATCGTTGATTCCGGCAATCCGGACCACAGCCGCAGTCACCCACGCACTCAATCTTGGTCGCTCGATTGATGCAGTCCGAATCCTCACCACAGGCCACGTTCTTGCCAATTTCGGGTTCTAGAAGAAAATGAAAAGCACCGATCAGTTATGTCACGAGTAAATGAGGCGCAGAGAAGAGATTGATCCTCGCTCTTCCCAGGCCATATAGACGCCATCCTGATTCGAAGACGGAGGTACTGTAGAAAACTTACCCCACTCCTCAGCACAATCGCATTCCATCGCATGTTCCGTGTAGCCCATGTACTTGTTGGCATACCAGCATGCCTCGATCCGCTCAAACGTGGCCAGCGCATCGTCGGTACTGTCGGGTAGGTGCGTAAAAAGCTGTGGTGGACGCGACACGACTTTCTGGGAGGAACTGCGAGCCAGCTTTGGTGGCTGGCCCGGTTCCTGCTTGACGACGATGTCGCCGCCGACCGTCTCTTCTTTCTCGTCCGCTTTCATTGTATCGGGAGACACGCTCGTCGATGTATCAGGGAGCCGCGGCGACCGAGGAGTCCCGTTGGAACCATTCTCGAGGGTGCCGTGGACGTCGGATGGCGAGTCCATTTTGACGGAGACTGGATTGGAATCATGAGCGTCCGCGTTGTCATGGATGGACATGACGACACGGACTCCGGCGGGACTAGAAAGGCGAAGAAGAAGTCGAGGGGAGGCAAGGGAGTCAAGAGAGTCACGACTTGAATCACTGTTCAATTGATATTCCGCGCGTGCGCTCTCACCGCCCAGCGCGCGCAAGGGAGATTCTGCTTTTCTCCGCTGGAGTGAATTGATACTGAATGAATCGTTTTTCAGAATAATTGACTTGAATTTTGATTTACTATTGAGTCTTTGATTCTTTAATTTTATACCTAGGTAGTCTGCTTGCTGTCTTTGGTCCAGAATCAACCGAGAATGACATTCACTGTGAGTGTACAGAGTACTCCGTACTCTGTACTCTGTACACAGTGGATGAGAGGGGAGAGTACAGTGCATGAGAATGAGGAATGGAAGAATCTATCAAATCAAAAAGTACAGAATGAGATCTTCCGGCTCATGAATTCTCCGCCTCGGGACATAGAATATCGCATTATAGGCTGGGAAGTGCAGAAACACAAAACCCCGATCCCATCTGCAGGGCCACGTCTTCAGACGGATACGGGAGAAAAGCAAAAATCGACTGGCGGAGAATCAACAATTGAAATCGGAGCTTGAACGAGAAAGCGGGAATCGATTGGCGGAGAGAGAAAGTTGAAACGAGATGCGTTGATGCGTTGATGCAACAAACGGTGTCTGTGCGGGGAATATAGATCCAAGTGTTTATTATTATTCAGGTATCGGAATTTAATGAAATATGAAACTTCGTACTTGTATGATTCTTCTCGATCTCGATCCTCCTAAAGTTCTTAGCTTCAAACACCAATGATCCAACGCCCGTTGCGCCTATCAGGGGAATTACCCGCACTTCAGACCACGGTTGCGCCTCGGTCATGAAGAATTCTGTTCCTTGGCTCTGGATCTATGCTAATAGTCTATATTCTATTCTATACTTTACTATATATCTTCGATCTATATACTCTGCCAGTCAACTACCCCACTCCGGTACTTTGGCAAGCCCCGTCGGTTTTGGTTTTTCTTTTTTTAGTGGTAATTTTGTATCGAACTCTTCTGGAAGATATGAAACTCCCGTCCCCATGCTTCTTTTTTTCCTTTTTTCCCTTTTTTTTTTTTTCTTTTTTTTAACCCTTTTCTTTACAATCTTCCGAATCGGTGAATTGGGATTTTCATTTCTTGTCCACTTTTACTTTCCCCTTAAGATTCTCCTCTTTTTCCCCCCCTAAAACAAGTCCCTGCAGCTTTCCCTTCGGTCCAACGCGCGCTGTTCCTGCGCGATCCCGGTGGTTCAAGTCGCTTGGGCCAATCTTTCCCACCCGGGAGTGGATGGACTGGTTTGGCGTCCCTTTTCGGTGGCTGACAAGGGCCCGCGCAAAAGCTCCTTTCTGCATCTCTTCTTTTCGCCTTCGTCACTCGTGTGGATTTTTTTTCTGGCGTGCATTGCCTCGTGGGAGGATGGGCACATAAGACTTTCCCTCGCGCATTGTTCTTTTCTTTTTCGTTTGATCCTTTTCTTTCGAGGGTTTCCCCCCGTCGACGTAGACGGACCCGCTGCCATTCGCTCCGATTGATTCTATCTGGGAGGCCCTTGTTCATTCTGATTTTCTGATCTTCGTGCTTGATTCTTTCCTTTTCTGCCTTCGTCCCACTATTCAATTTCCCCTGGTTTGATCGTTTTTGCTTCCATGGTCTCTGGAAATGTCGAATTCCCCCGAGAGGCCATGGACCGAGGAGGAGAAGGTACGATTGATGCCGTCGAACCAAAGTCCCCCAGACTGATAGCAAGAACAGTACTTCTTGCTCACCGAGATCCTCAAAAAGGCCGGTATTTCGTCCAGTTATCTCGTTCGCATGGTCAATGAGTTTCGCATCAGCCCGAGTTGGGGGGATATTCCCTTGCCGCCAGGTACCACCACGATTCAATGCCAATTGTGTGCACTGATACTCATCGACCGTATAGGTCGCTCATTGAATTCTTGCCGAATGACTTTTCAGTCTATGCAGCAGCAGCAACAGCAGCAACCGCCACCACCACCACTACCACCGCAACAACCACCGCCACCTTCGCATCTGTCCACCACCGCATCTGCTCCAATGCCTCGTCCAGAAGCGACTGGAGTTTCTGCGCCCATAGATCCGAGCCTGCGCAAACGACCGCTCTATACGGCGGAGAAACCCCGGGCTCCTCGCGCCATTCAACCCCGTCCTCCCGCCAGTACGGCCTCGTGGAGTAGCGAAAGCGGTGCCTCGGCACAGCTCTCGCCCCGATTAGATAGCTCCCTCGCCGGTGAACCCCCGCGCAAACGGGGTCGTCCCAGTAAAGCAGAGACTGAACGGCGCAGAGCGGCAGCGGAGGCCCGTGGAGAAACCTATCCGCCCCCGAGGAGATCTGGATCCGACAGAATCTCGCCATCCCCGACAAGTCCAGCCTCGAGTGGCCCTCCATTAGCTCCCTATGCCCAGCCAAGTACTTCTCAGACAGTCCAAGGCCCAAGTCCGGGTCCCATGCCATTTGCTCCTGCTCCCATTCGTCCCATGGCTCCAATTCCAGGATTCTCAGCCAGTGATGAGCGTCATGACATCCCCACACGCAGCATGGGTGCTAATCTACGAGAGCTACCACGGCCCACGGAAATGGGACATCATCTTCCCTCTCCACATACTCTTCAGCTGGGCCCTCCTGATCCCTTCAATCGTCTCAACAGTAACCCTAGTGAACGTGGATCCTATGGCAATATTCCACCAGATCGATTCTCTCCAGATAGTGGACGGCGAGACTCCATCACCAGCCGAGGGGATCCTCCAAGACCTTATTTGGAAGGACGAGCGGGTAACCCATCAGGCGAGAAACCCGGACCATAACGACAGAGCTCCAGTTTATCAACACCCATGCAATCACACCCCAGCTATGCATGGTATATATTTTCTCCGATGAAACATGAGCTGCATGCTTCATGTTTCATGTGTTTGCCTGATGAATCCATGACCCCCCTTTCCCCAACTGATGAACAATAGACAGCATTCATGTGTTGATTGTTTGTGTTTGCGTCTGTGCCTGCATATGCATTTTGACTTTCTGTGCCACGCAATCTGCTTCAACTTCAGCGACCTGACTCCCTAGACACTCCTTTGCAATTCCTCTGCGGCCTGCTTTTTTTCTGCACCCTGATGTGTCCATGATCATGCTCGATGAAGATACGGCTCTGTTCACATGAAGCCTTGCTACGACCAAGTCCTGAGTTTTTCCTATGCCAAGTGATGCTTGTCCGCTTTCACCTTGCTGCTTCTGGTTTTCCTTGAATGCCTTTGACCTTGACCTTTCATCCAGTTTGCTCCTTGATCTTTCCTTCTCTTGCCTGCCCAATGTCTAGCGTGATGTGACATGTGTTCCGTTTACAATGTCTTGCATGGCGACGGCGGTCCTTTTGAGCCATTTCTCTTGTCTTTTTGTGGGGTTTGGCCATGACTTCTTTTCGTGACTTACACTTTCACTTTCTGATGGATCTGTTGCACCTTGTATTATCTAATATGTTGATTTGATTTCTATCGCTGGTGTGGGATCAGCATCGAGATCTTTCTCTGCTGTTCTCATTCCCGCCTTGGTTTACAGGACCTTGCGAGGTCTTTCGAACTAGACAGTTCAGTCAGGCCTTACTTGAAGGCCTTGGGACTTGTCTCTTATATCTCATTCTCATTTTGATCATTTATGTAAGATTATGGATTGTACAATGTACAGCTTTTGATCAATTCTTCGGTCTTGAAAGATGTAGCAAGTGATATGCAAATTCCAATTTATCATGACACCGCAATAGTGGATTGTCTAGTGGACAATCATTGTAACATCCCTCCTACAAATGGGAATCTCCACGGTTGTTGAGTATCTTTATTACTTAAACCTTGCAAAATAGTGGAAGATGGATAAGTTCGATATAGATCTGTCATTGCACAGCAAGTATGAGTCTCATTCTACCTTAGTAAGATAAAAGTATGCATGAAACTCAAATCAATTCCGAGCTTCAACTATTGCGCTATACCGGATCAAGTGGATGATATGCATCTTCTGCAGCAGTCCACACACACTTGCACAATTAAAAGGCTAATTACACAGAATCAAATCATGAGGGGCAATGCACTGCAGGAAACGTCCACAAATAAGGGCATGCATTCAGATGAAAATTCAGTGTCTCGAGTCCCGGGTATTTACTCCTCGCTTTGCCCGATCTCTTGCTCACTCCTGTTCGGATTTCTCGCGTGCACGATCCAGCAGACGTCGTAACTGTGTTGTCGATGCTTCTCCCGTCTGTCCACCTGTTGCTGGTACACCGGTTGCTTCGAGGGATGATGCTTCCGGATCTGGAAGAGATTGAGATGAGAGGGATGATGAAGGTGGATGGGAGCCTCGGCGAGCATTCTGGTGATCCTCTTCCGATCTTGTCTGCTCCGGTCTTTGTTCATGGATGCTCTCGCCAGATTCCTTTTTCTGTTCGATTTGGTTTCGAAGCAGACTCACGGCTGCGCTGAATGTGGATGAGCCCATGGAGCTCTTGTTGGGAGAGGTGGGGAGAAGCTTTCCCTGTTCCACCTGCAGGTCCAAAATCTTCTCTTTGACAAATTTCATCACTTTGTCCTTGCCCTCTACCCGCCTTGTGAGATATACCTTAGGCCCTGCGCCTGCGCTTGGGTCGGTGAGGTTAGATTTGATCCGTTCCAGCTCTTGGGCGTATGCTGTCTCATAGATGTCAAATTCGGCAGCACCCGGAGACTCGCTGACAATCTGCATGGAATCTTCCACGTCTCCCCCACCAGCACTATCTTCAGTGCTTTCTGGCTCCGCGAAAATCGGCACGCCACTGTTGAAGTCCGTGGCTTCCTGTGGGTTTGCACCATCATAAGTGGATGGCCCAATGGAAAGATATGGGAACTCCTCCTCCAATGGGTCGCGGGCATGACCTCTAGTTCCTTCAGCGCTCCGCTTGGTAGTTGCTGAACTGTCGCGCGAGGGTGACAGGGGCGATGTGGGCTGGGATTGTGGTCTCGCTTCAGGCGCAAAAGACCTCCCGCTGCGTATTGAGCCTGATTCTTTTCGTTCTGACTCCCAAAGGCCACTAGGCCGTTGACTACCAACAGGGCTGTATTCTGGGCGATCCGAATTGCTGGTATTCTCGCTGGTCTCTAGGTCATCCTGTCGTTCGTGCGAGCCTGTTAGTAGAGGATGCCGAGCCAGGAACTTTTTGACGCTTGCACCACGGTGAGGTCCACAGGAGGCGCTCGCGTCCATTCCAATTTCTGGAAAATCTTCACTGTCGTCCATTTCCATGGGCGGTTCGACGAAATGCGCTTCGTGCTCCCCTCCAAGGATACTCTGCATCGGTGACCCGGATTTGATTGGATCTACTAGCCGTTTGAAGTTTTTCACGGCTTTCATCTGCAATGATTGGTCAATTTATGGCCGTTCAACATGATCAGTATACCCACGATTGTAAGTAGCGAGCCCATGTTTCTTGTGATTGCCTGATTCATCTCATCCTCGGTTGGGGGTTCGATGTTGTGTGCCACATTCTCCTCCCAAGGGAGAAGCGGATCAGCACCATCCCTCGTCACCCACGGATGGACCTTCATTCCATCAGTGACTAGAAGATATAAACTCAGTTGTGCATCTCAACTTACCCGCAATTCCCGCATTTTGATTCGCTTTGCTGGATCTTTCTCCAAGACACGATGCATGAGGTCTTTGAATTGCTCATCTTGCTCTCCTTCACACACCACCGCGTCGTTCCTGATGCTCTCATACAAATCGAAAATGTTCTGCCGATCAAAAGGTAACTTCCCATACCGAAGACAAAATAAGGTGACGCCCATGGACCAGATATCTGCTGCTTTACCCGAGACATCCCCGTGTTTCACCACGCACAGCTCTGGTGGAAGAAAGGCCGGGGATCCAGCAGATTTGGCAGTGAACATGGTCGAGTCCTTCTCAAACATCTCCGACACTCCGAAGTCAACCACCTTGAGCACATCATCGTTGGTCACAAGGCAGTTGTCAGGTTTGATATCGCGATGAACAATACCCTGTGCATGCAGATACTCGATTCCTAAAATCAGATCACGGAACCAACAGCGACAACGTTCGTCATCATAAGGGTCTGCTTGGTCTTCCAAGCCGACCTTCATGACCACTCCCTTTTTGCACATCTCCATGACCATATATAACGAGTCTTCTGTTGGATCATCCAATACTTCGATCAAAGATACCAGGTTGTTGTGGTTGAGTTTCTTCATAATCGCAATCTCCTCCTTGATCAGGTACAATGGATTCTGAGTTTTTTCATTGCCATCGGAGCCCGACGGATGGCGATGAAGCGGCGAGTTAAACTCGGTATCAGGTCGTCGAGGTCTCCGTGGACGTCGCAGGAGATGCGATTGCGCGCGTTTCCTTAGGCGAGACTTGGAAAACTCCTTGACTGCCTTTTCAATTGTTCCCATTCCGATGTTAGCTTCGGTATCCTGCGACTTCTGGATTGGATTCTCGCAAATAACGGAAAATTGTCTCGTACAAATTCATTGCCAAATTGGTCGGCGGCAAGGTGGACAGCTCCGAATGACCCGCGCCCGATCTCCTGCTTGATCACATATTGATTGATTCGATGCTCGGCCGTGCCGTCGTCTTGGCTTGTGGTATATTCAGAGCGGGCGTCCAGTGTTTCCTAATGTCTGCGGCGTCAGCCTACCGACTTTTGTCATGAACGGCATTGAGAATGAACCACCAACCTTCACCGGACGCCTCGCTCGGGGATTTCGCTGCCGATGCCTTTGAGGACTGTCAAAAGACCCAGATGAACTACCAACAATCATTGATTGTCAGCCATCTCATCCAAATCACATATTCAGTAGCCAAAGTCAGGGACCATCAGCACACTTACGCGAATCTTTTGGCCTGGGGGAGATCCACTGAGGCTTCTTGGCTGTCAAACGAGGGCTCCGGAGAGACATCCGAGAATTGGGCCTCGCGGTCATCCATTGATGAAGATATGCAAAGACGAAGTCTTGGGCGAGGTGTGGGGTAGAGGGGAAGTCAGGCGGGGGGAATGAGATAATGCGTGATGCAAGCTGTCAGCCTTACAAAGGAAAGGCTCGACCTGCAAGGAAGATCGAGTATTCAAAAACTATGAAACATTCAATAAATTCATCCAATCCTTCCACGCGAATCCAACCCTTATTTTCTCCTTAGGCAGCGCTTTTTCTTTATCGATATTGTTATCGATATTCGTCCTTCACCGCCCGATTCTCCCCTGAACGTCAACAATTCCCCGACTCAATCTCTCGGCGGATTCAGCCATCATGACTGTCTATTCCTTTTACATTTTCGACCGTCACGGTAAGGGCTTTCCCGGAGTCGTTAAGCAAGGTGGAAAACTGATGTGCTACAGCGGAGTGCATCTACAAACGACGTTGGCTGCCCCGTCCAACCTCGGTCGTGGGGAAATCCTCACGCTCCGCTGAGACCCCGGCCCCAGGAACCGGCCAGACCAGTCTAGGACAGACAGTGCAGGCGGGTGACGATGATGCCAAGTTGGTTTTTGGTACGGTTTTCTCACTGCGGACCATGGTTCGCAAGTTGGGGGGTGAAGAGGACAAGTGAGTCCCGGAGATACCAGCATGCCAAGTGATATGAGATTTTGACCGTATGAATTTGGCTAGCTTCGTTTCCTACACCACCAGCCAGTACAAACTCCACTACTATGAGACACCGACCAACATCAAATTTGTCATGTTGACCGACCTCAAGAGTCCGCCGATGCGCATCGCGCTACAGCAGATCTACATCAACTTGTTTGTTGAATATGGTATGTGTAGCCCCTTGACTGTCTGTCATTCCGTGTCTGACGGGGCTCTTCTGTTTTTACTAGTTGTCAAGAACCCCCTTTCTCCCGTCGAGCACCCTGGCGGCCTGGGTGTCAACAATGAGCTCTTTGAGGAGTCACTGGAACAATTCGTGGTATGTGATTTGTTTTTTCTTATCTGGCGGGACGCCATTTGTTTGTTGACTTGTTTCTGATTCGTTAGCAGACTAGAGTCTTGACGTGATCTCGAGTGATCAGCTGTTTGACCGACCGATCATGCTGCAGCACCCTAGTCATCCTCCAATCAGCCCTGTCCAGATTAGACCCGGGGGCCAGCGAACAACACATACACCGCAATGGGCGCCAATCTTCGCGGGAAGAGATTGATAGTGTTCGGGGTACCTGCACAGACGGCACACTGGACCGTTGCTTCGATACCGCCTTTTTGAAATGTGGCTGGCATATCCTAGGTCTGGACTCCCACGTGGCGTAGGCGCGCCAATCCTCAGGTGAGCATGGGCACCTTTGAAGCTATAGTTCTCCACTTTATAGACAAGGGGTACACCCGACGCGCCAACTTTGGGATGAGGGTGAACAGAATGGTCCCGACTCCTTACCACAAATGTAGATCGTCTTGTTGGACTTGATAGGACATCAATTGCTCAATGGGAATACAAAAGTGAACAAACAGATCTATCTTGAGGAAATCTGTAGATAAAAGCATACCTGGGCTCAAAGCAATGAGATTTAAAGCAGCTATCTCTATCATAAACGGCCAATAGCTTGTTGCTAGCTGCCATGCAGCCAAGACAAGATAAAGCGGGAATAGGCTCATGCATAGTCTTCAGCTATCAGAGCTCCCTTCAGACGCACATGGACCTATTCGATGCAGTGACTCGACCAGCTAAGCCGGATGCAGTGTTGGACGTCGATATCTCAATACCCAACGATATTGCCAATCCAACCAGTTTATACATATGCTTTTGGTACACGGGTACGGAGGTGTCAAGGTATTTCCTTAGCATGAAATGAAATGGGGAAAACCCGGGACCGAGTCTATATCGACTCATGCCGCACGTGAACTTGCATCAAGTTGAATCAATAATAATTTCCGAGTAAAGGTTTACTATACACGTACGAAGTACAAATAACATGATGAAATAAAAGAAAAACACAAAGGAAACGGAAAGATTCCCCGAGCTCCCGCATATCGAGCTGAGCTCACTAAACCAAGCCACAGCTTGTGTGAAACTTCACCCACCTCCACCATGAATCTGTCTGGGACAAGTGTGATCCCACTCATCCGAGGACTGGGCGAATCCTGGATTGTTATTGCATCGTACCATGCATGGAGTGTGGTAGGGCGCGGTGGGATGCAACCCCCTTTCTCGGAAGAAACTGGCGGTCAGCACGGTTCAGGCTCGGAAGCTTTTTAGCTTGGTGATCTGCTGCGCGTGTCACTTGCGCTTGTCCGATGAAGTGGGGTTCTGGAGGGGCCAAGTGTGGCTGTTGTTTTTTGGCCAAGGGAGAGAATATGGAGTAGAGACTGAAGGATTGAAATGGGGTTAGGATTGATGTTGGTGATTTTTCAGTAATGCATAATCCCAGAGATGAACCATTATGTTCTATGGGTATAGACATGGTATATGTGAAATGGTAATTCCCTCGTAGATGGGTGCGCTATGATTGGTGAAAGGAAAATGCCTCGTAGTGGTTTTTTTGACAGTGGGCTGAGCTTCACTTTCACTTCCCCATTTCGTGTTTCGCATGTGGCTCTCGATGCTCTTGATTACCGAGGTTTGCTTCAGAGTGTATTTGTTACTATCAGGCAGCCTTCATAACCCCCGCCAGACCTGAACTAACGGATTGAGATCAATTTTCATCATTAACGAGACAAGCCGATCTTCGATGCCGGAAGGGACTACAAGCTTATTTGCAATTCGACTTACCCGGGATCTCCACCCTGGTCACCGGGAACAACTGAACAAAGCTCCATGATCTTGGATAGGCTGGATTTATTCACGCACTCTTCTTGTCACGTCGATGCGAATCCTCCCGGTTCATTGTCATTGTTGTATTACGCCCACCTTCCAATTTCGAGTCACCACAATACCTCTCGGATATCATCATTGAGACCAAATGACGCTAGATGGCCTAAAGCTCGAGAGCTCAATGCTCGGATGACTGCATCGTACAGTAGACCCGCATGGGGTCCCTCGTCATGACCCAAAGAGGAGATATGCATGATTGACCTCGTTACGTAGTGACGATCCTGATGGACACGATTTCCGAGAGGGATCTGGTGGAGGGCGGATTTGGTTGTACATCTTGAGTAATTTGTATGCATAATCTTGAATGATTTATATGCATAAGAGCATAGTTGGAGTCTTTTGATGATGAAATCTAGCTACAGAATATTGCAACGTCCTCAATAGACAGAGTGGGCTCGGTAATGGAAACACGCGAGCCTACGGTGGGAACCTCCACTTTTTTTCTCTCGACAGAGTAATGAAGCACGATGGGTGAAGCGGGGAGAGAGGTAAGTTTCAAGTTACGGGTGCTTTGTCCCACGGGGAGGATGGAGGATTGCTCGGCCATGATGTATACGGATCCCCTCCTCCGGACAAGTGGCCATGCTAACGCCACACAATGTACCCAGCGTGTCGGCTCTTGCTGCTGGTGCGGGACCCACGATCGAATCACCGAGAGGCGCATCCACTATGCAGACGAGCTGCACAGCCTCACTGATCTTGTTCATAGGGGGTCCAAGTTAGGAAGGAGGAGGGAGGGGACCAGATGAATTGAGTAGGGTGGCTTTACGTCGACGTCATTAGGGAGGGGAGGGAAAGGAAACAAGAGAAACCAGCCGTGTATCTGGCAAGTGCAAGTGCAGCTTCTAGGGAACGTTATCGGAACGGATCGGCCTAGTAATTTCGGGTTCCCAGGCAGAATTGCTTAATCGATCTTAGTTCTGGGGGGAGCATTGCTGGTTCCCAGGGATCTTCCGGACATTTAAATCTCTCACCAATACGGCCTCGCGAGAATCCATTGTCCAGGTTTTGTTGAGTCGAGATGGTGCGCCACAAAAATAAGGAAAGGCCCGAAATTCCGAGATTGTCAATATGAAAAATAAAAAAAAGTCAAAAGGCACCATTTGTAAGGGGAATTCCCAAGAGAATCAGAAAAGAATTAATCAATGTTACTGTACTTCAAGCACGGTAAATACGCTGTTGCAGTGTCCACATTTTTCTGGGGCCTTTTGGGCATTACCGTATGGAACACCGGGTTGCTCACTTGAGCTTTAGTAATCCATCTAGAAACGACCCCCGTAACGATCATTTCCCCGTACGCCCGCTGGTTTTGGTTTCCTGGTGGTATTTCAGTCTGTTCTCCCCCGAGGACTGTAGCATCGCCAAACTTATCCTTTTGGTATTGCCACATTTTCCTCTTTTTTTTTTATTATTTTCTTTTTCCCCGTCCATTGTAGATTCCTCTCTCCTATTTATTTCGCTATCCTCCGCGTCTCCCCAAATTTCTTTTGTGCCGGTCTGGCCCATTTGTTGCGTGGGCTTCATTTCCTCAGGCCGCTTTCCGCTCGCAATTCCGCGGCGAGTCGCTGGCGTCACTTTTCTCTTTGCCTCAGGCCACCACTAAGCCTTCCCACCAACTTTTTTCGCCGCCAGCTTTTCCCCTCCTAAATCCTCTTTCAACCCAGAGTGCCCCGGTCGCAGGTTGGTAGCTTCGAAAGCTTCCTACGAGCTACGCTCGTCTTCCTCTCTCTCCCGGGGACGACGGTGATTCTCTCTTACACTCCATTTCCCTTCCAAATTCACCGCACATGACTCCGCCTTTGCCTTCGCCTGTTCCATCCGCAGTCTCCTCCGCCGCCGCTTCTCAACACTCGCCTGACCCTCGGGATGGAGATCCTTCGGTAACACGAGCCCTGGCGGGCATGAATCTGACCGCGGTGAACGGCGGGGAGGTCTTTGCCTCCCCGGCCTCCCCCGGCCCTAAACCAACAAAGGCCAATATGGCTACTCGCATTTCCCGCATGTTCTCTGGCACTGGCAAACAGGTCCCCACCGTAAGGGACCATGATGCCCACCGGGACTTGTCCGATAGCAGCTTGGAAAGCTTCCACCCACCCACCAACGGCAAAGACAAACCGTCCTCAAAACCTTCCTCTCGAGGCAATTCTCGTCCTCCCTCTCGAACCCCTTCTCGACAGCCATCTCTCAAAAGTGAAGCCAACGAGAAAGAAAAGGACAAGAAGAAGCCCGGTAGTAGCAAAGACCATAAAGATGGTGCTGCCCCGCACAAGCGCTTCGAGGTCCTTCCCGAAGGAGCTGGCAATCACGCTCACAACCTCCGAAGTGCTCGCCGTCAGGAAAAATTGACTGATCTCTTACGGGATATGCTTGGTGCTGGCCGAAAGAAGGATGATCAGGTCGACGAGCAACAGCTGTCGCTCATGTCGACATGGATCGACCAGTTTAAAACCGAACGCGATAAGCTAGCCGCCGATAAGAAGGGTGGCCCTAATGCGACTGCATCCCTAGTTGACAAATACGGCAAATGCCAGGAGATCGTCGGTCGGGGCGCATTTGGTATCGTTCGAATCTCGCATAAAGTCGACCCTCAAGATTCAAGGTCTGAGCAGCTCTACGCCGTTAAAGAGTTCCGCCGTCGGCCTCAGGAGACTACCAAAAAGTACCAGAAGCGGTTAACTTCCGAGTTCTGCATCTCCTCGTCCCTTCGCCACCCGAACGTCATCCATACTCTTGATCTATTGCAAGATGCCAAAGGTGACTACTGTGAAGTCATGGAGTACTGTGCCGGTGGCGACCTGTATACACTGGTCCTCGCGGCTGGAAAACTCGAGGTCGCCGAAGCCGATTGCTTCTTCAAGCAGCTGATGCGCGGTGTGGAATACATGCACGAGATGGGTGTCGCCCACCGTGATCTCAAGCCCGAGAATCTCCTGCTGACCACCCACGGTGCTCTCAAGATCACTGACTTTGGCAACGGCGAATGTTTCCGGATGGCTTGGGAAAAGGAAGCCCACATGACCGCTGGTCTTTGTGGGTCAGCTCCCTACATCGCCCCGGAGGAATATGTCGAGAAGGAATTCGACCCTCGCGCGGTTGACTTGTGGGCTGTGGGTGTGATCTACATGGCCATGCGTACCGGCCGACATCTCTGGCGCGTCGCTCGGAAAGAAGAGGACGAATTCTACCAGAAATACCTAGAGGGACGCAAGCACGAGGATGGTTATGCACCTATCGAAACGTTACATCGGGTAAGCAAGGGTCCAGCTCGCAACTGCCAAGGACTCCCAACTGACATGCCTCATCATCAGGCTCGTTGCCGCAATGTGATCTACTCTATCCTAGATCCGAATCCTTCCCGCCGTATCAATGCCTCTCAGGTCCTCAAGTCTGAGTGGGTGCGTCAGATCAAGTTGTGCAAGGCGGGCGAGGAAGGATTTTGATCCGGGTCGGATCGGTTTAGGAGCCAAGAGCATGGGGAAAAATGGATATTTGAAGTGGTCCCCGCTTTTATTGATGTCTTTTCCCTCTCTCTCCCATATGGAGAGGCTTGGTCTTTGCCTATGGTCTTCTTGCCTTACCCTTCTCGCACACATCATAGGGCGGTTGCTTGATTCTAGACCCGTTCAAGACCGGGCGGCTCATGTCTTTTTTTGAATGCTCCCAATAGAAGGAGGCCCATTTTGATGATTTTTCCTTTGATGATGTTCGACTCCCGGCGCATTGTTCCCGTCTTTTCAGCCTTGGTTTATCATTTTAGCTTGCTTCGTTCTGGAGTGTCATGTTTCCACGTCAAATGCAACGAAGAGTCATGACTTGAGAGTTTTCTTTCTCCGTTTATTGTTTTTCCCAACATTGGCTATGAGCTTGGAGGGGTATCGAGGGATGGCGTTTTTGTTTTTCCACTTTGGATTGTACTTTTATATGGATGTTTGCCTCCACTCTTTTTTTCGGAAACCCCCGTATATATCCGAGATAGTCACTGTATATAGAAAATCGGACCCGACAAATTCAAACACTGGAATATGGACTGATTCTTTGTGCCGGTAGGAGGGACAACTACAATGTACCATTATTTGTGCCAGCGCCGCCGGATTCGCCCCTTCTCCCTTGATCGGGTTTAGCCCATTTTCTATGCAGTTTGGCGTCACGCTAGCCCAAGATGGCATTCCGACCTATCACCAGGTCCATACCAACTTATATGCGACGATGGCAGTCTCGGAGCTAGTTGCTTGGTCCAAAGACTCGGGAGCTATTTGACTTTATATGTCTCTCTCAAGCGGTTTCTTCGATTGGTTCGGCTTTCCTTGCATGCAAGTCAAAACCATTAACATGTCCCTTATGCTGCTAGTATAGAGAGGAACAGTAAACAGGAAAGACTAGGCAGTGACTGCTTGGCCTTGAAGCCTCCTCCCTGTAGATCATGGAGCCGACTCCATATATAGTTGATTGGCCTATCGCACCCATGATTTCTATTACCAAGACTAATGAAAGCAACGAGAAAAGATTGCAGATTTGGGCTTGCAGAGCTTAGGCATGTAGAGACCCTAAACGATGTCATAATTGAAGTAGCAAGAGTCATAAATCACTGCTATGCAGATTGAAAGTGCCGATGATAAACCCTGTTTTTAAAATCCGCCAAATGGGTTTTGAGGTCGACATTGCGGTGTTCTGAAGAACAGAGAAGCTTTGAGAAGACTTGTGCAATATCAAGACTTGCTGCATCATTAACTTCTTCGTGAGATTTTCCGAATTTCGCCAGTATCAAGAGAGAAGCGACATAGCCTTGATTGAGAGACTCTTTTTTGGCAGTGAACCTGTTCCAGACTCTCTGATGCACGTCAGAATTGGCCTCAAAGAACTTTAAAAGGCGAAGTCCGGTCATTCCAGCCATAAACCGATCAACCTTTTCATTGTCTACTGGGCCGTCCCAAACACGCATCTCTATATTCAAATGCGAGTTAGTTTTCTCTATGAAAGCATAGACAGATAAATAGATTGTAGGGAAATTGATCAACTTACCTTGCGGAATGAATCTATCAGGCCCGAAATCCATCTTTTGCGTCTGGATTTTCTGTCTTGTTGCCAAGTCAAAGTCCGTGATAATAGAACCTGCCGATTTTGGACCGTTCCGTAGGAGATTTTCGGGCTTAAAGTCTCGATGGTAGACGCCGGCTTCGTGCAACATTATCAAGTTTTCGAGGGCTTTTATATACTCTAAACACGCAAACGCGGGGTCACGGTCAACACTATGCGCGAGATCTCCATCCGGGTAGTATTTCATGACCAGGGCGGCGGTGCCCGGGTCGTTGCTGTTAGGTTTGACGGGATGGGTCTTAGGGATCCAGAAATAACCCCATAACTTCGATACAAACTCTTCTTCGGGATAATCCTGATTCAGCTTGTATTGGATCTCGGCCCCTTGAAGTACCCGAATGTCTCTATTCCGGTGTGTCGGGTGAGAAGATCGTTTCAGCAAGACATTTGGATCATCGCATGCGGGTCTCAATTCGGCATAAGTGAGATCTCCAGTTTGTCCTCCGCCGAACCAACCCCCCAACTCAACAACTTGCTTCTCACCCTTGAACATAATGGAGTCAAAAATAAATTGAGGCCTTTCCCAATAGGAATTGGGGTCTTTATAGCCTTGAGGATACATCGCCGGATCTGAATCTAGGCCGGGTTCCAGGGCGATTGGATCTGAACCTCGAGGACGCGTTGGCGGTGCCGCAGAGGAGAAGGTGATGCACACGATAAGGCAGAGCAGACGAATCTTCGAAAATACCGCGGACCGCGCCATTCTCATCGATAGGGGGAACCGGAGTGAACTTGGATGGAGTATAAGAAAAGAGAAACAGATCTAGAGAAAAGGGACGGGTCATGATTGAATAAATATTTTCCAAAATAAGTGTAGATCCTTTGCAGCCAACAAAAGTGTTTGTGCATCCTCAATAATGTACCTAGGTAAACAACAACGCCCGGTGTTGGGCTAACAGCTCGGTTAGATATATCTCGCAAGAAATCAGTGCCCGAGGCGACCCACTGAAGGAATCAGTGTGCCCCAGCATCTGTCCAGAATCGTCACAAGCTTGCAAGGCTGCCAATAGCCAGAAAAAAACCAATTTTGACCTCCCACACAAGCTACTTACTACGCGGTCGCGTCCGCTGAGGAAGACAGCCCGAAGGCACCCGAAAAGTGTCTAATCGAGCTCTCGAAGACTACCAGGAAAAATCTTTGATCAAATGAATATCCCAAATAATGGTTGACATCTACCAATGGCTCCGGTATTGCTCAGAGTAGGCAAATTACTCTCTCCGTCGCGCCAGCCAATCGTCAGGTCAGTAAATATGGGCTTATCGTTTCGAGAAAAGACTCCCAGACCACCTCAAACTTGGCCCAGTAAAGCAGCAAATCAAAGATATTAAGCGTGTTCAGGCAGAAGACGCTGGCTTTCTATCCTATCAGTTAGGTATTACCTATTTGCTATCCAATCTCGTCAATAATAAACCGGCGCGGCTTATATATGATATAGATAAATGATGATCTCTTGGAACTTGGTAAGGAGAAGCCACAGAAGGGAATTGACTCCCTCTTAAAACACGCCAGCTCTGAGTGAATTTGGTTATTTAGACTATCACCGCCGTTAAATATATCGCCGCAGATGGCTAGGAGATAGAGCCAATCTTTATTTTAAAGGCTCTGCTATCCAATAATCTTGTTTTCACACCTCTACTCCATAAATATCTCTCAGCTTGTATACATATATCTCTCTCTCACTCTCACTACATATAGGGATATCACTGAACGGCTGGATCAGCGATAGATTGACTATTGAATAGCTCCAATTCCTTCACGAAGCAACGAGAAACTGGGTGAAACGGAACGAGCAACTTTTCACGCTCTCGGTCAGAATTCGAACAGGAGTGAATCTACAAGCATAGAGAAGATTCTCCAAACTACAGTAAGGTGTAACTAGTCAAGAGTTAAATTAATTAGTCATGATGAGCAGTCAGATGACTGACGAAGGGTTTACAATCCAGCGTAAGCCCTTCCTCTCACTCTCACTCGATATCCAATGGCTTCTAAGAGAGTTATCCTAAGGCTCCGGGAGAGTCAATTTCCGGCCATCACATATTCGGAGATCACCGCATGTTTGGAGTCATTCCTAGTCTTTACCGCACGCCCTGCTGAGGAGGCACACCAAAACAAACATTTTTTGCACTTTCAACTGCCCGTTGGAGACAAATCTAGGGCAGACGAAAGGTTTCATATCGTTATCGATGTCAATAAGTCCGGTCATTCGGGTCCCCTGCCGAGGGACTTTCCTCATGAGATATACCGCGTCAAAAAAGTTGATAAGGAAATGTAAGCTTTACTACCAATCGTTAAGAGCAGAAACTAATTACCAAAGACAAATGATACCCTTCAAACGCAAACTAGAGCATGACAACTTTATAAGCGAAATCCGCCACTTCTCTGATAGATACTATCCTTGGGGACATCATCAGGTGCTCGATATCGATCCTAGCGAATTGTCACAGTATACTATACCGGGTCCAGGCAATTGACCTTCGTTGAAGGTCAAATATATTGGTCTTTTGGCTCAGTTGTTAATCGCTTGTCCGGGCGGTTCTAACGCAAATGTTGATCGAACACTCTCCTGTTTGCATGATTTACATGTTTATGTTCCCTGTTTATTGGTTTTCCTGGTAGATATTCTACTCTATCATTCTTCATACATCATCATATCTCTCCATCTCATCAGGATATGATGCTCTTTCTTTTCTCCAAATTGCTTTAGCTACTGATACCTATGAAGCGGTATTGGTATTAGGATTGAATGTCAACTAGTTCAAAAGTTTGCGGTACTACCTAATGAGTACCCGCTATTCAACCTGCATGAGATCGAGGGTGATGTTCTCATGAAGGATCAAATATATACTTGTGTCAAGCAATGATCTGTGCGTCGGAGAGGACAGAATTCCCTTAAAAAAAGAGAAAAAAAAAACATGGACTACAATAGGAAAAGTACCATTTGTCGAGCCCTACACTCCGTGTGGATCATCGACATGTATGACATCAAGATGTTGGACAACTCCAGGTCCACTGTAGTGTCACCGATGCCCTAAAGAGTCATTGTCCGAGTCAAAGCAACAAATTCTACTGCCCAGGTGTGGCTCTGAAGGATCGACCTCGCCTGATCGGGCTGATGCATTGATGGACTTGCGCCATGCATTCCAATCTTCTCCCCTATGCTTTTTACGCTATCCCGAAAATTCCGACCAAACCCATTATTCAGGAACTACCGGAATCGCTTCTTGGCGCATACTTTCACCGTCCAACAGTTTTTAGGCACCCACATTCCGGGCTCGGCGATTGCAGACTTCCGCTCAGCCTTACAGAATCATGCCTCGGGTTGATGTCTTTTGATACCTGCATGGTTCGTGGTGTAATATTTCAGTAACTGTATAAACCATACAAGTTATAGTCCGTACGTCTTATGCCTGTTCATCTTGTATGCAACGTTCACTTCAGCCTTCATGACGTCGCCGCATCCGGAAAGTGGATTATGTAAGACAGCCGCGCACCGCCACGCCGTAAGGCAGACTTGCCGCTTGGAGAACCGTTGCGGAACGCTGACGCTGTGCTTGTCACTGAATTTTGATTATTTTCCTCCTGGTTCCGCGCCCTTCACGGTGTTCTAGTCGAGTGGTCAACAGTCGAATCCAAGTCTTTTCCATCCTATCCTCTCGTGTCTTTGCCTACCAGCTGTCATCTTGCTAGACCGCCACCATCATGTCGTGGGCAGGTACGTGGCTGGTTCCCCGCCGCACCTCGATCCCCGGAGGTCGAATAACGGTAGTTGCTAAACAATGAATAGGCTTTAAGAAGAATGTCAACCGTGCGACTACGCAGGTTATGATGAAGACCGGTGAGTTTGTGGAATGCTACCCCGCAACGCCGATGACTGGCAACTGTCGCGCCAGATCTGAATCAGCCGGGGACTGTGAATGGCGACTGATTCGGATTTTCATGGGCAGGTCATGTTGAACGGACCAATGACCGGGATTATGAGATTGAAGAGCGGTATGTTCTGACCCTGATGATCTTGCGAAGCTGTCGCTGATGAATCACAGGCGGTTCCGGACCATGGAAGCGGCCGCCAATCGGCTGCAGAAGGAGTCAAGGGGATACTTGGACTCACTACGAGGTGAGTAACATTGTCTTTGGATGTCCTTGCGAGGCTGCGATTCTGATGAAATACACAGCGATGACTGCGTCGCAAATGCGCATTGCAGAAACCATCGATGCTTTCTATGGCGATGCTGGTACCAAGGACGGCGTGAGCCGGAGTTACAAGCAAGCGGTCGAGGATCTTGATGCTGAGACGATCAAGGCTCTAGATGGGCCTTATCGGTATGTTTGTTTCGGAATAATTAGGAACAACGAGGGCAATTGCTGATGCCAGACAGGGCCACCGTTCTCGATCCCATTTCCCGCTTCTGCGCCTATTTCCCTGACGTGAATGAATGCATCAAAAAGCGAAACCATAAGCTCTTGGACTACGACGCCATGCGCGCCAAAGTGAAGAAGCTGGCTGAGAAGCCCGACAAGGATGCCACGAAACTGCCGCGCACCGAGCGCGAGACCGAAATCGCCAAGCAGGCCTACGAACAACTCAATGACCAACTGTTCAGCGAGCTGCCGCAGCTCATCGATCTCCGTGTTCCTTACTTGGACCCCAGCTTTGAGGCTTTGGTCAAGATTCAATTGCGGTTCTGCGCTGAGGCGTACTCGCGAATGGCACAGGTGCAACAATACCTCGACGCGGAGACCCGTGACCAGTACGCCCGGGGCGACCTGGATAACCGTGTCGAAGAGGTGCTCCAGGAGATTCGTGATTTGAGCATAGCGGGCACTGTTTAAGTGTTTGCTTTTTTGCCTCGTTGTTTCTCGTTTGTTCTTGCATTTCCGATCTGTTCTCGCAGTGGAAGTGCTGCGCTTTCGAAGATTGTTCCCCCTCAGTCTTAACGTCATTCCTATGCCTCTCAGCTGTCTTATTCATGATCAATTTGGGGTACTTCCAGTCTCCCTCTACTGCCTGTGATTTACGGGGATAAGGCGTTCGGTTTCAGCGGTGCATTGCGCATTGATTCGATGCAGATGGGGTATCTAATACATGAGTGGTCTATCCACATCCAGCTGTAGATCTTTGACCTTTGATATAAGTAGAAGTTTGTCCGTTTATGAATGGGCTCTGCTGTCCGGGCTCTCATCCCGGTATAACTCCTCCTCCAACACCTGGACGACCGGTTCCGCCGCTCGCTGCACAGCCTCCAGCTCTTTTTCATCCATGGCCGTCAACACGTAATCCGCCACTGCATTCTTCTCCCGGCCTGACGGCCGTCCAATCCCAATTCCGACGCGCAAGATCGAAAGGTCCCGCGGTAACGGTACATCTTTACTCCCACGCTGTGAGTTCGATCCCTGGCGAGTATTGGAGGGCATCCGCAAAGGGTACATCCCTTTCCCACGCAAACTCTCCAACACACTGATTAACCCGCGATGTCCGCGTAAACTCGCCTGCTCCGGTCCACCTCGCTTCACGCGCAATTTCCCCGGTGACGCCTCCAGCTCGTCGTGGAGAATCACTAGGGTGGCCGGGATCCCTGTTCCCGGTCTGCGGTCGGTCTCTAGACGCCACGTCGATCCCCCGGCTTCATCTTGCTTGGCTAGCCATTTTTGGAGTTGCCGGACTAATTTTGGCCCTGATTCGTTCATGAAGGATGGGCTGTACCATGTTGTGTATAACGGCGCCACGGCTGCGAGGCGCGCCCGGAGTAGCGGGGCGATGGCATCCAGGAGAAGGTGGCCGGCACTATGGCGGGTACGGCGGTAGGGACCCTGATTCCCGATGGATGCGATGAAGAGGAGGCGGCGGGGTTGGGCCATCGGAAGTTTACACCAGGAACGAATTTGCTTTGATGATGTTGTCTTTTCGCTCTTCTTCTTTTGAGTTTTGAGATCCGGGAAATCCGAGGTCTTTTACTTTGGGTCTTCCCTTCTTTTCTTTTTCTTTGGATCCGTCTCTTTGGCTCAGGCACGCGGGAGATCAGCGGATTTTTTTTTTTCGGATGAGTCAGCGGACAATCCCTGTTCTGTCCATGAAGGTTCTGGACCACAGTGTCGGGTCGCGCACGGATGAAAGTGGAGACACCAGGTGATAAATGGGATTTTGGCGGGTTCGTGCGGATTTAACGGAGTTGTGCTTTGGCATTGATAATAATAATCGTGGAAGGCTGGGAGTCGTCAACGTGGTCGAGTTGGGGCTCATTTGTAATTGGGATGATCCATTATCATTTTTGAGTCGGTTCTTATCTTTCTTTTTCTTCCTTCTTCTATTGTTCCCAAAAAGGGATGTAGTACCCCGTATGCAGGGATGTCAAGAGACCTCCATAAGCGTGCACCTATGTACCCCGTACCCCGTACGGAGTATGCATTCCAGGAACAAGGGGTATCCAAGTTGCTAGAGAAAAAGTCCGAGTGACACTCACTGGGACGTTCAACCCTCTTTGGTGATGATCTTTGTAGAATTCCAGCAAATCAACTGATCAAAGTATTTCATTCAACTGGAAAAAGTATCCGGCCAGGGATTGATAGCCAAGTCTCTCCATGATTCATGTCGTACTTTATACTTCAGTTATCAGGATCGCCAGACCCAGACTCTCGGACTCCAGCAACAGAAGTCCGATCCACAATGTGAAACCGGAAGTGTCACTCGACGCCGTCCGGACTCCAATTTCCCAGCATTCAGGTTCACCCATGTCTCCGCAACGGGCCTCCCCTCCCTCCCCCTGGGTCGCTCCACGTCTTCCCACTCAGTTGGGTGGTCGATATATCAACTATCCCTGCCTGTCAACTTTTTTTCTTTGCTAAAATTCTTTTCCTACCTTACCTTCGGGTTGGATCATGCAGTGACGTATCTTGGTCCGGATTCTCGGGTCCGCGCTGGATATCTCGTCACTAGTCTCGAGGGGAAAGTGTGATTTAGACTCTTCACAGCTTCTCGTGTCTCTTTTCAAAACTGATCGCTTCCTGTGTGTGGACGTGTCTGGTGTTTTTCTTTTTTTAAACTTCCTTTTTTTCCCTTTTGACCACTTTTGTTCTCTTGAACCGGTTATCAAAGGTCGACTCGGTCGGGGACACTAGCTGCACTGAAATCGCCGTGAAATTTTTTTCTTTAACCCCTCTGTCCATTGCATCGCATTCCAAAACGAGATCTCGTCATGTCATGGCCGACAATCCCATTCAGCCATCGGAGGAGCCCGGCTCTCATCCTTGGGAAGAGTCGGGTGATGAAGGACAAATACAAGATGACACGTCGGATTCCGAATCTGACACGGTTTCCGATGGCGAACAGTCAATGTAAGTAGAAAACTGCCAGCTCCATTTTCCCTTCGATCGTTATACTCATCCTGAATAGAAAATCCACCAGATCCTTTTCGTCCTTAATGCTTCGATACGTGGAGGAAAACGGTCGACGATACTGCGACGATACCTATTTTATGCCCAATGACGAAACCGAATTGACTCGCTTGAACATCATCCATCAGATCTATCTCATGCTGCTGGATGGTCGGCTGACCAGCGCCCCATTGACGATGGATGCCCCACGGATCCTGGATGTCGGGACCGGACCGGGGGATTGGGCTATTGAGATGAGCGCCGAATATCCCAACGCTAATATCATCGCCTCTGATCTCGGTGTCTTCGACTCCGGCCTTGGCCATCTTTCCCTGCCCAACGTCGACTTCCAGCTGGCCGATGCCCAGTCCGAATGGACTTATCACGAGCCCTTCGATCTCATCCATATTCGCGGTCTCTCCGGTGCTTTCCAGGATTGGCGCTCCATCTATAGTCAAGCTCTCGCCCATCTCAAACCAGGCGGGTATATTGAAGTGGCAGACGCCGATCCGGCCGACGACCGTACCATCTTCCCCCACACCGATCTCACCCCCGAATCCGAATCCGAGTCCGGATCGAAATGCTCGTCCATTCGCACCTATGCCTCGGCCTTACGCGCCGCCGCAGAGAAAGCAGGCTTCCCTCGTGATCACCAACACCTGGACACAGAGGCTCTCTCCGCCGCGGGCTTCGTGGAAGTCCGCGTCCTCGAACGCACAATCCCAATTGGGCTATGGCCAACCGACTTTCATGAAAAGACCTTGGGCAAGATGGCTCTGATCGCCGTGCTCGAGGGCTTAGAAGCTAATGCTCTCCGCCCGCTCACTCGACATGGTGGGTTCTCCCTTGATGCGGCGCACGATCTCTGTGAAAAGGTTCAGATGGAGCTCCTCGCTTCGGAGCAGTTAACTGGACGTGTGCGCATCGTCACTGCCCGGAAACCCGTTTCCCATGCGCAGAAAAAGGAAGAGATTATGGCCAGGGCTATGGCAAGGGTGAAGGCGTTGGAGAAGAGAGTGGATGCATAAGTGTGGAATCATGCGAGGGTTGTATCATATGCATGCATTTCGGGTCGGATGGAGACCTGGATGTGAATAATTTCGAAAAGTTCCATCGATGCATTTTGAGTTTAGCGGTAGATTGATACCAATTTTGATTATTTTCTTCTGTCTTGTTTAAGAGGATTTGCCTTCGAGGGTCTATGTTCATTCAACTTGTCAAGTATGTAATGCGCCTGCAAGGTATCACACGATCCATGAGATTTTTGATTTACTCCCCAAACCCCATGCCAAAAGGAAAAGATCAAAAGAACAACACTGTTCAGAATCATGATATCAAAGCTGAAACTTCGTCCGCGACTTTTCCATTCCTCCTTTCCATTCCCATTCCTGTCCGCTCGCCCGCTGGATCCCTTTATCCACACGGCGCAGCTTCAACGTGAATCGGGGACCCAGCTCTTGGAGACCCGTTCGGATGCCCTGGGCACCCTCAATTTCTTTTCCGTCGGCGTTGACGACCGGCTTCTCGGTTTCGCGCTTCTCACGGAAGATATATCGGTGACGACGGACAAAGATATAATCACGTTGGTTGTGTAATGTGACAACCTGCCGCCCTTCGAAGTCTGGCTGTGGAGGGAATAAATGACGGAAGAGATGCGCAGTCAATAATCCAAGTGGCGTGCGGAAGTTGTTCAGAATCAGCTCTGGCCAATGGCCCGTTGCGCGGCCGTGGCCGGGCAACCGCTTGCCCTCAATCCAGTTGCTGATTGTGAAATGGAATGTCGGGCCATGGGGCAGATGAACCATTGTCAGTCCGCAGGGCTTTTTCTGGTCCTCTTGCAGGACGAGAAGCGCTGTGTAATTGCGGTTGGAGGCGAATTTGGCGATCTCCCGAATGGAAAACTTGTGCGCATGTCTATGCGCCGTGCGTCGGATGTACACACTATTTGGGAAGAGATCGGTCAGGATTTCGGCTTCGTTGTGGAGGGTTCCATTGAGTGAGGTGGTGATAAGGATTTTCGGAGTTGGCGGTGCCTCGGAGCTGAAAAGGGTGGGAAATTTGGCGGCGAGCGCTTCTGGCGCAAGATTCAGATTGGTGCTGCGTGTCGACTGTGTCGGGCTAGTAGCACGCTCGGTGGCAGTGGGAAGCGATGACTTCTTGCGTCCTCGACTCGACTCTGCATCATCTTCGGCTTCTTGATCCTCGTCCTCGCTTTCGCCGTCACTCGAGGCGATCATACTGTCGATGGACTCGTCATCGGACTCTGCAGCTTCGCTATCATCTTCTCCTTCTTCCAGTGGCCGATTCAGCTCGTCTTCCTCTTCCTTTTTCGCTCGCTTGATGCGCTCAACATCCACACTGAGACCCAGGCCATGATCCTCGGCGTCATTGTCGGCCTCGTCCCACACTCGCTTTCGTTCGAGGGTCAAAGGCACATTGCGTCGTAGTCGTTCGTCTCTCAACGTGGGATTTTTGGCTTCTTCTTTCTTGAACGCATAGCGCTCCGCTCGCCGGGCGGAATCTTTTGCTCTCTTGCGTTTAATGTGCATCATCTGGCGACGTTGCTTATTCCCGGGCTTGATATCGAGCCCGGCATTAGGAGGCGGCCTCCCTTGGCCTTTTAGTCCCATGGTGAACGCTGTTGGAGGAGAATAGAGCAGTCGCAAATTTCCCATTCGGCGCTCAAGAAATAAATTATCCCGGAGAATTGTTTCCCCGAGACAGCGATCCGCCAACTTTGATTTTATTATGTTGATCGGCCCCTGTCTGCAAGAAAAAATAAACGTATTAATTGCCGAGAAAATCGCATAGGTACACCATTCATTCTTTTCTGTCTCTTGTCTTATTATTCTTGTTATTATTCTGTGGTGCTGTCCGAAGGGGCCGTGAAGTGGATGACTCAATTGCTACCGCCGCGCATTTTCCCCCGCTCTTTTCTTTCCCCTCCGTCCCTCGTTAGGACTTTCACCTGCTCGACCGCGCTCCAAAAGCCATTCAAACGGAACCCCAAGATGGCTACCGTCACTACCAAGACCGGCCAGGTCGTCGACCGCCAGCTGCTGGACTCAATGCTCCGCCGCCGCATGTTCTACACCCCCTCCTTCGAAATCTATGGTGGTGTGTCTGGTCTGTATGACTATGGCCCACCCGGCACTTCTGTGATCGCCAACCTGACCGATGTATGGCGCAAGCACTTTGTGCTGGAGGAGGACATGCTCGAAGTCGACTGTACCATGCTTACGCCGCATGAGATTCTCAAGACTAGTGGGCATGTGGACAAGTTTGCCGACTGGATGTGCAAGGACCCCAAGACCGGCGAGATCTTCCGCGCTGACCACCTGGTGGAGGAGGTGCTGGAGTCTCGGTTGAAGGGCGATAAGGAAGCGCGCGGACAAAAGGTTGAGGTTGACGAGGAGAAGGAGGCCAAGAAGAAGAAGAAGGTCAAGGACACCAAAGCTGTCAAGCTGGATGATGCTGTCATCAAGGAGTACGAGGAAATTCTCGCGCAGATTGACAACTTCGATGGGCCTGATCTCGAGAAAATCATCAACAAGTACAACATCCGCAACCCCACCAACGAGAATGTCCTGGAACCTCCCGTCGCTTTCAACCTGATGTTCCAGACCTCTATTGGACCTAGCAGTAATATGCCTGGGTACCTACGGCCCGAGACCGCGCAAGGCCAATTCTTGAATTTCCAAAAGCTGCTCGAATTCAATCAGCAGTCCATGCCTTTCGCTTCTGCCTCAATCGGCAAGTCATTCCGCAATGAAATTTCCCCTCGTGCGGGTCTTCTGCGTGTGCGTGAATTCCTGATGGCCGAGATTGAGCACTATGTCGACCCAGAGGGTGGTAAAAAACACCCTCGCTTTGTGGAAGTCAAGGACGTGGAGATGTCCTTCCTTGACCGTAACGTGCAACTCTCCGGCAGCAACCAGGTCACCAGGATGACCATCGGCAAGGCTGTCGAGACTGGCCTGGTGGATAATGAGACCCTTGGTTATTTCATTGCCCGTATCCAGTCCTTCCTTCTGAAGATTGGTGTTGATTTCGAGAAGCTACGTTTCCGCCAGCACATGGCCAATGAGATGGCCCACTATGCGGCTGACTGCTGGGATGCTGAGCTGCAGACTAGCTACGGCTGGATTGAGTGCGTTGGTTGCGCTGACCGCAGTGCCTATGACTTGACGGTACACAAGAACAAGACTGGTGCCCCGCTAGTTGTGCGCGAGACCCGCTCGGAACCGCTTCGCATTGAGGAGTGGCAGGTTGATATCGAGAAGAAGAAGTTCGGTCCTCAATTCAAAAAGGACAGCAAGACCGTCGAGGCGGCCGTGGAAGCCTTGTCGCAGGAGCTTCGTGAAAAACTGTCTCTGGATTTGGAGCAGAAGGGCAAGATCGAGGTCGAAGTTGCGGGAGTTGGTTCTGGTAAGGTTGAGCTCGGCAAGGATTTGATTAAGATCGAGAAGCGTACTCGCGTTGAGAATGTTCGCGAGTACACCCCCAACGTTATTGAGCCGTCTTTCGGTATTGGCCGTATTCTGTACAGCATGATCGAGCATGTCTACTGGTCGCGCGCTGGCGACGAGGCCCGTGGTGTATGTTTTGTCTCTTTTCTCATGGCGTCGGACTTTGTGTAAACTGACTATCTCAGGTTCTGTCTTTCCCCCCGGCTATTGCCCCAACCAAGGTGCTGCTGGTCCCACTCTCCACCCATGCCTCTTTCAAGCCTCTTACCCAGAGCTTGTCGTCAAAGCTGCGCCGACTTGGCGTTGCAAGTCGCGTGGACGACTCTTCTGCCAGTATTGGCAAGCGTTATGCCCGCAATGACGAGCTGGGCACTCCCTTCGGCATCACTGTCGACTTCCAGTCGGTCAATGACAACACTTTCACCCTGCGTGACCGTGACTCCACCAAACAAGTCCGCGCCAGCGAAGAGGAAATTCTCCAGGCCATCAAGTCTCTTGTTGATGGCGACGAAAGTTGGCAAGATGTGGCCAAGCGCTTGCCAGAGTTTACTGGCCAGGAAGTCGAATAGATTCGATGATTGTGGCATAGTGGCAATGCCTTCCAATGTCAGTTGATGTCGCAGGCAACGTCTTTAAAAGACTATCTTCAATGAATTGTTAGATGTTCATTGTACCAAGATACCACACCTTTACCACCGGTATAATGGAATCTAAAAGCAAAGGGATCGACCTTATTTGGATTGCAATCCTTCTATAACAGCATAAAGTACTAGCCTCGAGCTATTTGTCCATGGAAATGAGCTAGGCAATTGGCTACGTCAAAGATGGACTTTGGCTGTTCTTGAATACTTCTTGAGAATGATCTTTTCGTAAATTTGATATCATACTCGGTGACTTTTTAAGTCTCGTTGACACCTCACTAGCCTAGTTTGTCCTACCTGAGTAGGAAGGTCTTGACACTAGATCTCACAGTGGCATCTATTTTACAGATAGTTATGTCTGGAGTCCCATGTTCTCAAGAGTAAAGGAAAGGAAAGCCCAAACAATGAACAGAGACAAGTAGGCTTCTCCCAATCTTTTCAGAAGCAATTGCATTCATACAGAATCGTGACAGCCCCATAGAATTGCCTTTTAGCCCCCAGAAACGCCCCGACATGAACTATACAGAAAGCAGTAAGCTTCGTTGTAGTTCCGCGGCAAAGCCCAATTCGGGCATCCGCGCCAAGAATCCGGGGCATCGCCGTCCCTCATCCATCTGTCCTCTTCTTTCCCCGGAGAGCACCAGGACTTCGTGATTCAACCATGGCGCCACACATCCACACGGCGAATCTCACGTTCTCCTGTCCGCTCTTTGCTGCCGACTTTGATCCGCGCAACAATGGACGCTTGCTCGTCGGCGGCGGCGGCGGCGAGGGCCGCACCGGAGTTGGGAACAAGATTGTAAGTTGCGCGTCGAGTTCCTGACTTGGATTGGATCATACTAACTTTTGCTACAAGTCCATGATTGATACATCGCATCGAAATCGTATATCCGAAGTGGTCGAGCTGAATTTATCTCGCGACGAGGACTCGGTGACGTCGCTGGCTGCGGCACCGCGGGCCGACGACGACTCGGACTCGCTGGTTGCCTTGGCTGGCATCAACAGCTCTGTCGCAGAGCAGAAAAAGAACAATAACCAACACATGCGCGCGTTTCGGTTGGAGCCTTCCCAAAAGGCTGCCGCGTTGACCACAACGAATACACCGAGTGCAGCGGAGGAGGCTAAGGAGGACAACGGCGAGAAGCAAAAAGGAAAGGATGCGAAAGAGCAGGTCGTACCTGGAACTGCGACGGAACTCTCGCGTGCTTCACTTTTTCGCTCGAAAAATGGATCTGACTCCGGTGATACCTACCAACGAGTGTTGCGGCTGTCGCGTTGGAAGAAGCATGACGAAGCATCAAACAAAAGCATTCGAAATACCCGGGTCGGTGCTATTGCGACAGGATTGGCGCCATCTGGTGAAATTGTCTTTTTCAGCGTGACAGAAGCACCGAGCCAATCTGATGTGATTGGCCGCATCCGCCTGGACGGCAATGAAGAGGCAGAAGATGTTGACTTTGTCGGTCTCGAATCGGGCTCAAAGGATGGCAGTGAACGTTTTCGATTTGCATATACCACTGGAAGAGACGTGACCATTGGCGAGATCTCTTCTTCTACGCGCTCTAATGCCGCCCCCGAAGTACGCACCGTCTATACCATCCCTCTCTCTAGCAGCGGAAACCAGGCCGCACGTCCCAAGTTCCGCGCATTACGTTTCCTCTCGCCTTCAGCCTTGCTGCTTTTACAGAACGCACCTGGTCGAGCAGGGAGCGAACTGGTCATCATCAAACTGCCTGACGCCAAACACCCACAGGCGCGGATTCTGCGGCGACGCAAGCTGCCCAGGAGTGTAAAGATCGGACTTGGTCTCGATCTATGTGCTCTCGGCACCAACCCGCAGGGTCAAGAGCAGACCCTTGTTGCCGCGAGCGGTAGCGACCATTCCATCATGCTGTTCACCATTGAGAATGGGCCCAATCAGGCCTATAGCAAAATTCGACCCTATACTACTCTCCGCAATGTGCATCCCATCTCCATGACAAAACTGTGCTTTTCTACTTTTCTCCCACCCGCACATCCTGTCACTGCTGATGTCCTCCCACAAAATGTCAAGCTCGCTTCGGTCAGCATGGGCAACACAGTTGTTGTTCATACCATCCCTCTCTCACCCTTCCCAGCTGCCTCGCGCACTCCGCGCTATGTAGCCACTCTTCCCAGCCCTTCCGAGTTCTGGGTGTTTCTTTGGTTCTCCACTGTTATGCTGTGCTCCTTTGCTGTCGTTATTGTGGCCTTGCTTGCATTTGCCGAGATTCGCGGCGCTATTCCGCCGTTCTTTGGTGCTACGGAATTGCTACCAGATGGCATCCGGGACACTATCGCAAAGAAATACGTCCGTCCGGAACCAGGCTTTAGCTCATACTTTGATCGTTTCTATGCAGACCGCGATATTCCGGTCGCTCAAGTCGAGTTCTCAAATGACGAGGACGATCAGATTGAAAGTCTCAAGAGTATCCTCGACCGTATCCACAGTGCCGGCGCTGCGCCAGCAGATGTCGAGGTTGCGTCGCCGCAGTCACTATCGGTGATTGTACGTTGCAATGATCATGGCCAGGGCGCTGAGCAGAGCGTGATCGTCGAAACGGCTTCTTCTCACCACCACGAGAACGAACCGAGCGAAGCTGATCGTCTGCGCGCCTGGAAAGATCTCACCGGCGCCGACCAAGCAGCTTGGAAACAGCGTCTTACGGACGCCGGTCGCTGGACGGCACATGAAGGCGAGGCTGTGCTGACGGGTGTCTTGTTCAGCGCCACATGTGGCCGGCTTGGTCAATGGGTCAGGGATGAATTGCCCTGAGCTTGGACTCGTGGTTGTTCTGCTACGTTTTCCTCGGGCTTACTCGACAAGGTCTTCTTGCTGCCCACGCTTTGATGCTGTTTTCGATGTATGAATTATATGCTCGCTATATACAATGTGTCCATATGAAAATTGGCTAGTCTCTAGGAACTTTTACTCAAGGTGCAATCATGGTTGGTTTATCTCGGGATTCAGATAGAAAATTTGCAATTTGTAGACTTCAATGATATTGAAAAACATTTGTGTCAACTCCCCTTCTAGTCGAAAGGAACATGCAGTCGCCAAAAAGCTGCAGACATCAATTTATAGAATGGACAAGGCCATTTACGCATCCGGAGAACAAATCCATACTTCAGGTGGCCGGGTGTAGCCAAGCAAACCCTCAATTCAGACTAATTTCGCTTTTAGTGCAGAGACACATGATACCGTGTCGGATCGTCAACGTCATGGAAGGGGGAAAGGTACGAGGCATGTGTCTTTGTGCAGGCGAGAGAGGGGAAACGGATTATCATAGAGAAAGAGGAGAGAAGAGCAGCAATGATTCAAAAATCAACGCCTGATTACCCACGCCCAGTTTGTGTATGTAAGTCGCAGCAAAGCAAAAGGACAATTCGAGTCAGGCCGCGCGTGATGGTTGATGCAGTGTTCGTGAATGGAAGCAGGTGAAAAGAAGAACGTCTAACCAGAAGCAGGTTAAATGAGGCCCATATTTGTGCAGGACAGATCTCCAACTCGAGGGTAGAAGGAAAGTGATTCTTTCCAGTAGGAAGAAGGACGCGGATTATAGAATTACTGGCCGTTGGGTTTCTTCCAGCGAAGCAACTCAGCCAGAGAAGCAAGGCTACAGCCGGTTTGTAAGAACTCGTGGGCCAGCAACTCGTCAGCCGTGGCGCGACTGCGGACATCCACACAGAGACACACGCTCAAAAATGCCTTGAGTTCTTTGCTGAGCTTCTCGGGCTTCTTGAGACGCGGGGTGCCATTGGTGGCAATCAAGTACAGCGCCTTCAGGGGCTCTTCGTTAAGGTATGGAGGCTCTGATTCGATCATTTCAATGGCCATGATACCAAGCGACCAGCAGTCGACCTTGGGACCGTATTCCTTCTGCTTGACGACTTCCGGAGCCATCCAGTAGGGGGTCCCAACCATCGTGGCACGCTTGCTCTTAGATTCAGTGAGCTTGGCGCAGAAGCCAAAGTCGGCTGGAAACATTATTAGCAAATAACTCTCGCTTGTAAATGAGGACCCATATCTTACTGATCTTAACATGACCAACACGGTCAAGCAGGACATTATCACTCTTAATATCACGATGGATGATGTTCTGGCTGTGGAGGTGGGCTAAACCTTTGCAAGTCTGTATGGAAAAGAGTTAAGTCTGCGTCATTTGACGATCGGGTCCATGGGTGAATCATACCTCGGCACAGATGGTTGCGATTTGGTTCTCCTGAATGACCTGGTTGTTGTCGATCACGTCGGTCAAGGCACCACCCTCCATGAATTCCATCACCACCCAAAGCTCGTTACTTTGCTCTTGCAGGAACGAGTCTAGGAAATTGACAATATTGGCATGCTGACTGTCCTTCATGACAATGATCTCGTTCACAATCAACTCCTTCCGAGGCTGACTGCGCAGATCCATCTGCTTGATAGCCACCTGGCAGCGCGGACCATATTGCCGGTACAGCTCACGAGCAACCGGCGATGGGGCATGTTCCTTGACTCGTGCCACGTACACGGATCCAGATGCACCCTGTCCGATTTTACGCTGTTTGCTGTACGAATCATTGGGATTGTCTTTGGACACAACCGACCGCAGTCGGTCCATGACCTCGTTTTCTGTCATTGCTGACATGCGCACCTCCTTCTGTCGCGGCTCGGGTTTCTTGGTCAACGCGGCCTCTGCCTGGCGAATCCCATCAGGAACAGCTTGCTTGTTACCGGCCTGCTTGTTGGCAATGTTCAACGGTTTCACAGCTTGCACAGGAGCCGGGAGCCGGGTCGGCGGAGGTCCTTGCGCTGCTTGGCCTTTGTTGCCATTATTCTGTGGTGGGCGGTTGGCGGCTTGAGCTCGAGGATCATTTGGAGCGTAGCGCGATGGGGAGCCTGGGTCCTCGCTGCGGGAGCCACCCGGGGTTCGGGGCGAACCTTGTCCATATGGGCTCGTGGATGGAGGAGCTGGAGCTGGACGCTGTGCTGTCAGCTGCCGGGGGTCTTGATTCTGGTTGCGAGCAGCAGAACCCGGGGCCTGCGGAGCGGGCCGACTTGGCTTATAGCGACTGTTCATGGATGGATCTTCTCCGCCATAGCCACCGAGCTCTTGCTTGGACATGGGGGGTCGCGACTTCGGTAGAGACGCATTGTACTCAGTGTCCTCCTTGCGACGTGCTTCCTCCTCGACACGACGACGCTCCTGATCTGCCAATTCCTTCATGCGCTCAAGTTGTTGCTGCTGTTCCATTGCGCGGTCCGACTCTTTGCCCTGCGCTTGGCTTGGAGAGGAGGCAGTGGAGCGCAGGGAACCATCGTTGGATCCCTTCGATTGACCACTGTCCAGACGCTGCATGGGGCCTGGGGGAGGAGGCCGCGGGGGAGCGATCGAGCTGCCCACAGAGCTATTGCCCATCGCCTTGGGCTGACCGTTAGCTGGGCCAGACATTCCGGCATAGTATTGCGGGTTTTGTTCCCGCATCTTAATATCAGAGTAAAACTCCAGCACCTCGATGACCGCCTGGGGGTTCTTCTTGTAATCTTCCTTGGTGATGGCTGAGGCTGTGAGCAGCTTCTCCCACTCAGGCGGCAATCCCACAAAAGCGCCGGTTTGCGGGTCGAATCCAACATGAACTCGGTGACTAAAGTTGGTAGGATTGCTCACACCACCCATGCCCGGGCAGCGCTCATAAATCTTGTCAATCCATTCGTAGATCTCTTCATCGGATTTGACCTCGCAAGTGATGGTCTTGGTCGGAGCGTCGCGAGTGATCATGGCGGCCTTCGAGTTCGCATCCTTGGGGTTGGCCAAGCGGGTGATCTCAAAGGCCATTTTGGACTCCTCGGAGCGAGATACCGCGGTGACGGTCGACAGCGGGAACGATAGCACAACTTTGCCCGAGTCATTCTTCAGAAACTCAATTTTGTACTCGCGCAGAATCAAATGACGCTGGTTCCATGTCGCCAAAAACTTGTCCTCCTTACAGCGCACCGGTCCCTCTTTCACGATTGCAATCCCTCCTTGGCCTGAGGTTCCAGTTCGAGCCAGGGTCGGAGTGCTCGTGTTAGGGAACAACGACAAATTCGCACTCGTGGGCGTGCTCGGCGAGTTCAACGACATTTGGTTAAACGAGGTTGCCACATTGCTATTGTTGGTGGGGAGAGTCAATTTGGGACGATCTGTCGGTGGGCGGGGAGCCGGCCCCGGGTTCATGAACTGGTCCGGCGTGTACATGTTACTGCGAACGTTGAGTCGATCAAGTCTTATCGCATCTTCGACCGACCACTTACTTTCCATAAGAAGTCATGGTTCAGGGTCAGGAGAGATAAATTGCGCGCCGAGACCTCCCGAGGTCTCTCGAGGCTAACGGCTCTGTCCGAGAAAAGACGGTCAGTGGGTTCGTCGATTCAGGGGAGACGGCGCAGAGGGGGTGGACAGGGTCCAGGGGCTAATGGAGGGGCGGCGCAAAACCACCTACCCAGACAAGGGAGAAAGTCGAAAGCGGTCCTCGCGCTGCGAGGAAGGCTCAGACAAACACGTTAAAAAACGAGCGCGGCGATGGAGAAAGAATTTGGGCAGGATGGTGGGGGGAAAGAGAAGATGAAAGGGGGGAAATGCAGTTGGGGCGGGATGGGGCAAGACGATCACTATGGACGATGTAGAGTTCAATCTACAGAAAACATGGGTTTCGCCAATCACGAATCTGGTTCCCCTGGATCAAACCCCGAGGTGGATTTTGGTTCCTGGTTCGGGTTCCAGTTGATTTGCTCTACACCTATTCACCAAACGGGTAGTTGAACTTCAACAAGCCATTGAGTCCGCCTACCCATCCTTCATGGGCTTCGCCGCCCATAGTCCGTCGCATCACGCTGGGTACGCCACCTTGCCATTCATTCTTGCCATGCCGCATCTCCTCATTCCACACTCGGACCTCCATACCGACTGCCATCCCTTTTCCGAGGTTGACTCCGTCCAAGCTCACCTCCAATTCCCGACCGCGGTTCTTCTCGTTCAAGCGTAGCGTGATGGGCGTACTGGAAGGTAAAACGAGCGGCCGGAAACTCAAACTGCGGGCGCAGATGGGCGTCAGGAGAATCGACGGGACCAGAGGATGCACAATGCTGCCACCACTACTCAGGCTGTACGCGGTACTCCCCGTGGGTGTTGAGATGATAATCCCATCTACCACGGCTTCGGTCAGGAATCGACCGCCCACGAAGATATCCACGACCGCCAGGTGTGGTTCCTTGCCTCGATGGATGAGCAGCTCGTTCATCACATAGACCCCCTGACCTTGGTCCGTCTTGCCCCGAACCGGTGTGGTTTCCTGGCCATCCCCAGTGAACAACCCGACCTTCAATCGGTTGCGCATCAAAATTGGAGCGCCACGAGTTGACCCCATCGACTTGCCCCGAACCGAGGACCACCCGGTTGGCCCCATTGATGATTCCCCCGTCTGACCTGTCGCTGTTGTGGTTTGCGTAGTTGGCGTGGTCTCCAGGACCGGAGTGCGATCCCCAGCTCCGGCCCCGGACATGTAGACTTCTCGGAAGGCTCGCTTGAACTCGGAGAACTTCCATTCACTCAAGAACCCTAAGGTGCCCATACTGAAGGAAAGAACTGGCGGAACATTCGCGCACGTAGCAAAGAGCGAAGATGCATGTAAAATGGTGCCATCCCCTCCCAACGTCACCGCCAGATCCACCTTATCATGGAATGCAGTCGGTTTGTCCTTGATGGATGCCGTATAAACAGGCACAGAGAGTGATGAATGAACTTCGGCGGCGGTCTTGGACTCGAGGACGACGGCAATCGATGGGTAGGTCGAGGCGATATGGCTGGGCGCAACAAGTCAGAAATCCATCCTCCTCGGGATCCGGGAATGATTATAATTTACTTGACAAACTCGACGAGGGAGTCCGTCACTGCCGGAGCACAGTCCTTGCGCACCAGAAGGATGTTTCGAGGTGGCGCTGGCCATTGAAGAGACAGCAATTCCCCCTGGGACTCTGAAACACGAAATCAGCCTCAAAAGTGATTCCTTTGTCTCGACCAACGCATACCTTGATACTTGGGGATCAGCCGCCGAGGCAGAATCCCAACATCACGGATCTCGCGACGTGGCGCAGAGGTGGAAAAGCTGCGCAGAGACAAGGCGGGGATTCTGCGACGAATGGCGCATGGCATGATTGGCAAACCGTGGCCTCATGCACGCGCTCACATCAAGGCGGTTTGGAGAAAGAAGAGCAACAAACGGAGAACTACGTCGGGTCCCACCGCTCTCGATGTTGCCAGTTGCGAACGGGGAAAACTCACGAGACCGCGAGTACCGAAAGTCACAGTCATCATTTCTTTTTTCTTTCCATGTTTCCCTCCTCCTCGTACTCTTTCTGCTCTTCCCTGGTTGAGCAGATCTGCAACTTAGTCTCCCAACCTCAAGCTCGTGTCGATCTCCACACACATCCGCTCTCTCCCGCTGACCAAGAAACACACATACACACCCTGAACGGTTGTGCTTGCATTCAGAATCCCCCCGTCTGGTCTGGATAAACCCCAGACTCATTTACTGCCTGGCTCCGTCTTTGATCTTGACGCGGCGAGCCCTGACCAAGTCCATCACAATGAATTCAGCCGAGGCTCGCCAGCGCAAGCCACTGACCGCCAAGGTAAATGAGCTTCAAAATGAATCAACGAAACCGCCCACCGAGCCGCGTCTGAAGCATGGCATTCCGATGCAACTGCTTCGCTCCCTGCTGCTGTCTACATGGTTTGACTGCTGTTGCTGCATTATCCTGGTGACCCAACTCATCGGCGCGCCACTGTACCTCATCCACAAAGATTATTATTACTCCTACATGGCCCACACTAAACAGTGCTTTGGCCTAGTCATCACAGCTTTTACGGAGTGGGGAGCTCCGACTCTATGCCGAGTCAGCGGCGATGCGAGTGTACAAGGACAGCTCCATTTGTCCAAGGATGGCCTACTACAATCGCAATTCCCGGAGCGCATGGTCTTGATCGCAAATCATCAGGTTTACACCGATTGGATCTACCTCTGGTGGTTCGCATACACCAATATTATGCACGGTCGAATCTTCATTATTTTGAAGGAGTCGCTCAAATACATTCCTGTGGTGGGCCAGGGCATGATGTTCTACGGCTTTATCTTCATGGCGCGGAAATGGACGTCAGATAAGCCCAGACTCCAACACCGGTTAGAAAAACTCAAGACCCGGCACACAGGCTCAAAATCCGAACGGCCGCAGTACGATCCCATGTGGCTTTTGATATTTCCCGAGGGGACCAATCTCTCCATTAATACCAAGCGGCGGAGCGATGCGTATGGTCAGAAACAGGAACTGCCTTCTTTCAAACATCAGATTCTTCCCCGCTCCACCGGTCTCTTTTTCTGTCTTCAGAACTTACGAGGGACTGTAGACTGGGTATACGACAGCACGATTGCCTATGAGGGCCCACCGTACGTGCTGACTCTCCTCTCCTGAGCAATATTGACTTTCTATTACAGCAAAGGGAGTTATCCAGATAAATATTTTACTCTTCGCTCCACTTATCTGCAAGGACGGCCACCGACCTCCGTCAACATGCACTGGAGACGTTTTGCTGTTTCGGAGATCCCCTTGGATGATCAAAAGGAATTCGAACAATGGTTGATAGCACGCTGGGCCGAGAAAGATGAGCTTCTGGATCAGTTCTTCGAGACTGGCCGATTCCCTTCCGAGCTCGCTGGCTCCATTGATGCTGAAGATGCTACCGATGAACAGAAGGTGGCCGTGTCGGCAGGCTACGTAGAGTCTTACGTTCGATTGCATCATTGGATCGAGCTCGGACAGATCTTCGCGGTGTTGGTCAGTCTTGCGGTCGTGTGCAAATTTGTAGGCAGTTGGTTCTACTGATCGGGGTGGGAACCGATGCTTGCTTGGTCTCACTCTTCGTGGAATTCTGCCATCATGATAAATGCCTAGAGTATATATTTTTATTAGGAACGCCGGAATGACATTCATACATGGGGATGTTGTCGTTGTATACTGGAGGCACTGTGGCTTGGCCAAAATGTGGCGGTGTGAAACTAGCCACACGGACCCATCCGATTCTCAATTGAACAAGCACCGCAACCTGCCAGCTCTCCGAACCACTTTGCGCGTGCCGTGCAGCTCCAGGGTGTCTAGACTGCGTGATCGGCGCTGGTCTCTGTCAATTGTGACTCTCTTCTCATGCGCCGCCTTTGCTTGATCATGAGTTGAGCCCTGCTACGACTTCCCCCTTCCTCTCAGTCGCATCCTTGGTGACATTTCACCTTCGCTTACCTAGCGCGCCGTCGCAGCAATGCCGCCTTTTGAGAATGGCCATACAAATGGCTTGAACGGTGAAACGATGCCTTCATCAAACTCTCTGGCTACCCTTCGTTTCTCCGACATCCCCGATGCCATCGACATTCCCGCCTCCAGTTTCGACAGCGAAGTCGAAGTCAGTCTCCTCGACCTCCCAGAAGACCCGACCGAACTCTGTACACTGCTCGAAAACGAACGAGCTGCCAAAAACTTTTGGGTAATCATTGCGCTTGCCTATGCGAAACGAAAGCAACTCGATCATGCGATCGACATCCTCAACAAAGGCCTCGCGTCCGTCGCACATGGCGCTACCAAAGAAAAACTTGGGCTTTTAGGCTGGATATGCTGGCTTCTCATGCTGAAGAGCAGACAAGCTCCTCGAGTAGCTCCGGAGGGTGAACTTTACTCAGAGGCAAAAACCAAGGACCACTACCTGCAGCTGGCAACATCAACTTTGAACGAGGCATCGCGCTTGAACCCAGCATATCCACCGCTGTTTCTGGCACGAGGCGTCCTGTGTCTTCTTCGAGCATCTTTATATCCGCCTCGAGCTGTTCGGCCAGGCGCAATTGATACCTCGGAGAGGGTTGAATCGCTACGCCAAGCTCTGAAATGTTTCGATGAATCGTCCAAAGCATTCGGTGGCCGCAACATCATGGCCATTTTGGGACGTGCTCGGGCGCTTTACATGATGGGACGATATGCCGAAGCTCTAGAAGGATACCAAAAGGTTTTGATGAGAGTGCCGAATCTTACGGACCCAGATCCTCGAATTGGACTGGGATGTTGTCTGTGGCAGCTGGGCTTCAAGGATCAAGCCAAGGTAGCTTGGGAGAGATCCCTAGCATTGGTACGGATTTAATTCCTCCCCTCAGCTGGCAAAACCTCCGACTAACTTAGCTCACAAACATAGAACTCCGAATCTAAGGTTGCGAACATTCTGCTAGCTGTTTACTATCTTTATGACAGCTCTCGTCGTTCCACTGCCGATCCGATGTTTGGTTCTCTCTACAAGGTTGCTATGACTCAATACACGCAGAAGGCGTTCAAACTCGACAAGGAGTACCCCATGACCTGCGCCTTGTTCGGCAGCTATTTCCTCCTGCGCAAAGCCTACCCAACCGTTGAAACTCTCGCTCGCAAGGCTATCGAACATACAGATGTCATGCCCATCGCTAGTGATGGGTGGTACCTCCTTGGACGGAAGTCCCATTACGAAAACGATGCAACCCGTGCAACCGAGTTTTACAACCGGTCTGACCAAGCTCGTGGTGGCGGTGACAAGGGATACCTCCCGGCCAAGTTCGGTGCGGTACAAATGCAGATCACGAACAAAGATTATGACGGAGCCAAATTTAGACTGGAGAAGATTGTCCAGCAATCAAAGAATCCAGAGGCCATGACACTTCTGGCGGCTCTTCATGCTGAAGAGGTTTTCCTGTCTCAGAGATCTGGCAGCAAAGAGGACAAATCGACCGAAGTTAAGCGAGCGATTAGCCTCTTGGAGTCTGTACGCTCAATGTGGAAGGATGAGAAGCAGAAGCTGGCCCCGGATGAATCGGTCTTGGTTTATCTTTCTCGTCTCTATGAGAGTATTGCTCCAGAGAAGAGCATGCAGTGCCTGACGCAGTTGGAAGAACTTCAAATTGCCAGCGTTCCTGAAGATTCTCGACCGGACGATATCGATGATGAGGAAGACATGAAGAAGGCTCTTCGAGAAACCCTGCCTCCGCAACTTCTCAACAACATGGGATGTTTCCTCTACCAAAACGAGAAGATCGCATTGGCTCGTGGCATGTTCCAGTCGGCACTCAATGCCTGTGTGAACTTCAGAGAGAGGGGAGACGGAGCTGACAATGATGCCCTCGTGACCACCATCAGTTACAACCTGGGACGGACTTATGAGGCTGCAGACATGTGGGACGAAGCCAAGAAGGTCTATGAAGGCCTTCTGGAACGACACGGCGACTACACAGAGGCCAATGCTCGACTGACATACATCGCCCTCCGCCAAAGTCCCACTGAGGATGGCCCCAAAAGGATGGCAAAACTCTACGAGACAGACTCGTCGAATCTGGAGGTTCGGTCACTTTTTGGATGGTACCTCAGCAAGTCCAAAAAACGAGTGGCCAACCTTGCGGAAGACCAAGAGCAGCGTCACCACAAGCACACTTTGCAGTACTACGACAAGCATGACCGTTACGCTTTGACGGGTATGGGCAACGTGCACCTCCTTTCGGCCCGCGACATGCGCCGAGGATCTGAGCAAGAGAAAGAGAAGCGCCGAAAGGTGTATCAGCGCGCAGTGGAGTTCTTTGATAAAGCGTTGCAGCTAGACCCTAAGAATGCCTACGCTGCCCAGGGCATTGCTATCGCCCTTGTTGATGACAGAAGGGACCACAGTTCTGCGGTGCAAATCTTCTCTAAGATCCGTGATACGCTGAAGGACTCCAACGTTTATCTTAATCTGGGACATGTCTACTCCGAACTTCGGCAATTCTCGCGGTCGATTGAGCACTACGAAGCTGCTCTAGCCAAAGACCGCGCCAGAGACGTCCAGATCCTGGCTTGTCTCGGTCGCGTCTGGTGGTTGAAGGGCAAGCAAGAAATGAACCTGGCGGCAATGAAAACGGCACTAGATTACGCTCAGCGGGCCCAAGCGGTATCCAGCGACCAGCTTCACTTGCAATTTAATGTTGCCTTTGTCCAAAACCAGATCGCTTCGTTGGCTTACAGCCTCCAGTCTACTCAGAAGACACTTCAGGATGTGCAGGATGCGGCTGAGGGGCTCAAAGAGGCCATCGACACTTTCGAACGCCTTTCCAAGGAAAAGAATCCACCATACCCCAGTGCGGCATTGGAGCAGCGAGCCAACATGGGTCGTACGATTAGCAAGCAACTCGAACGAGCCATGCAGAGCCAGAAAGATTACGAAGAGAAGAATGCAGTCAAACTGCAACAGGCCCGCGAAGCCCGAGAGGAAGCCACTCGTAAACGTGAGGAGGAGCTACGCAAGGTTGAGGAGATCGAACTGGAACGCAAGAAGAGAATTGCCGAGGAGCGGCAACAGATGACAGAGGAAGCTCAGCGACATGCGATTGAACGCGCTGAAGCAGATCGTGCCCGTGAAGCTGCCGAGTTGACGGACGACTCTCAAACCGGGGACAAGGTCAAGCGCAAGAAGAAGTCCTCATCGAAGCGCAAGAAGAAGGGCGGTGACGACTTCATTGCCGCTGACGACGAGGGTGTGCAGCAAGAGCAGAGCGCCGAGCCGGAGAGCGAGGGCGAGACTGCTGCACCCAAGAAACGTCGTCGTCTGGAGCGCCGATCGGGTGGCAAGGCCCAGCAGGGCAAGTTCAAGAGCACTGAACGGATTGAGGATTCAGACGAGGAAGAAGCCCCGGCCACGCCAGGCGAGGAGCACAATGATTTGTTTGGCGAGGATGATGCAATGCCAGAAGAAGAATCAGCCGCACCCCGTCGACGAGACAAGGCATCGCGTCGTATTGCCGACGATGAGGATGAGGATGAAGACGAGGCAGCGCCAGCCGAGAAGTCAGCCGAGAACGGAGACAACAACGACGATGATCTCTTTGGGGATGAAACTTCCAAACCGGCCGAAGATACCGAGATGCAAGAATAAGAGGCTGCTTTTTTGCTTTCTTCTCAGGTGTACGACTTCCAACAGATCGCATTTCATAATTCACTGCCGATACAGTTTGCAAAACGAAATACTCTTCGAATTTATGTACATTAGCCTATAGTTGTTTATCTGAATACCTTCATGTCATCTGACCCAATTGCACAATGAATAGGTTAACAACAGTACATGGTAGGTCTAGTTAGACTTGACTATCATTCCATCAAAATAGAAGGGATTGGAATGGTATATGCTCAAGATAGCCAGTCAATCATCATTGAGCGGTTGATTTATATGGAGGAATAAACTCAGTTTCCTTCACTGTATCTCTAAATTGGAACATATGATGTCAGTTCTAACCATGCTGTGACAAGGGAGACTAGTGCTGCAAGTATTCGCAAGTCTCATGCGAGATTGCTCAAAGACAAGACGAGACAATTTCCAATGTTCTAGCGATTTCAATTTTCCCTTAAGAGGACCAAGGGAAAGAGTCCAGCGAACAGCGACACCACGTAGACCCCTTCAGGGTAGAGTCGTGATGATGGTAATGATGGTAGTGGTCGCTGCACGCGGAAGCGCAACACTCGCAGAAAAGATCGACGCGCTCTCAATTGATCCGATCACCGATCGATGTCGGAATCCATTGCTGATGGGATGATCATTAAAGTATCTTGAAGGGGGTTTGACAAGGCCGATCCCCGAGGATCATTGACTTTCTCGCCTTAAGGAATTAAGGAACGAGTCACCAACGCCAGGGCAGGATGTTACCTTTGCCTTGTTGCGGGACCCGACAAGCAGGTTCTGGGACAGCATGGATATCCTACCTGGGAAAGGTGACAGATGTAACCATTTTTAAGTTGGTTACGCTCGGAGGCCGACGGAGTGGATGGGGAAACTTTATCCGCATTAAGGTTGGTGGTTCGTGCTGCCACAGGGTCTTGGCGTAATACATTCTTGCTGCTAACTGCGTGTTGATGCGTATACGTCAGGCATGATCATGTCAGACTCGGTCTTCCCACATGTGTGTGTCTCCGGCTTGAAGTGATTCGGACTTGGTTCGGGTTCGAACGTGGCATCGGCTCTAGACCATTTCGGCAACCCGAACGATGACATCACAGCTTCATCTGTTGCTACTTTCTTGGGGTCGTTTCTCCCGAAATGTCAGGGATCGTCGAGCTCTCGCTGTCGGCTCCTTTTCCAACTGACACCTTCATCTTAGTCGTCGCTAAAAAACATTTCTGTGAACACTGTGGTCCACCACATCCACTGGTTCGACCGAGGAGATGCCTCCACACAAGCTCCAGCTGCGACTGGCTCTCATTGGGCTACAGGCTTGTGCCTCTTCTTCTAGTCGTTCAATGCTACATATCATCGACAAAGCGACTCAAAAACCATCTGCAAAAGGGTTAGTGGTTAGTCCACGCTGATAGGGAGCTGTCAAACTTCAATAGGTGGAGAACGATAGCCCTCCTTCGCGATGGAACGGTTCGCCTCGAATACTTAAGACGCTGAATGGTCTTCGGAGAATTTCTTTCCTCTTGATCTCCTCCGCTCATCTCACGGCCCAGGGCAAGCGTCAAGTGCTCTCTTGTCGCCTCTTCCGTCTCCTTATTCGGTAAGTTGAAAGTCAAGATTGATCAGTCATGTCAGGGACAAAGAGCTAACCTCATCACTTAGCCTCCTGCCATCTTCCTACCAGGGTCTGCAGAAATATGAAGTACCGCTACGCCGCCCTTTTCGCTGCGGCAGCCGCCGCAGCTCCTCTTCCCAAAGACAGCCAAGTCGACATTCATGACATTGGTCTCAACGGCGCTGCCATTGAAGGTGTGCGCTTCGCCGACAACGTTGTCGTTCCCCGCTCCAGAGAAGGCGTTGATGGCGATGTTGGCGTCGGTGCTGTTGTTGGCGGCGACGGTGACGGTACTGGTGTGAAGAACGCCAAGCGCGGCGGAATCACCGATGATATTGGTGTTGGTGCCGTTGCTCTCGGAAACGGCGATGGCACTGGAGTCCAGAATGCCAAGCGCGGCGGTGTCACTGATGATATCGGCATCGGTCTAGTCGCCCTTGGCGATGGCGATGGCACTGGCGTGAAGAACGCTAAGCGCGGCGGAATTACCGATGACATTGGCGTTGGTGCTGTCGTTGGCGGCGATGGTGATGGTACTGGAGTCAAGAACGCTAAGCGCGGTGGTATCACTGATGACATTGGTGTTGGTGCCGTTGCTCTCGGAGATGGAGATGGAACTGGTGTTCAGAATGCCAAGCGCGGCGGAATAACCGACGATATTGGCGTTGGTGCTGTCGCTCTCGGAGATGGCGATGGCACTGGAGTCAAGAACGCTAAGCGCGGTGGTATCACTGACGATATCGGCGTTGGTGCCGTTGCTCTTGGAAACGGCGATGGTACTGGCGTGAAGAACGCAAAGCGTTCCGAGGAGGGCCTTATCGGCTCCGTTGGCGTTGGTGCTGTCGTTGGCGGCGATGGTGATGCCACTGGTGTGAAAAATGCTAAGCGTGGTGGCATTACCGATGACATCGGCGTCGGTGCCGTTGCTCTCGGAGACGGTGACGGTACTGGCGTGAAGAACGCCAAGCGGTCAGAGAATGGGGCTATCACTGACGACGTTGGTGTTGGCCTAGTTGCCCTCGGTGACGGTGATGCCACTGGTGTGAAGAACGCCAAGCGCTCAGAGAACGGGGCCATCACCGATGATGTTGGCGTTGGGGCTGTTCTTCTCGGAAACGGTGACGGCACTGGTGTGAAGAACGCTAAGCGCTCCGATAATGGCGCTATCACTGATGATATTGGTGTCGGCTTGGTCGCCCTTGGTGACGGTGATGCCACTGGTGTCAAGAACGCTAAGCGCTCCGATAATGGCGCTATCACTGACGATATTGGCGTTGGCCTGGTCGCCCTTGGTGATGGTGATGGCACCGGTGTCAAGAATGCCAAGCGCTTTGAGGTCGGCGGTGTCAACGTTGGTCCCGTTGGCGTTGGTCGCGTTGACAATGGAATCCCCCTTGTTGACCCCAATCTGTAAAGGAAATGCCGGTTTTGGCCCGAGAGTGAGTGCCCTTGAATGTCGATTCAGTTTGGACATTGGCTAATCTGAGTCTTTTGGGTTAAGATTCCCGGTTCCAGTCAAAATGACCATTGCGGAGTGGGAAAAAAAAAGGAATAAGAAGGCGTTGATGGATTTCAGTACTTTGCTATATACAGTAATAATTTCTAATAGGGTATCAAATACGTGGTTCTATTATATCTTCGCGGATCTCAAATGGAACGAGTGAAACCAGTAACAGTACCATGAATTCGCCAATTCTATATAGGAACAAGAGAACAAAAAGGAAGCAAAGATAGCGAATGTTCCAATGATTCCACCCAATCCCATTCCATTCCTCTTCCAGATGCTTTTCCTAAATCCTGCCCAGACACCAAAGCAATATCGCTGAGAAATGCATCCAGACCAAACGATGAAAACCAACATTCACAGACACAATGAGAATAACAGACAGGTCGTGGACTCATAGAGAGAATCTATCGGGGTCAAAACGAGAGAAATCACATATCACACGGAGATATGCCAAACATGTTTTGTATCTCCAGGAACAAAAGTGTTGAAACAGATATGAGAAGAAAGAAGGACTGCTTTTAGTGACCAGCAGTGGGGAACAGAGAGTATGAAGTAGTCCGGCTCTTCTTCCTGTTCGGGTTCTTGGGGGGAACGGGTGGCAATGGTGCTTCAATCCTGGCTGGTCGCGTATTCACGACTTCCGAAGTGGATTTGGCGCGGTCATGGGCCGAAGACGCAGGTGCAGTAAGCTCTGCACTGGCGGTGCTAGGACTGCTGCTGCCTGCCTGGAGCAGGATGTGAGCCTCAGCGAGGCTCTTAGTCTGACGGTGATGAGAGGATGAGGAGGGGCGACTGATAGACTCTGCGACCAGAGCCTCGCCAGCAGTCAGCCGATCAGTGACCATCAGCTCTCGGCTGTTTGATAGGCTGTGAATCAGCTCTGGTACGCTGGTGGTCGACACCGAGGAACGATGCTTGCGGACAATCGAGGCCGCGCGGGAAAGCATTAAACTCTCTTGAGAGTTGCACTTGCTGATGGGGGAAAAGCTATTCCGCGGAGAGACCGGATTGTTTTCCGACGAAATCAGTCCCTGGTGGAAGGGGAAATGACGATCTGATTCAGCATCAGTGGTCAAGTAGTCCTCGTACAGTGTTTCTTGAGGAATCTGTTTTGCCAGGGGGGATGGCAAGATCGAAGAACTGACGGGTTGGAAGTAGTCTCCCGGGCCCCGAGCGATGAACTCCCGCTCATACTCGGTCGATGATGGGGTGGCGGCCGAGTGCGGCGGCGCTGATCGTGACGGGCTCACGTCCAGCTCCGGTGTGGGGAGCATGGAAGTACTAAGTGGGCTTGGTTGCAGATGCCGAGTCTTGGGGGCTGGGAGCCAACTGTGGTCGCTACAAGCCACCCCGAGGTGTGGACGCTGTGTCTCCTCCAGCGACTCGCGCGACCAGTCAAAGTTCGATGTGGATTCTGCCGCGTGTTCATAGCAGTAGTCGATATCTGCATCCCATGAGTCATACAGCTCATCCTCCCAGGAGAACTGCTGTACGCTGGAGACGGACGGTGGCGTCACTTCAACTGCAGCGACGGGAGGTGAGTGAGAGATGTTCTGGGGCAGCGTCGGGGAGCCAAGGGCGTCGGAGAACTTGCGCGACAGCTCCTCAGCCACGTAGATCGACAGTGGCACCTGAGGACCGGCCAGACCGGACGAGGGAGCATCAACCGCAGGCTGACTCACTTGCGAAATCGAGCGGGAATGGGCATTGGCAATACTGGGCTCTGGGCTATCCCACAGGCGGGTGACTTCTTCCTCTTCGGGAACATCCGCGAGGTCGTACTGGCTACCCATTGAAGGCGTCTCAGCAGTCAGATCTTCCGAAGGATCTGGGCTGAGCCGAAGGTAGGTGACAGGCGTGGATTCAATGTATTCTGGGTATGTCTCAGCGGACGATAGACCCAGAATCTCATCGATAGCGCGGGGGGCGGGTGCGGGCTCGGCCATTTCCATGGACACCTCCGGTGCAACTGGGGGTGGCGGAGTGGTGGGACAAGATCGCGGATAACGTGAGACTGGCCGTGAGAAGTTCTCATGGGCACGAGACTCCCGACGTACATGACCACCATGGGGACTGTGTGAGCTCGGCGCCCGCGGGGAGCCCGATGGACTTTGGGGAGCTGGCTCATCGACGGTGGTGGCCGTGCCAAACGTACCCAGATCTTCAGCAGAAAAGTTGGGGAAATGAATGTCATTAGCGCGGATCCCCTTGAGATCTGTCTCAGGCCGCTGAGACGCCCGAATGGCGGAGAATTCAGTGACCAGGTCATTCTCGCGCGTTTGGTCCAGGGATTGGAACTGTGCCGGGCTGGTGTGAGTAAGGTGATGAAAGTCAAATGGGTCAGAGATGATGCTCTTTAGACGTTGATCTACCGTTGCCAGTCAGTTGGAGGATCGTTCCGTCATTCGAATGTCTCGGGGAAACTTACGATGGTCCGGTTGTCGGCCGCGTTGACGACCAAACATGTCAGGTTTCTCCACTCGTGATTCATCCCGATTCATCTCGTCCTCCTCGTCCAGCGTGGCGACGATATTGATCTTACTGCCCTGGCGGCGGAGAATTCGACTTCCCCTGGCCAAAAAGGAGCGAGAGGAACGATCCGATTTCTCGGATCGAGACCCCAGTGCGGAGGGGGCTCGCTCGATTGGAGAGGGCATCGAACCATCCATTGAGGTCATCGAGGACCCCGGTGAGGGACGTGATGAGGTTGAGGTGGTCGTGTTACTTCGTGAGCGGCCACTGAACATGGACAAACGCTTGGGACTGTGGGCATGTGCGGTTGAGCGAGAGCGAATATGGGCCGCGTGCTCCGGGGGATCGGTAGAAGAACGAGTGGATGGAGGATCATAGACCTCATCCCCGGGGCGCGATGAAGGCATCATTTGGGGGTACATGAATCCGGGGCGCCCCCAATGTTTAAGAACGGGGATCAGAGTAATATCATGATGCGTAGAGAGAGAAGAGAATCCCAGAAGATTGGGTCGGGGCGGAGTTCGTTACGTACCTGGAAATGGTATCAATACACAAGTGGAGCCGGTTCAGGGGCGCCACATGATGATTCGCGGGCGTCGCCCTAACCGTTGCACAGCGAAGGCACGTTGCCGTTGATACGGTTTGATACGGTTGAATACTCGATTCCTTTTCAATAGATCGCATCAATTTCTTCTTTATCAAGCAATCATGTCTCTCCCGATCAGACTCATCCATTGTTGCTCTACTCCCGTATCCGGTCTCTCAATTCCACCGAGCGGCATCCCGAGGATTTAGTGCCCTGCACCTGCAGGGGCCTCGCTGAACGTGTTTGATGTGGGGGCAGCCTGTTTCGTGCTATTTCTAGTAAGTATCAACACTACCGAGGTGATTACTGATGACCCGGGGCGCACACGCAATAGTTGTCTGTCAATCATCCTGAGTTTGCTTGGAATCAAACTATATCCAGGTCACATCCTCGGCATCAATAGTCACGGATTCTCTGTTCTTTGCTTTCTTTATTGAAATTTGGAAAGACTGGTTTAGAATCGATACATCTACTACGGAGTCGAGATGCAAATTTGGGGCTTCTTTTAACCCTCTTTTGAGGCATCTTCCTATTAATTTCCCCGCCTCGCTAGTGTCCTCGGGTTTCCAACGGTTTCCTAAAATGTCGCACCGTGTTAGGAAAAGTCCCGGGTTGGTAGGGCTTGCACAAATCGTAATTCCCGAGATGAGATTCTAAGGGGCCGCGTTATCAACCGATCGGAGTCTGCCGTTCCCCATGGGATCTGTGCCCTAACTCTCGTCTCTGTCATTGGATCTTATTTTTCTTTTTTCTTTTCTTTTTCTCATAACTTTTTCTTTTTAACTTTTTGCTTTTTTCGATTTCTTTTCTTTTCCCCTTCTCTCATTTCCCCTGCATGAAGAATGCCCGGAACTCCGGTAGCACATGGTACATGTACTCCGCATATACCTAGGTAGCTTGTGTTCAATGGAGATGAAAATGGTTCTTGTTTTGATTTGGCTATCCTTCTATATGAATCTCCTGTGACCTGTGTAATAAAAAATAAGGTGAAATCTCGATTCCTTTATTCCGTATAGTGGAGTCGAGATACGACCCAGGTCCTCCATCATTTTTCCTCAAACCCTAACTGGAGAAGATCCAACCCGATATCGTCATCCGTCTTTCCTCTGAGCCGCTAGATTACCCCGTGGGACCCAAGAGAGCCCAGAAAAGACAGCTCCTCGTGCATCGAAACCAGAAAGAAGACCGAGAGAACCTGTCCAGAATGACGCTAACGTCTCAGACGCGGCTGGGCAGAAAGTTAGTTCCTCGGTTTGGTGTGCGTCCGGCTTCCACGAGCAGACAGACTCCTGACGATCCCTTGTCTAGACCTGTCGGTGACTATCAGTGACGCATGGAAGGAGGGGTAAGAATATCATAGGTTCTTGCGACGAGCTTCATTCTGTATTGTACCTATGGAGTACGGAGTACAGAATAGTCACCTTACTGTTTAAGAAACATGACTCCACTACTGTACATTATGGGACGAACCTAGCAAGGCCCAAGCACAAGCACCTTGCATTTGATCGGAAATACATCTCACCCGTTTTCTGTATTCCATTGATTGTCGGGCCTGGAATTATCATCATATGAGTTTCTGTGTGATGATTCCTCGGTATTTTGTTGCATTCATATCTACTGCGTAATCTATAATCTACTATCAACAGTAATTAGCCTCGTTCTATTCCTCCATGATAAGCCCCATGATTTGGTTCTGGGGGCCAAATCCCGAAGAATGCCATTGATGCATATGCACCAAGTCGTGAGTTCGCAACGAGTGCCCGGCTATTCATATCATTTTCACATGATGCGATACGTATGCGATCTTCCATTCGCCCCCCATACGCAATAATAGCCTTGCTAACGCCAAGCAGGCATATCGCGTTCGTGATTCAGTCTGGCATCGTAGGAACCAGAGCACAACCCCAAGGATCATTCTTGCGTCCGTGATGCGAACTATTCCCGGCCCCCGGTTTTTGCATCATCGAGATCACAAAACTGGGTCTCTAATGCACAGAGCAAGTTTTGTCAATTTATGGGGAATAGGCTCGGGTTTTCGATACCGATGCGATTCTCCATTTGTGATCTTGTCCACTTTGACCGATGATTTGGTCCGGGTAACGCCACGATAGCCTTGCTGGGCCTCATGTCGCGATGTTTCGCACCGAATCCTTTTCAGAAGGATTCAAGAACCAATCACCCCCGCTTGAATCCATTTGCCTTGCCAAATCCCAGAGGATTCAGGAGCCATCCCGTTGGAAACATACCCAACGGCCATGATGACCACCATTTGCCGAACTAGTGACGGGTCCAAAATAGTTTTCATAGTTTTCCGCACTAACGTGCATCCGGCTCTTTCGGCGATCGTGCAACCCCATACTAACACGCAGTACGGAGGAGTCGTCCCTTGGATCTCCGCCTTGGTCAAAGCATGTTTGATAGAAAACGTCCTTCCACTGACACACCTGTTACTTAGTAAAGAAAGTGGTATGACAAGCAGTCATGGATCCACCCCTTTTCGTTCCGCATCAAAATTGAAAGTCCGATCATTTCATCCTGGTCGCATGTCGCACAGTCTCATAATCGGGCTGCTTTCCTGCTGTCCGACTCCGACTCAAAGAGGTCTAGACAACCATATCTCCGAAAGGAACTGCGCCTCGACTCTTTTTTGGGGCAACTGAATTTCTGGTATCGGCCTGTTCTGGCGAGGGAAAATTACAGGGTATACTCTAGCGTATATCCATGGCTTTCTTTGAACTCATCGAGTCCGTCTGATGTCTTTCAACGAGACTTGACAAATTCAAAAATATTCCACATTCCGATTCGTTCTGAATTATCTCGGGCCATCATCAAAGAATTCTATTTTCGTCAGTATCCAAATTCTGTCATCATGGAGGCGACGTAAGGCATTACTCTGCCGAAGGACCTAAACCAGTTCCTTGATACGGTGTTGAGTCTAGGGCACTCGTGCAGCCACATGCGATAAAAGGATGAGTGCCTTGTAAAAACCTCCAACTGGTCTGTTTCCAGGCCAAAGTCCATTGGTGAATATATTTGAGTCTACGTTCAGGTCCTTCTGCACTCTCAAAAATCAAAGGAAAGAGGAAGAAGACCGCATTATCGTAGAATTAAATTTACGAAAGACAAAATTGAAACTCCTTTCGCAGATCGAACTGTGTGTTGTATACTGGATAGTCTGGTATACTTCCGGGGCCGGTCATCTGACTCCTATCTTATCGCCTCGACTCACCTTTCTTGCAACTTGAAACTCTCGACAACCATGGCGTCACCACCATCGCAGTCGCAGTCACAAGCTGTGGCCAAACGATCGAATGATGGCCAACTTATGCCTCCACCCCCACCTCCAAAACGGATCAAGCGCCCCGCCACTGTCCTCGATGAGGATGTCTACACCAATGCTCTCTCCCACATTATCGCCCGCGACTTCTTCCCTGGTCTAATCGAGACCAAAGCCAAACAAGAATACCTCGATGCGCTGGAATCCAAGGACAAGGAATGGATTACAAGTTCTAAACGAAAGTTGGCGGATGTGATGCGCACCCCAACCCCGGGATCCAATGCTCGACGAAAGTCCGACTTGGCGTCTGTGGTAGGCACTCCGCAGCATGTTCCGGGCCGAAACGACGAAACTCCTCGAGGATGGGGAGGCGATACTCCTATGTCTGTTGCATCTTTGTCCACAACTGCTACGGACAAGAATGACCAGGACATTCCCGAGGTGTCGAATATGGGACTGCTTGCCTTCCAGGCCAAGTACACCAGTGAGGATAACGAGTCGTTCAACAAGGTTTTGGACAAGCAAAATGAAAAGCGACGAGAAAGACATCCGTGGCTCTGGAACGACAATAAAATCCCTTCAGCGCGACAGATCGCACACCACCAACGTGAAGTAAAGCGCATCACAGCTCAAGGGGGCAACCCAGAAACCAGCCTTGTCAAGAGTGATGACAACAGCCAGCCTGCAATCAAGACTGATCTCGATGCGCGTCCAGCAAAGCCCGATGGTTGGAAGACTCAGCCCAACAATTCGCTGATGTTCCAACCTTCGTCGATAGAGGACACACACGAGACCATCCAGCAGAAGGCAGAGATTACTTCACGAGCAGGGCCCAAGCGGACCCTGTATCAAAATACACGACTACTAGACGCAGATGCAGCGGCTGCCGCTGAGGCTGTAAATAATGTACCACCATCGCCCTCACTCTCTGCCATCCAAGATGCCATCGCCGGACGACCGAGGCTGAGCGAGTCCGAAGCGGCGTCTGCAGTTGGAGGCAGTGAGACACCACGGGTGAATGGGTATGCCTTTGTTGACGAAGACGAACCCGAACCCGAACCGACACCGGGGTCGTCCCTGGAGGCCGACTGGCGCCTCCTAGGAAGCAGCGATTCCACCCCGAATCCCTTCCAGATTAGCGAGACACGCAAACGTGAGGCACTGCACCATCGCATGGTCGATCGGGTTGCACGCAACAAGCGTGCCGAAAAGGCCGCTCGCACGACTAAAACGCCCGTCACTGCTACCCCGCGCTTTCCCAGTAGCCCACGCGTGGATTTGGGGCTACGATCGACTCCATCGACAAAGTCCGGCTCTCACGGCAAGATGCTCACCCCTGCTGCACAGAAATTGCTGCATCAGGTTGGAGGAAGTACCCCAAAATCTTCAACAGGGTCGAGGTCCGGACTTGGGAACATGTGGACACCTACGCCGAAGCGGAAATGACTGGTTTACGATTTCATTCTTATAGATTATGACTATGATACCACGGGCTTGCATGGCGTTCATTTCTTTGCTTCTTTTGTATTCCCCGGGATCTCACTGGCGTTCAAGAAAGGTTTATAGCACTTGCAAGCATACAAAACTTTGTACACAGCAACATCAACAATTTTATATTATTAGGTATCTTCTAGTAGATATGAGGCTAACGTAGGTCCAGAACAAGATGTGGCGATCGGAACAATCAGGAAACCGGACTTCCGAGATCCTAACCGGCCCGACCTCGGGCCACAGACATTATACCTCGATATGTTTCCTGTCTATCATATACATCCCCAATTTAATCTCCAAGAAAATTCATGGTATGTGCACTTTCTCCGTATCCAGGTGCAATTCGTGTACTAAGTTAGTGCATTGCTCACGCTTTACTAAAAGTCCAACAGTGTCTATTCTTAAATATTCAAATCAGAACCATCTGATTCTCGAGCTTTCGGAATCAAAACCATTTGCTTCGTGAGAGTCAAAGAAAAAGAAAGAAAAATGAGCATTGACTCATGTTCCCCCCGGGAGCAAGGCCAGTCCTCCGGTGGCAACGATGCTGCTTCATGCGCAGAGACTGCCACTCAGCAAGATGCAAAAGCGGCTGCAGATACAACTGCAGTCCCAGATGCACATCAATCATCCACCACGTCGACATTCCTCGCTTCTTTATGGTCTCCGCTTGGCTCGTTGCTCTCGACCTCGGATTCGAATGCAACGGCGGGTACAAGTACCGAGGGAAGTGTTTCAAGTACGCTTGAGTTGCCCATGGCAAGTATGCATGTGAAAGAGTCGTCCACGCTAGTACTAGGGGATACACCCCTAGACGATAGTGGAAAGAAACCTCCGCATTCGAAGCGCGAAGAACCATCACAGTCCCCGCCAGAGGCTATATATGCCCCTAACGAGGTCCCAACTTTTAAGGCTCTGCAAAAGAAGAGGTTGACTGGGACTCGTACGAAACAGTTGCTTCGCGCTGCTTCACATGCTTATGATGACCCGCCGCCCGAACCGGAGTTAGGTATGTGTTGTGGGAGTTCGTGTGATCCATGTGTGAATGATTTATGGAGGGAGGAGAGAGCAGTGTGGAGGGAGAGATGGGGGGATCGGAGAGTTGAGGGCAAGGATGGAGGGAATATCAAGAAGTTAGAATGGTGATTGTTTGGGAACTACTTCTATTAAATGTTTTGTGGTTATTGGCGACTATACCCCCTTTATAGTTGATGATGTGAAGTCTGTTTGGTTGTCATTCATGTGCAAATTCGTCATTAAGCTGGAATCTATACAGATCATCAAGTCTATCACGGTGAAATCTCCCTTATCGCCCACCAGATTCCCCAGATGAATCCCAACATGTACAGACTGTCCCAAACACCCAGCTTGGCACTGAGATTCAAGTTAAATGCCGCCCCCAGATAGCTGCAAGTGACAAGCCCATCATTATTACGATACCAATATGAGGAGTTCATCCACTGTCCCGTTGGACACGCGAATCCCAGCTTGGCTGGACAGCTCCTCACAAGATTGTAGCAAATGTCCCGGCACGGTAAGATCTCCTTGTATGGGCCAGGTTGGATTTTCTCATCGATGAGAGGATTGCGGGACTGGTTGTTGATAGATGATTGCCGGTACTCGCTGTTCGATGGCAGGGAGGTCCCATTGGGGAAGCTCTGTCCTGCATTGCGGACTTGGAGATACGTGTCTTGCGCACTGAAATCGGTACACCGCGGGATACTGACACTGCAGAGCCATTCCTTGTAGACTTGGGCGCACTGGGCGCAGTCTGTGGCCAGTGAAAACATGGACTCCCGCGAGGCGTTGCACTGGACTTGTTGCAGCGAATACATGAAATTTTGGTAGTATTTGGAAGCGTTGTCGTCGTAAATCTGACGCAGCTGGTCGACTGTCATTTCTGGATGGGAGGGGACAGCGTAAGCAACCTCCGAGCAGAAGGTCAGATTGAACAAAACAGCGCAATTGTCATCTATGTTGACATCAGTCTCTGCGAGGCAACGGCCAGGCATCGTGATACGCACCTGTTTTGGTCGCAAAGTTCATGGCCTTGTAGACCGTACCACCGCCCCTGACTACACCGTTCTCGGAACTGGTGGAGTTGCCTACCATCGCCAATATTCCGTTGTAGGAAGTACTTGGATTGAGGTCGGTGATATAAAATTGCTGCTTGGGCTTGTTTCCCAGGCCACGGCTGGTCATTCCAACCTCCATCGATCTGCTGATGCGACCGACCTGCGACAATGCGTCCACGGCACAGAACGACCTCTCCAGCCCATGGAGGGCCGTTTCATCAATGTTGTGGGCAAATATGGTGTATGGAGGCGTGATATTCATCCACTGCTGGTAGTTCTCGGAATCGGGGTTGGACTGTGTCAGATTGTCGGTCACCAAGAGCGCACCCGATCGATCAGAGTCGATGAACAACAAGAACCGATCATCGTCAACCACATTGTGGAAATAGGCGTCGATTGAGGCCGCTATCTGGTAGGTGTACGACCCAGAATAATCCGTCGAATTGGGGGCCACGACACTAATGAAGACATCTTCATCCGAGTCCAATTCAATACCGACATACCCACCGCTCGCTTTGTGGACAGTTTGCAACGAATCATCTTTGCCTGGTCCAGGATCTTGCAGTCGATCCGACTGCGAGATGTATACCTCCAATTGCTCAAATGAACCAGACGCATCTGTTTTGTTCGAACGAGGCTTGTCACAAGTCGTCAGCGACAGATACAAAGACGTTGTTCGTTTGACCAGCTCAGAGTCTTGCTTCTCGACTTCATGGATCAATTCGGGTGGCACGACCCGTCCCTTTCTGTCTAAATATGCGGGCAATCCTTTGCCTGGACCAGCATGCTTGCCATTCAGCATATCCTTGGTCACATACCAGTACTTTACTTCGCCAATCTGGATGGTGACCTCCTTGTACTGGTTGTTTGCCAGGGATGCTGCGTCGTTGCGGTAGCGGCGCACCAGATCCAGCCCGTTCGACTCCCCATTTTCTGCACTTCCATCTCTCATTTCCAACCCATTGAATGAGTCTAGGGCGAATGGAAACCCCAGGCCAGAAGCAGATTTCGCTTCGCGAATGATGGGGGTTTTATCCGTCGCATGATGATGGGCTGCAACATCTATGCTCTGAGCGACCGTCGTTCTAGCAAGAACAAGCAGGAATGTGACGATGAAAATGATTGCAGCCAAGGAGCACTGCGGGGTTGTGTATTGTAGTCGCATGGAAAGTCGAACGGGAGGGCCGAATCGCGAAAAGCCGCATGGAGGTTTGTCTCAGGCAGGGAGTTGGGCGATCACCGCCGAAGATCAAGCGCGGGCGCTGGTATAATATACCGTCGCAAGACCTCTTCGTAAATGGCGTGAGATCATCAACTGCATGTAGTCGGCCAGAAAGTTGTTTGGTCAACGTGCAACACAACACGATCGCCGGACGTCAGCCTTATCGCGGTTGCCTTGTTGCCTTGGCATCCGATGTTTTGGTGACTAACGAGTCGCGTCCGCTCGACAGGGAAGACTTTGCAAGGAATCATGAATAGTTCACATTACGCAGAATGTTTCATTGACCGTATATACGAAGGAGTCGGCGTGATACGTATATAGCTATTAAATGTACCCAGAAAGCAACGCGGAGACTCATCGCAACAGCATGTATCAACACGAGGCAAGACAGAAATAAATCACAGACAAAGACCAACATTAGTCGTCGAAGGGTAGAAAAAAGCAGGACTTGAAAGCTCGAAAATTAAACCAGCTTCTGCCAGCGAGCAAGCGCCATGCTAATGACGACAATAGCCGCCATCACGCCGAGAATGCCAAAGAACCAGTAGAGTTCTCCCGTGTCCTGGCCAGGAACAGTGACATTCATGCCAAACAGACCACAGATCAAGTTCATGGGCACCAAAATGGTGGCAATCAAGGTGACTTTGCTCAAAACCTTGTTGACATGATTCCCGAGAACGAGATTCGTGACATTCAGCTGTGCCAGATAGTTGGTATGAGATCGACTCAGCATCTTTTCAAAGTGACCCAGATTGGACATCATGGTCACAACGTGATCTTGAATATCACCCAGGTAGAGGCCGATGTCACCCCGAGGGGTGACCGAGTACTGTTCGTTGCAGCGCTTGGAGAATCCACGGATGACGTCGGCTTTCCCGCCCAAAAGACGCATCAAAGTCATGACTTTCTTGCGAAGACCACCGATCCGGGGCAAGAATGACTCGAAATCATCAACACGGGCGATAAACACATGGTCTTCAATAGCCTCGGACTCAAGCTCTACATCCCTGATAACAGGACCAAAGCTATCCACAATATCATCACTGCAGAGACATTAGAACATGGTCACAAGCCCCTGCCCGGAAGGGTCTACTTACATCATTGCATAGCAAATCCAGTCACTGCTGAGAGAAACGTAGTCCCGCAGTTTGCCGATGCGCTTGCGAACGTTCGAGGCGTGGGGGTTCTCCACAAAGGAAAAGGACAGAACTCCGTTTCGGAAAACCACCATGTAGAAGTTGACCGGCTCCAAAAACTCCTCGCTCGCCTTGTCCACTTGATAAAAGGTGCGGAAACAGACGAAGTAGTATTGCTTGAACAACTCGACTTTCTCTCGGGCTTCCTGGGTCAAAATATCCTCTGTTGTAAGAGGGTGAATTGAGAAGGCACGAGAGATGGCACCCAGCTCTTCCTCAGTGGGGTTGACCACGTCCAGCCACCAAACACCTCCATCAGGGCCCAATTGGAAAAGATCGCGAAAGCTATCACCGGGCAGCACCAGATCTCCCAGCTCGGCAGCATGGACAGTGGTCTGCGACTCAGAGGAGAAGAACCCGAATCGACTGGGTTCATTAGTGTTTTGAAGCGTTTGTACCAATTCCATTTCATTCAAGACGTTCTCAGTCTTTTCGGACTCATCGCAGGCTTCACATGTATCCGACGAACCCACGGAATTGGTCTTTCTCAGGACATCTGCATCGGGACCTTTGGCGCCAGGGCGAAGATCGTAGAAGATGTGAGGCTTCTTACTCTGGGAGCTTAAACTGTACTTGCGACGGTTCCCGGTTGCTTTGACTCGTTGATTCAAAGCGACAAATTCCTCGAGCTCCTCATAATCGATCACGGGAATGCGACCGGGCTCGTCGAAGGTGAGAACACAAGCCTCTTCGGGGGCATCGATATCACCGGGCTGAGGCCGAATGGCACTGGCGTTGCTAAAAGTCGGGCGCCGGGTCTGCGTGCCGCCCGAGACAGTGCGCTGCAGAATGGCCTCCAAGTCGGGAGCTCCTCCATGGCTTTCCAGTGTATTGGCACGTTCTCGGCGACGAGGGTCCGCAAAAGCTTCGACGGAGTTTGGCGGAGATGACGATCGCGCAGACACAGACGATTTTCGAGAAATGTTGGCCAGATCTTGTTGAGTGCAGCTAATGCGTCGCGGGGTTTGGAAGTTCCCGGCGGGATCGGCTGAAAAGCGCCGGCCCATTCCATTCCCATCTTGAGCCGAGCGTTCCTCATCTACCACGGCCTGTTCGAAGTCTCGGAAAACCGGGCCCACCTCGCGTAGGGCATCTTGCGCCTGAAGGAGGTCCGGCCGCTCAGGCATTTCTCCTTTTGGACCCTGTGGCGAGATGTCATGGCTTGCTGGTGCCTCCTCCATCGAGGTCTCGATGCGCGGCGGGTTCATATGAAACCGATGATCATCCAGTTCCGGAACCGGCGTGCTGAAGCGGGTCAGGCACAGCTCCTTCTCGGATCGCGGAGACTCAGACATCTTGGAGATGGGCGGTCCGATGAAAACTTAACCGACGGGAAAGCCAGATTGTCGAAATTCGCCAATTCGCGATGATCTTTTTTGTTGTCCGCCCGAGGAAATGTGGTTTCCTGAGGATTTTGTGGTAGTTCTAGGTGCTCTTGACAGCACGGCAGCTGCGAACGCAATCGGTGCGAGGTTCGATTATGGTCGACGGCCCTCCATCCATGAGCCAGACCCTTCACGAGGGTCTGGTTGTCCTGGCACTTGTCTGACTGCCACAATTAAGGAGTGGGTGTAAGTCAAGTTAGGGAGGTCTGGTATCGCCCCCGCAGAAGACCCGGAATTTAGGGCCTGCAAGAGGGTGAAGGAGAGAGGACTGAGAATAGCGAAGTCCCGCCAACTTGAATGGATCAAAGAACGGGGAGCTCGAATGCTCCAGGACTAAATCGAGGATGTAAAGAGTGGGAGATGGGGGCAAGCACGCTGGTCGCGAGCTGGAAACTGCAGAATCTTCAACGGATGACGTTGATCTGCAATCGGGCTGAGTGGAAGACTTAGCACCCAAAGCTCTCACAGTAATTATTGGAAGGAAGTCCAAAGGAAGTCCGAAGGAGATAAAACTTTTTGGGGCCGAGTTTCTTTGGAGGTAAGAAAGAAAAGGAAAAAGCGGCCGGTGAGACACAAAGTGGCAATTGGAAAAAAACGGGGGTTTTCCGCTGACGGTTCACTATGCGAGTCCACCGCTAGACCCGGGAATCAAAGATTTCAAGTGGAAAAAAGAAATCAGAAAAAGACTAGACAATTAAATAATAGGGCTGAAAATTCTGCCTGGAATAAATGGCCGAATTGGTCTATAGTTTCTGTGTGAGGCATTTCTTACCGAGTGTTTGACCAGTTGGGGTCAAGTATACAATTCGAGTCTTTCCTTCTAGACCAATTGACCTGGTTGGCTTAAGCTTGATTCTTGTGATTCTTGGAATATATGACTGAATCATTTCTATACACGAATGACCTATGGATGCCATTGAGGAATCCTCAGAGAAAGCACTGCCAAAGAACTTATGATAGTCCAACCTCCAAATATTATGAAAAGACTACTGTATGCAGTACTGCATATAGTCGAACAAGCAGATCCTATATGTCCTGCACCATACATGTATGTATAGGATTCATTCCATCAATCCAATCACGACGGCAGTGTTGATCAGCTCCACCGTGAATCCCCGGTGTCGGCGGGTTTTTTTTTCTGTTGCGCCAAGAAGCGCCCGCATCGAGTCATTATCTGCAATTCGTGCACCTAAATCTCGGACTTTCGAGATTCCATGTCAGAGAATACCTCAATTATGCCCTCGTTTTTGATCCGAACCCCTTGCTCCTCGGCCAATATTGGCCCCGGCTTTGATGTGATCGGCCTGGCATTGTCCCTCCACCTAGAACTTTACGTGACAATCGATTCATCCAAATCCTCGTCCCAGCTGCCCTTGAATTGCGCCATCACCTATGAGGATCAAAGCAAGAGTACCGAGTCGATTAGCCTAAATCCCGAGGTCAATTTGATCACCCGCGTCGCCCTTTACGTTTTGCGATGCCACAATCAGCGCGCATTCCCCGTCGAAACGAAGATACACATCGTCAACCCCATTCCGTTGGGGCGGGGACTGGGATCATCGGGGACAGCGGTCGTGGCAGGTGTGATGCTCGGAAATCAGGTTGGGAACCTGGGCTTAAGCAAGGAGCGTCTTCTCGATTATTGTTTGATGATTGGTAGGTGCCCCTCATCCAGCGCCAGCTCCTGCACGAGGAGCATTGTGTACCTGCCAAAGAAGCCATGTGCGGCATTTCCACCCATGCTGAACTAATAACGTTGTTGCAGAACGTCACCCCGATAATGTCGCTGCATCTCTCTTTGGCGGTTTCGTCGGCACATATCTGAATGAGCTTAAGCCGGAGGATGTGGCCCGAAAAGAGATCCCGCTAAGTGAAGTCCTCCCGGCTCCTGCCGGGGGCATTGACACCGGAGTGAAGCCTCCTGAGCCACCGCTGGGGATTGGTCACTATAGAAAGTTTGCCTGGGCCCCGGAGATCAAGGCCATTGCCATCATCCCAGACTTTGTCGTGCCCACCCACACGGCTCGTGATGTGCTGCCCAAGAATTACACCAGGGCAGATGTGGTAAGTTGAAGGTCCCCCCAACAGTAGTGGAAATGCATGGTAAAACTAATCAATTTATCAGGTATTCAATCTTCAGCGTGCAGCATTGCTGCCTGCTGCCTTGGGTAGCTCTCCACCGGATCCAGATATGATCTATCTAGCCATGCAGGACAAGGTGCATCAGCCATACCGCCAAACACTTATTCCCGGCCTGACGGAAATCTTGCAATCCATGACCCCGGCCACACAGCCCGGTCTTCTGGGAATCTGCCTCTCGGGCGCTGGTCCAACCATCCTGGCGTTGGCAACCGATCGCTTCACCGAGATTGCAGACCGTATCATCGCACGGTTCGCGGCGAATAATATCTCGTGCCAGTGGAAGTTACTGGAGCCCGCTCAGGCAGGCACTACAGTGAGCCCAAACTAACTTTTGGCTCTGACCTCTTTGCGTCATCAGACCAGCGACATTTTCCTCCGCTGCCTGTAACGTGCGAGGAATGATAAGCGTACCAATCCTGACGAAGGGCGCATCTCAGCCAGAGATGCATTTTTACTGGCAAGGCTCTCTTGGTCATTTCCACGTTGGTTCATGGGTCATAACCCAGCATAAGATCGACGGGCTCACCGCTACTTTGTGTGCTGTATATCGCAAAGAACACGCAACCGAGACACCGAATCGTCGCCGATGTATCTTGGAGACCATGAAGTGCCTCGAATTCTCGTGGTATCTCGTGACATGAGTGGGTTCGGACCTGATAATCATACAAATAGATGCATATCGGTAGATAAATCACAAGTAAATAGCCCTGTTTTGAGAACTCTCTTTCTTGTCTCTTGCACAAATTCACCTTGAGCATCGTGTCAAATTCCCAATATGAACTGTCCAAATAGTCTGGAAAAAATGCACGCCATTCAAGACCGTATCGCATGGCAGGCGGAGGCGGTGGGCAGATAGAGATGACAACATTGCGATAACGAGTCCGAGTTCCCCAGAAACTCCAATTCGAGGCTTGATTCCCACTCCCAATTCCATTTTCCCAACGAATCATGGCTGAAATCCTTGCGCCAATTCAGGATGTGCTGGAAGGCCCCATCGTATGTTCTCATGCCTGCGCAAAGAGCAAAGATCCTTTGTTAACTTCGCAATCACAGGACTTCCATGGACAGCACCTGGCAGAGATTCTTTGTACAGTCCTGTTGATAATCTCGGGGGTAAGTCGAGCTGTTGATTGTCTTTTGTATTCAAAATGGACTCTTTGGACTAACATCATCTGCTCTCGTTAGGCTGCTAGTTTCGTTATCGGATACATCTACAAGGACATTCACCTGACTCTATGGCTTGGCTTGGCTGGTACGCTCTTTACTGGATTTGCTGTCATTCCGCCATGGCCCTTCTACAACCGGAATCCAGAAAAATGGTTGGCTACGGGTGGAAAGGCGGGAGGTTCGAGGGTGGTTGTGGACGGAGTCAAGGTGGCCTGAATGCTACTCAACACATACAAAAGACATATATGTTACGAAACAGCGCTGCCAGTGTAATGGAAATCTATCGGATGTTCGATGATCTCATGAGAGAAAAGCACCTGAACGCCATGACAAGATCAAAAGCTCATAGTCCCTCCTGAGGGGACTCCTCATTCGCATCCCACTGACTTGAATTTTGGGCAGCCAGTGCCCATTGTCTCGTCTCAATGTCTCGGGGAATTTTTGTGCATCAATAGATTCTTTACCGGCCGTACTTTTGGAACTCCCAGTCGCGGTTGTCCAGAGGGCAGACTTGGCGAGTTTTCAGCCATCGTGAGATGCAGTGGAAGTGAAATGCATGCTATCAATGCTGGTCAGAATAGGGAATCTCATGTCTCGGGCTCCCGGGGACACTCACATTGCAGATACCCCAGGCGACAGTGCACTCCTCGGTAGTCGATGAGCCTTGATTCGCTTGACACTCGATGCCTATTGCCAGTAGATGAGCCCTCTGTGCCAAATTGAGAAAAGCTCAGCACGTACATAAATCCATGATATGGTTTCGGCAGATCGCGCAGTTGTCGACGACAATATCCCAGGCCCAGAGAGCAACAGCGTTCCACTACAACGAAACATCAGTTCTCTGGTCCAGGTGTAGCTCCCAAGGTTCTTGCAATACCTTCTTGACCTCAAACTTCTTTTTGCCATCATCAGACCCTTTGGCAACAGCCTTGCCCTTGGATGAGGCACCCGCAGTAGCTTCCTTCATCTCGACGTCCGCCATGGCTGTGGTGTTGGAAGATGATCAGAGTCTCGAGGGTGGATCGAAGTGGGTGACTGAGGTTATGTGGAAGAAAGAGATCACAGAAATCGATGGTTAGAGGACCCCTAGGGAAGCACTCAGGCACTAAAGAAAGTAAATACTCACAGCTCACAGCTTGAAACCCCCACTGTGTTGTTAAAGCCGTGGCGGAGTCTTAGTCATGAGTCCCCGCCAAACCTCACCTTCCGTCATCATTCTCCTTCTCCGTCACTTCACATCTCTTCTTTAGACAATGCTGTCTACTCATCCAATCGTGACTTTCTCTGCTTCCTAGACGGTGTTTCTGCTGCAACTTGTTTTCATTTGGACCTCTCCTCCCTTTGTTCTCTGCTTCCCCGGCGTTCGAGCATCTAATCTTGTCGACCGCTGCTGAGCAGTGATTGGACTGGTTTCCTTGATCTACCTCACCTGGGAGCATTTGCGCTTGATTTCTTTCCTCTTCTCTTTCCAACAGGCTGTTTATTTTTTAAGCCAACCGTCGTCATGTCGACCCAGACTACACACGCTCCTACCCCTAAGGGCTCTCGCAATAACAACAACCATAACCGACGAACCACGAAGAAGAACCCCGTTTCTCATACTCCCAATACTGGTCTTCTCAACACGCCACCTTCATCTCCACCGCGCAATATGAGTCCTGCTGGGGTTGCGACCGACTCGTCGAACCATGTCCATTCCAAGAAGAAGCCACCCCGCTCTGGAAAGAAACCCGGCATGAACCGAGCCTCACCCGCACCAAATAATGGGAATCGACATACCTCGCACTCTCACAACAATACTCCTCAACAAAAGGACAGCGCAGCCTATGCTGGCCCCACCTTCCATGCCTCACCCGCACCGTCGGCTCTACCGATCCCGAGCTTCTTCTCCAAATCATTCCCGGAGACAGATCTTGCACCGACACTGGAGGTAGACAGTGATAATGCCGAACTGGACACCGACCTGGAGACCACTCCTTCTAAGCCGCGGGCTCGCCCTCAGCCACCGGGCGAAAAACCGAAAGCCTCACCACTCGATTTTCTATTTGAGGCTGCCGTTCAGGCACGAAATTCCAATTCCATGAGCAGTCCTGAGGCAACTAATCGAGTCCGCTCTCCTCAGACCGATTCGAAGGCCAATAACACGCCTGGTGGCATGTTCCCATTTGAGATGGATAACTCCGAGCGCGCGCGCGCATCGCCCATTGGCCCATCCTTTGCGACCTCTTACCAAGATCGCATGAACGCATTGCGGTCGGCCAGTTCCCCGTCACATCCCTCGGGTCTTACCGAAGAACAGCGCCATGCGAAGACCGCGGAGCTGAAGCATTTGCTACTCAATCCGCGTCCGCAGAAGCCACCTTCGTCCATCCCTCCTGCGTCCGATTCTTTTCAGAGCTCTAGGAATTGGTCCAATCACAACGGCGCCGTTCCACACTATGCGACTCCTGCACGAAGCACCTCTGGTCCTCCCGGTCCAACCTCCCAGGGCTTCTCTCCGACCCACCAGCCCATGTCCAACAATGGCGGTCGTCCTCTCTTTCCTCAGTCTTACATCAACAGCCCACAGCAATCCCGTAATACGAACTCGCCCCTCAGACGTGAGGTTCCATTATCTACCTCATACAGCCAATCCGGGATGTCTTCCCCATCTCGTTACGCGAATCAGCACTGCGGGCCGATGCCCATGCAGCAGCCTGTCTATGCCTCCCCCCAGCCGCAGTATGCATCTGCAGCGTTCAATGCGCCTACGAATACTTCCACGCCCTCTAAACCCGCGGATACCAAGAAGATGGAGGACGATCTTCGGCGCATTCTCAAGCTTGATGCGGCACCAGGGATTCAGAGTTCATTTGCTTGATCACTTGATTGATTTTGGCGAATGATCTGAGTGGGCGTTTGTTACCTATCATTTTATTGCTGCTTTTTGTTCTCATTTGCTTGAGTTTCCTCCTTTCCTGCGTTCTTCCCGTCATATTCTATGCATTTGGTTCATATGGGGGCATCCAGGACTGGACCACGAGTCCCTCGGTTTTTGATTTTTGAGCTCCGTTTCTCGCGACAGGGTACGTGGTTTGATGGTGTTTGGTGGATACACAGGACTGGCTTGTCGGTACAGGGACGTGGTCTTTCAACGGCCGCAATTTTGCATCGCTCGGAGTCAGGATCATTCCCAGTGCTTTGCGTGGTTGGATTTTTGGGGCCGGTCCGGCCGAGGATGGCTTGGAGATGCATTCTCTGTGTTTCTTTTTTGGGCCGCTCTAGTGTGCTGTTGTGTTTTCTTCTGTGTCTTACGAGACATCGACGCTCTTTTCGTTTTTGATTGGATTTCACGTACAAACTTCTTCTCCATTGCCTTTGGGTTTTTTGTCCAGACTTTGGAGATGATCTACGCCTATCGGTGTGAATCTCATGCCATCCATTCGTTTGAAGGGGCTTGCACCATCCTTTTGTAGTCCAGTTGTATATTTCCGCTGTAGAGCCCAGACCTGGTGGAGCCAATCAACGCCACAGTGTGTGGCCCTGTCAAATGACTGAGCTTGAATTGGGCCCCGTGGAGTTGTCTGAGCCACTGCCGGCGCTCGAGGAACTGGGCCTCGCCGGGAACTGACCTTGGTCAGTCGCTGATCGCAATCTCAGGTCAAGACAGGCTCGGAGAATATTCGAGTTATCAATCTTGTCTGTAGTACGAGAGGGACCAAGTCTTGATGTATAGAAGAATGGGAACAATTGAGTAGTGCCAATTCCCCCTGGATCATGTCGCAACGCCACCATGCGTTCCACCATGATTTGCTTCTCTTGTCTGTGATCGCATCAGATCTGATCCGCGAATCATCGTGAACCCGATTTCGATCATCTCCCGTGCAATTATGCTCGCGGATATACGCTGTAGTGGGAGGTGATTATGTTGGGTGTTCTTCGCACTTGGAGAATCGGGGGAGAGAAACAGAATCTCGTCGATCGATGTCTCGGACCTGATGAAGTTAAAATAGCCAGGAATCTAGGACGTCACGATGTCGAGGCTGAAGATGTCCATGGATGATTGGGAGTTGCTGTGTTGGTTCATAGATAGGAGCAGGGTAAACACTTGTCTAGTGAAGTCTCCCAGTCCCAAGGACCAGAAACTCGCTCACACGATGGCATCAAGACGCAAGTACGTAGACAGGTATGCGCCTCACTGTCGACATCATGATCTGCATGCCTGAAGTCGACCTGGATGCGGCCAGGGGTGGAAACCAAAAGAGCGGATCCTTCAAATCACGGGGAAGTAGAAACCATCGTTTTTTCGTGGTTTCTCCTTCCCCATCTCACCCCATCCAACCCTTCCTTTCCTTCAGAGAAGAGAAAAGAAGAAATTTTTAACCCTCGCTCGGTCTTGGCATTTTCAACGGTCGCTCCATGACCGGGACTGGGACTGCCTTGATTCCCTTTCCTTTTCCTGTCCTTCCCCCTCTTCCCAACACACCATGGCGAATGTGTCAGTTCTCTCCCCTCCAATCTCTTCCTTGGCTCTCAATCCCGATGCTAATTCTTCATCTAGTTTTGGCTCAGCATGGCGCTCCTTTTGGCATACCATGACCTCCTATGATCGCCATGCCTCCCATGACTCGCCCTATCGCACTGGCAGACACGTTCCACTCAGCCAAAGCCGTCATGAACCTCTCACCTCCATTGCTACCAGCGCGGTCGAATCCCGACCGGATCTCTCCAGCCCTTACGATGATGAACCGAACAAGGGTGCCGCCGTACACTCGACGGAATGGAATGGCTCGCCGACCGAGATGGGCTCTCCAAGCCGACCCTACTCGCCCGGGATGAGATCGTTGGCCTCACAGAAACGACGGTCGAACGACCAGCCCGACGGTGCCCCCGAGATTCAAATGCAGAGCTTCCATGACGGGGCACCGCCGCCCCCGCCGGTCGCTCACTCCTGGCGAAAAATTGAGCGGTGGTTGGAGCGCAACTATGAAGAACTCTTGGACAACCTGGGTGAAGGGTGTACACAAAACGACATTAATGAATTGGAACACGAACTGGATTGCAGCCTGCCATTAGAGCTGCGCGAGTCTTTAATGATTCACGATGGCCAGGAGCGACCTGGACTGCCCACCGGTGTCATTTTCAGCTCCATGCTGCTGGATTGCGAGGAGATTGTCCAGGAGCGAAGGAACTGGAAGACCGTCAATGAGGAATTTTTGAGCGCTTCTCTGGTCAACAATGGTCCCATTGCGAGCTCCGCCGCTAGCTCCTCGGCCACCGGCAGCCAGCAAGGCTCATCCTCAGCGTGGCGGAACGAGCTGCTCGATCGCCAGGATTCCCAGCCTCCCGGTGCGGTTCAGAAGGCCTACGCCCATCCCGCCTGGATTCCAGTCTCCCGCGACTGGGGGGGTAATCACCTTGCGATTGACTTAGCACCCGGTCCCTCCGGCAAATGGGGCCAAGTGATTATCTTCGGTCGTGACTACGACTGTAAATATGTGGTTGCTCGATCCTGGGCTACGTTCCTCGCAATCTTTGCCGATGATTTGTGCAGCGGCAAGGTCATTGTCAACGAGGAGACGAACGAGATGAAGCTGAAGGAGTTCAAGTCACAGAATGTCGAGCCCTCATATCTGGAGATCCTACGATGGCGAACCGATCAGAAGTACGGTCGCCGGCCACCGCGCCGCCGCGGCCCCAGTGGTCTCGGGGTGAATGCTTCAGGCAAGTCCAGCAGTCGGGATTCGCCTTACGGCAGCCCGACTCGGGCTGAGGAACGGGGTCGATCTCCGCATCGGTTCCCGAATCGGGGTCCGGCGCAGAGCCCCAAGACACCCTTTGGTGTCTCTAGCCCTCTTGCCCGCGTGACCGAGGAAACATCTAGTCCTATCAACACCGCGGGACCCACGATCTCGGAGGATCCACGAGAGCACAGCAAGGAGGAGGAGCAAACGGAAGATCTGCTGGAGGTGACGACCCCTCAAATCTCCAACAAGGAAAATGAGGGATTCCCCGACAAGGGTGAGGTCAAGCCATCAGAGACCGACAAGGCGGAGAAAAACGATGGCGCGCCGAACTCCTCGAATGTGATGGATTCGGACGTCCTTGGTGAGATGAAGAACGTGGCCATCTAGCGGGTTTGATCCATTTGGCTATTCGTTCGCTTTTCTTGCTCATTTGATTTCTTTCTGTTGTGACCTTTTCCAGGACACTCTGGCGTCGGATGATGAACTTCAGGATCTACATGACACCGTTCTGTTTCCGTGTATAGAATTCCCCTTTTTCATCCCTGTTCTCCGTTGGTTTCGGACTCGCTGCATTTGTTGTAACTCTAGGGAGCCTGTGTCTTTATTTCTCTGTTTCCGTGCGTTTTCTTTCTTGCCTCATCGCCGTTGAGATGGCTCTGTGCTTACGGTCTCCATTGATATTTGCCTGTAATTCTATGATGATGCAGTATTAGTGCTCATTTCGTGTCTCGCTCCATTTGGTTCATTATCTTCGTAGTTTCCCTGATCCTATACGGAGGATTAATCCCAATCATCGTCATCGTCATTCCGGCCACGGTGAGCATTTCCACTGCGAATGCCTTTTCGAGTTCGTCGAATCCTCCGGCGCTCATTTCCGCCATCTTCGTCTGAAGATCCGGCGTCATCGTCATCACCAGCAGAGAACTTGGCTTGTGTCAAGACTCCTTTGAACAGCAATCGCTTCTCCAGGACCTTGACATCGAAGCCTTGCAAGCCATCTGTCCCTCCCGTCCCTAACCCTTCGAATCCTACCACACGATCCATTGCCACCCCATCTTTGAAGGCAATCACACAAGGCAAGACTCGGATCGCCAGTTTCTCGGTCAAGAATGGGGTCCCACGCACATCCACCCGGGCAAATCGCACTTCATAATGTCGCCCCGAGAGCTCCTCTAATCGGGCATCCATCACCCCGCACCGCGCAAAGTCTCCATGGGCAAAATGCACAATACACCGGGTGGTTTTGGTCGTAAAGTCCAACACGGCCTGATCACTATCTAGCGTGGGGTAGGGGCTGTCCCGCGCGGTGATCGAGTTGCCAGCGTTTCTGTCGGCGCTGGACATATCGCGGTTGGTTTTTTGGGAGGCCAGCTCCGCATTGAGCTGTTGGATTCGCGCTGCCCGGTAGCTGGTGTCATTTTCGTCTTCGTTCTCGAGGGCTGCAAAGAGTGCTTCGTCGTCGTCGGACTCGCCGTGTACATTGGTGGTGTGTGGATTCGATGGCATTTTGGCCAGGGTGTGTGCTGGATTTCAGCACTGAATTCAAGAATGGTTCGGAATGCAATCAATTGAAAGGACTTTTGCCATTGAGGTGGGAGGAATGAGGGTTTTCTGAGAAAGTGGAAAGCTGGATCGCTACGGAGTACTCCACCAGGATATATAGGAGTTCGAGGGAGGTGATATTTTTGCCTCCCATAGAAACTCCCATCGACTCAATTCTCTGGCGAAAGATGTTTTCTGGACTTCTCCAAGTCCCTTCTACTTACCTGCCACCATTATCCACATCCTCTTTGTTCTCCTTATTGGCGTTTTGGAAATGAATTCATTTCCCAGTGCTGACTCAGCCCCCTGCTGACCCAAAACTTCTGCGCCCTTAATCTGTTTTCTTTTGCGCGTCCTGAACGCTCCGACAGCTCCGCTTCGTCCCTGACGGTCTTTCCCCTAATTCGAGTCGATTTGTCCCGATATTGCTTGCCCTGTCTTTTCTCAACCGACAGTCAACTCCTTTCCCACCGCCATGGCCGACGACAAGAAAACCGACGACTACACAGTCAACATGGACAGGCTCGACAAGGGCTCCAATGAGTTCGCCGCTGCGCCGCCTCCACAGCCGCGGCCGTCTCCTCCCAGCGCCATGTCGAATAGTCCTGTTCTCCCCGTGTTGGCGTACTGTGGATCGTCGATTCTGATGACCGTCATGAACAAGTATGTTCTGTCGGGTCTAGACTTTAACCTGAACTTTTTGCTGCTGATGGTCCAGGTAGGTCGCAGAAGAGTCTTTTTTTATTATTGGAGCCTGGCTGATTTCTGCTCTAGTCGCTGGTTTGTATCGCTGCCATTCAAACGTGCAAGTCAATGGGGCTCATCACCTACCGTGATTTCAACATTGACGAGGCCCGGAAGTGTAAGCATACTCCACAGATTCATCCCCGCGGAATTGACGCGGAAAACTAACTTGAAGGGGGGCGTCCCTGAATTTAGGGTTTCCGATCACTCTTCTGCTGATCGGCATGATCTACACCGGCTCCAAGGCGCTTCAATTCCTCTCTATCCCCGTGTATACCATCTTCAAAAACTTGACCATCATTCTCATTGCGTACGGTGAGGTGCTTTGGTTTGGAGGCTCGGTCACCGGCATGACTCTGTTCTCCTTTGGTTTGATGGTCCTCAGCTCCATCATTGCGGCCTGGGCCGACATCAAGCACGCGGTCGAGAGCAGCGGCGATACCTCTATGAAAGTCTCGACTCTCAATGCGGGCTATGTCTGGATGCTGATTAACTGCCTCTGCACCTCATCCTACGTGCTGGGTATGCGGAAACGGATCAAGTTGACCAACTTTAAGGATTTCGACAGTATGTCCATCTTTGTGTGTCTCCGCGGGTCGAAGTGAATTGACTGACACACTCTCTCTAGCCATGTTCTACAACAACCTGCTCTCCATCCCCGTCCTCATTGTCGCCACCTTCCTGGTCGAGGACTGGTCGCCCGCCAATTTGGCCCGCAACTTCCCAGAGGCCAACCGCAACGGTATCTACCTCGCCATGATTCTCTCGGGTCTGTCTTCCGTTTTCATTTCATACACCTCTGCTTGGTGTGTCCGTGTGACTTCGTCTACCACGTACTCGATGGTCGGTGCTCTGAACAAGCTGCCCATCGCCCTATCGGGTCTGATCTTCTTTGACGCCCCGGTAACTTTCCCCAGTGTGTCCGCCATCGCTGTCGGTTTCGTGAGTGGGATTGTCTACGCCGTGGCCAAGATCAAGCAAAATGCCAAGCCCAAGACCGGTGTGCTGCCCACCTCGAATCCCCTGGTCAGTGCCAGCAGCCAAAGCATGCGCGATTCGCTCCGCTCTTAAGAACCAAAAGTATTTGAATGACTTGTTCTCTTTGCTTCTTTGGTTTTGGCCAAGGATCGCGCACCCCCCATTTCCCTACTTCCCTTTCCATGGGCTTTGGGAACCATTTGCATGTGACATTATGATTCACGTTTCATTGCAGCGTCCACGTAAGGCGCCTTTCTGTGGTCGATCCTGTATCTCCGGTGTTGGTTGGCATCCTTTCGCGTGTCTTCATTTCAGACCCAGACGGATCATGTTGGCTTTGACATGTTATCCGTGATATGACTTTATAGTAATTGTCCCTTTCTGTTCCCTTCTTGGGTGTGTTGTTTATTTTCTTGCGGGCATGGCCTGGTGGTCTTCGAGCTTTTGATGTACATAGCCTGATGTCTCAGCAATAGATCGTGATTTTTTGATCTTTAATTTTTTACACATTCATCTAGATTCATATAAAGCAGATCATCGCAGTACATTGTAATCGAGTCTCGCTCGGATCTTTGATTGGCCGAAACCCTCAATTTTCACCGCGTCCGCTTTCTACAACCGCGCATTGTATAATATCCCAATCCCACATCTAATTCTTATATTTCTTTGCCTGAAGTGATTTGAGAATATGCCCCGCAAGAAGCAAAAAGGCCCACCGAATCGCTCGCAGCGTACTGGCCCTGGTGCACCTCGACCGGGACCACCATCGGCGCCACAATCGAAAGCCCAGGGCTCTGGCCATGCAAAGAGTGTTGCTCAGAAGAAACAGCATGTACAGCAGAATCAAAGACCGATTGTGCCTTTTCTACGCGGAGATCGGATTTTGTTAATTGGCGAGGGTGAGTCGGTTGTGATGCTCGTTCTGATATTGCTTTTGCTTCCGGGCTTTTTTCTCGTTCATGTCTATGTCGGGAGAATAGTTGCATCTGCATTTCTGATTCTATCCACTTGATCCGAGTATGTCCAGTCTAACCCTTCATAGGCGATTTTTCCTTTGCTCGCTCTTTGGCCACGCAGTATAAATGCCGCAAGTTGTGTGCTACATGCTACGATTCGCGGGAAACGTTATTGAACAAGTATCCGCAGGCTGAGCAGAATATCCATGATATCCTGCACGCATCAAATTCCAAGTCTGAATCTAAAGAGACCGAGACTGAGGAGTCTCAACCTGCTGCATCCGAGGGCTCATCTTCCAGCCTCAAGTTGCAACGATCGTCCGGTCCCAAAGTCCTCTTCTCCGTTGATGCTTGCAAATTGGGAGCACCAGCCGGCGGCGGCAAGGAGATCAAGACGGGATTTCCGCGTCGAGAGCGGAAACCACCCGCGTGGAAGGCTCAGCAGTCATCATCGTCCTCGCCATCACCGCCGAGTGGGCCATGGGATGTGATATGTTTCAACTTTCCTCATGTGGGCGGTCTTTCCACGGATGTGAATCGGCAGGTACGTGCGAATCAGGAGCTCCTCGTGGCGTTCTTCAAGGCTTGCGTGCCATTATTATCCATGCCGCCACCTGCGGTGGATCCAGATGATCAGTGGGAATTTGATGACGATGACGATGGTTCTGAGGAATATGACGACGAAGAGACGGAAGGGAATGCAGATCAGGATGTTCAGACATCCGGCAAAGCCGTCCGCACTGGACCAGGCCAGATCCTTGTCTCGCTATTCGAGGCCGAGCCGTACACTCTGTGGAATATCAAGGATCTGGCTCGTCATGCCGGGCTACAGGTGGTGACGAGTTTTCGCTTCCCGTGGACTTCCTACGATGGGTATTCACACGCGCGGACGCTTGGGGAAGTCGAAAGCAAGCTTGGAGGTAGAGGCGGATGGCGAGGCGAAGATCGCGAGGCACGCATGTATGTGTTCGAAGTAAAGCGGGAGATGCCGCAGTCGGGCAAGAAACAGAAGAAGAGACATAGGGATGACTCTAGTGATAGTGAGTAGCGAGTTGGGGGTTAAATATTCCATTTTAGAGCAATAATAACCTGGCCTTGCTTAAATATATGTGCCATTACGCTTCATTGTGACTAAAAAGGCTGGATCCCGCCATATTACATGATGTATAGTTTTTTCATCTCGCGTTCATCGAAAACCTCACCCGTCGTCGGGTCCCTGACTTTGCCAGGCTCGACTGCACCGACATTCTTACAAATGTCTATCAGTCGCGCCTTGCCGTACACACGGCCGTTGGGCAAGACTATTGGATCACCTTCCACATAACTCTTAGAGTGATGAGCGTATGGCATCTTGCGTGCCAACTCATTCAACTCCGTTGAGCATATTGGACATACCGACGTGCTCGTAGACTGTGAGTTCGAGCTCGATGAGGTGTAGGCAGAGTGACATAGTGGAGTCTTCAAGGCTGACAGTCCAGCAGATAATGCAATGTGCAATAACGGCTGCGATGGCAGGGACAGGAGCTCATGGTGGGTCTGTAAAAAGAGATCCGAGAGATACTTCCATCGCTCAGGTGAGAATAAGGACTGGGCCGTATGTTAGTCTCAAAATATCCTGAACCAGGATTAACCCATTGCCTACCTTGTACGGCTCCGCCCGGGTGTCTTGAGGGAAAACGAGCAGTCCTGCAGCCCGCATGACTTCATTATTTTGTGACTCATGGTTAGGAACAAGGTATTTTTTGGCATGAAGAATTGCTTCAATTTTCCGTGACTGGTCCTGAGTCCGGACCATCTCAATGTACTGTTGCAACCTAAGCTCGAATTCGAGGTTGTGCTGCAGGCCAAAAAGAATGATCAGAAAAGAGTGCATAACGATGTGAGTTCAACGTCAAAAGGGCATACCTGACTCTTTTTCAGCGCGGCTTTGTTCTCTCCGCACCATTGCAACGCCTCCTTGGTCTCTCCTTGACGCAGGCTCTCCACCACCCGCTGGCACTGTGTGAAGACGCCGAGATCTACCAAATCTTCAATGTCTCTTTCCTGCGCTAGCTGTCGCGCACTCTCCGAATAACCCGACCGCAGCATGTGGTCCACCAGTAATCGATCCAAGCGCACACGCGACCATTGATCATACTTGACATCGGCTAAGCTGGGGATCTTGTGAAGAGTCTCCAGGTGCTGGATGCGTTTTCGCGACTGGGATTGGATTTTTTTCTCTTCCTCTTGCAGCCCTTCCATCTTACGTTTCAGACCCTGCATGCGAGAGATCATGGCATCAAGAGCGGCGAGAGTCTGATCGGGTGTATGGTTATTCGACAAGGAGGCGTTGGCAGCCTCCTTGAGGGCGGGCAGAACATATTCCTTCTCGCGTTCAACGGACCTTTGAACGGTCTTGAAATTCCGGCGTGCCAGTTCATGAGGAAGTCGAAGCAGAGGTTGGTCCTGTACAGAGTGGGCCCGGGTCAGCTCCGAAATCTGGTGACGTTGACTAGGGGACCATACCAAGATGAGGTGACTCTCGGCGTTCATTTTGACGGAAGTTAGTTCGGCAGCCATGCTGGCAATTTGACGAATTCAGCCAACCTCGATCTTCCAGTCTAGCATACGTGAAAGGGGGAGGGAATTTGGGCAAAGTGGGATGGTGGGAGGAAATTCCATGTCGGAGAGTGCGGAGATTCTCAATCTACGGATACGGTGATGGTCACGAGATCTTTGATTGAACCCGATCACCTTTACAAATTCGAGCGAGATGAACATAAACAGTCAAACCATCAGATTCCCTTTTGACCCATGACTCCAGAGAGAGAAATAAAAAGCAAACAAAAAAATATGGTACAGGAAAGAGACCGGGGCAGGTCTTCCTGGTCATCTAGTCGCTCTCATCGCTATCGTCGGCCTGCTTGGACTTGCGACGCTCCTTCTTCTCCTTCTTCTCCTTCTTCTTGCGCTTGCGCTCGGCCTTCTCTTCAGCAGTCTCACCGTCGTGACGCTTGCGCTTCTTCTTGTCATCATCTGCATCCGCATCTTCCTTCACGGGCTCTTCGGCAGGAGCGGGGACAGGGGTCTCGGGTTGAGCAACTGATGGCTTCTGCTCAGAATCATCTTCAACAGCATCGTAGTCCTTGTATTCGCTCTTCCACTGGGCGGGAGTGGCCTCGTTAGTCCGGCCGTATTTCTAGATGATAGATTAGAATCGATTAAAGAGCCAAATTCCAGTGACCAGGAATGACTTACGTCCAGTTTGCCCGCTGACTTGAGTTTCTTCTTCTCAACGGCGACCGGCCCCAGACCCCAGCGGCGGGGGTACAGGTCACGCTCCATAATACAACGCTTGACCTTGGCGACAACACCGTGGTCACAAGTGGAGAGCTCGACAGTGGACATCTGGGCAATACCAATAGCAATAGCCTCGCCCTTGGTGGTCATGAGGACAACCTCCTCGTGAACTTCAATACCAGCCTCTACATAGTCAAAGTTAGCTCGAGAAAATGGATCAAATTCCAGGATGGGATTGACCAACCAAAACGCAGGAGACCGGGGATCATAAGCTTGGCTCCGTAGCAAACGGCATTGACAGCGCTGTCCTTGACGACAATACGCTTGTAGGTGGTGAGCAGACTCTCCAGGGGACTGATAACCTTGCGCAGATACGACTCGTCACGCTGATTATCGTACACCCATTGGGCATCCATCACATCGTGCAGAGTGACCATACCCTTCGACTCGTCCATAGCTCCACTGCGCACACGACGCAGCTCCTGCATGTGGGCACCAACACCGAGCAGGAGACCCAGATGGACACAGAGAGTTCGAATGTAGGTACCAGCCTCACAGCTCACCCAAAAGACACCAAGGTGACGATCATTGTCAAACTCGTAGAGGTTGCTCTCGTGAATGGTACGGATACGGAGCTGACGCTTGACGGCAGAGATCAGAGGAGGGCGCTGGAAAAGCGCACCAGTCAAGGTCTCCAGAGCACGACGGAACTGCGCCTCACCACCGGGGATCTTGTCATGGAGACGAATCACGCAGACGTACTCCTTACCGGCACCTTGCTGGGACTTGACCAGGCGGGTGGCACGGTCGATACAGACGATCAAGCACCCAGTGACCTTGGGGTCCAGAGTACCACTATGACCGGTTTTCTCAGATCTAAAAAGACCATGTGTATCAGCGTTATGGTCGCATAGAGGGAATGGGTGGCGCGAAAGATCTTACCTGAGGATCCGCTTCATCCAGGCGACGACCTCATGACTGGATGGGTTGGAGGGCTTGTCCAGGTTGATCACGCCGGAGCTGATATAGGATTTAAGATCACGCTTAAGCGGGGAGGCACCGGCGGGGATAGGAGTGAAGTGACCGGTGCGAACAAGCACTGCGCGACAACCAATTAGCCTTGGTCGAATCCCCAATTTTTGTCGGACCTACACTTTTCGTAATTCTTAAGGAGGAGGGGCCAATCCTCAGAAGAAATGTTGGGGCTGACCGCCTCGGGCTTGATGGCGTAGTCCATCTCCTGGTTCTTGACGGCGGCCATCGTTGATGTTGGTGGTTGGCGGTTGGAGACCAAAAATTTGTTCGGAGGAAATTTTGCGGTGCGGCAGCTCCAATGCCCAATTGGGTTTAGCGTGAAGAGACTCCACGTGACTGGATCGAAATCGACTTTTATTTCGAGGCAAAATAAATGGAGATGGAAACAAATTCTTTGCTCAGTTGCGGTTACACTACACAGGCTAAAATGAAATAAAGATGAAAGTGGATGGGCTCCTTGAAAGCCCGACTAGTGTACACGGATGGCTCATTCCTCAGAATTTCACTCAGAGCCACAACTGCAGGACTAGAAAGGATCTTACAGATCTTTCCTTATACGTCCCCGAAATGCATGGTGATAAGAGGACTTCCTTTCTCTTACTCGCCTCCAAGTCTTCGCCCGGAGCCCCGGCCACTCCACGAATCCCGGAAAGAAGAAGTCCAACCGCGCGAAGATGTAGATTCAGCCGGTCGAGAAGGACGGTAGGCTGTGCCGTATCCACGGTATCCCGCATTTGGAGTGTGCTGGGAAAAGAAGCGCTGCACCGACACAGGGGTGACAAGATAATTCCGGCCGCCACCAAAGCTTGGGTAGATGCGGGTGAGGAAATCATAGGCATGGGCGGCAACAATACCCATGCTCTCGCCCACGACAGCAGGCCATCCAGCCATGACCAGGGTCACCAGCAGCATTGCCCATGGCAGATACTCCATGGGAATTTGGATGAAATACAACATGGCCTTCTTGCCTCGGTTATCCTGGGCAAACGTGTAGATGAAGGCCATGATCAGTGCTACTCAAAAAGATTCAGCGTCGGCCCAGTCAGAATGAACGAAACACCAAAGGGGCTCACCAGAAGTGAAGATCACCCGACCAAGAAGGCAGCCTGCTGTGAGCTGGGACAAGTCAGCATTTTAACAAGACGGAGGAGAGGCTACCACAAGGAACATGTATGAAGAAGATTTCAATGATATTGGGAAGAATAATCAACAGAGATGTTATGTAGAATGTAGGGCACCATAACCACCGCGCGTGAACTTATAGGATCACGACGGCTATCTCAATAGGTATTCCCACCGTTCCCACACCGCATGCAGCACCTTTTGAGGATTGCGAATAGGCGGTGCTACACGAGATGCAGGGGTAATCTTCCTCACTTCCAGGAACCGCTTCAGCTAGAACAAGGCTGGGCGGGCAGATATGCGAGGTGATATAGATTGTCAAGGCAAGTGTAATGAAAAGAAAAACGCGACTATCCCGGAGGAATGATCCCTCCAGTCAAGTAAGCTACTTACCATGATCACAGAAGCTACAAAAATCAGGTAGATGAAGAAATCACCCGGTTGACTGAACCGAGCAGAGCTGGTCTCTAGCGAAGTGCCGTAGTGATATACTGCCAGCAGGTTAGCAGTTGGGCCCCGAGGCACCAATGCAACGCTGAGGACACCATACAAAAGTAGAGATCGAAGAAGAAGCTGAGGTTGGGTCCAGTTAGTAAGAATGGGGTGGCCAACCGCCAGACCTCCGGGAACAGCTTGAAGATTCGACCCGGCAAGAAGACAGCATAATATCCACTGAGCACGCCGCTGTAGACTAAAGCGGACTGGGCAAAAGTCAAAGCTGTGATGGTCCTGAAAGCCAATATTAGAAAACTCATGCCAGGAAATGATGCTCGCCAGGTACACTTACCTGGAGACTGGAGGGGCGGCCCAGAATGCAGCCTGGAGTTGATCCATGGCTGTCAAATGAGAAAGCCTGAAGAAGAACCTAGAGAATTAAGCGACTGGTGCACATGCCATTACACGGCCACAATCATAAAACATTCGCAAAGTTGGGAGGTTGAAGAAGAGAAGAAAGTGAGGGATGCGGAAAGAAATAAAAACGTGTGCAAATCGCTACGGAACGGAGTTTCTCCGAGATCCGCATGTCTTGGCACTTCCTCTTTGGGGCCATTCGATATACAAAGATCGAAATAATCAGATCATCCGAATTATAGAGTAGACACGACAGCTCTTACTGGATTATCGGTGTTACAAAGGTAAGCCGACGAACTAAAATTGAACGATCGGGTTCTTGAATATCATATTTAAGTTTCAATGCAACACTAAATGGATATTTACGACAGCTTATGCGTCTTAACAGTGCCTCGAACAGTCAATCCTCCCTCAGGTCCCTCGATCCAAACATCCCAAGCCCCACCCGCGTTCTTGGGCTTCCCACATATAGTTAGATGCTCCTCCACAAATAGAGGCGCAAGATTCTTGTACTCGATACTACCGATTTGCAGACCAAGACTTCTGAGGTGTTGTTGCAGAACCGTCAAAAGTAGCGTCAATGTCAGAGGACCATGTACCAGAAGGTTCCGATATCCCTCCTGGTTCCGCGTGTAGCTCTTATCGAGATGAATTGAGTGCGCATTAAAAGTCAACGCCGAAAAACGAAAGAGCAATTCTTTTGTAGGTAAGATAGAATGGCGAAAGGTTGGGTCAGACGGGGCTATTTCCACGTCAAAGCATCAGCCTAGGTACAATTCAAAGGGCAGAAGATGCTTTGGAGGTACCTTGAACAATCCGACTCGGCTTTTTAAAGTGATCCTGATCCGATTGAATCTGTGCGGCCGTCTTGGTTCGCATGAAGATCAGATTCCGGTTCTCGATAACAAACGAGTCACCTGGGAGGGCCTCATCTTCCTGCCATATCCGATCCCAGGTCTGAAGAGCATGTTCATCTTCCGGTACGGTACCAACTCGTCGCTCAATGGTAACAATGACTTTCTCATCTCCTTCGAGGCCTTTCATTGACACATTACGAATGGATTCGATGCATACAGCACGACTACCATCCAGAAGGGGACCGTCTTTCAGGAACCTCACGTTGCCTCCAGCCCACAGTCGCCGATTGAAGGGCTCACCTGGGGTGTGTAAGGTATCGGTGCCGTCCGGGAGCAATTGCGACAAGGAGACTTGAGGTGGGAAGTAGATCAAATGGTGCCCGATCGGCAATGGCGATGGATCTGCGACGGAAGGAAGAGTTGTCGGAACATCATGGGTGTTAAGTAACCGTGACCGAAGATCATGCAGTGTTAGGTTCAACAGGTGCGAGGGCTGAGGGTGTAAGTAGTCATAAGAGAAGGGGAGTTTTCGCGTGGTTAAGTCATGCCGTAAACGCTCTGAGAGTGAGGAAGAAGCTCGAAACTGGGTTCCTCGCAGAAAAAGCAAGGACCGGACAGAGCCGATCTTCATGGACACAGAATTCTAACCTCAGCCAAGATGCAGACGAGGCAATGACGCCAACCTGCGTTGATAAACTTCACGATCTCCGAGTTTGCCTTGTTTGTTAGGGAGACTATTACACCGCTCGGGATCAATCACAATGGAATTGTCGCAAGTCTTGGATACGAGGGACTCGGTGCCAAGGGACTTTATTGCAACATCGTCCGCTCGGTCTTGACTATGGTGTCCAAGGAGCGCCTACGAGTGGCCTTCTTAGGTCCACGGGCGTCCTTCTCGCACCAGGTACGCGATAAGACTTTGGACCCCACAACCATCAAGCATCTTCTCACTCGGTAACTGATACTTGGTACAGGCGGCTTCTGAGTCCTTTGGCACAAAAGCGGCCGATTTACTCCCGCAGGTCTCTTTCACAGATGCTTTCGCTGCTCTTCAGAGGCAGGATGCGGAGTACGCCGTGATACCCTTCGAAAACTCGACCAACGGGTCTGTGGTGCAGACGCTCGACCTTCTAGCAGATCGAAACAATCTCTTCAAAGATGTCAAGGTTTGCGGCGAGTACTACTTGACTGTACACCATTGTCTTTTGACCCGTAAGGGGACATATCCATCCGGCTGGGAAGGGTATGACGGGTCAATTACCAAGCTATACACGCATCCTCAGGCATGGGGGCAATGTGATCTCTTTCTGTCTCAATATTTCAAAGGCATCGAAAGGCAGGATGTCTCGTCTACCTCAAAGGCTGCAGAAATTGTCTCGAAGGAGACTGATGAACGAAGTGCAGCCATCGCCAGTCGGTTCGCGGCAGAATTTCATGAGGTGGACGTGTTGAAAGAAAACATCGAGGACCGAGCAGACAACACCACTCGCTTCCTCATTTTACGGAATGTTCACTCCAAGCGGACCGCTCACTTGGACTTGGAGCAACCAAATCCGCCCACCGCACCGTCTTTGTCGGGACCAGGCACAACACACAAGACCTTAATCTCGTTTGCTATCGATCATTCTGCACCGGGAGCATTAGCCAATACGCTACTGATCTTCAAGGCTCATGGTTTGAATCTCACTAGTATAAATACACGCCCAAGCTTGAGACGAGCTTGGCAGTACATCTTCTTTGTTGAGTGCAGTCGCACGCCTTCGGAAGAGAATAAAGACGCAGTCCTCAAGGCTCTAAATGATCTTCGACATGCCACTGAATTTTGCAGAGACCTAGGCACCTGGAGAGATCAGTTGGGCTCTAGTATTGTCTGATGGCAGAAGATACATCTTCATCCAGTGAAAACGAGTCTGATGACGGAGGCAGGCATTCTGAACAGATACAATATCGCCGCGGCTATTCAAAACAATTTCGGGGCCATTACACATGGCGATAATCCAATGTTTCTACGATTATTCTTCATACTGGCTCTACTTCCAAGCATAGGCTGACCCCTGTAGATAGAAGCAGACGAGATATATCGTAGAGATGATTCTGTTTACCTAGTTTATTTTCGTGACTGGAAATATAACGAGTGCAATCAACTTAAAGAGCGAAGATCCAGAGTTATCACTCTGGAACAACGACGACAGAATGGCCATGACGAAAAGAATCCTCCGCTGGCTGGTCCATACACAGCACGGACAGACAGCATTGGGTAACCAATGTTGCAGAGAATCGCATCCAACCCTACACAAATTGCAATTTACACCACATGTTCCTCTCAGACACCGAGGGAGTCCCGGTGAGCATATCACGGAGCTTGGATGACCCTGGGAGCGACTGTTAGATGAGATTCTTGCAATGGCTGCCAATTCAACGGGTTGCTCACCTCTGAGCAGCTTCACGAAGCTTGGGCCAGGCGTTCTTATGAGATCCTTTGCGGATGCCTGGGTTCCATTCTCGGAGCCGCCTTCATGATCCACGGGGCGAGCCGTCAGAAGACTTGCCGAGGGAGCTTCTGGCCGTTCATCCTCGCTCTCTGCGAGGCTGCTAAGACGTCAATCTGCAGGACTAGATTAGTAGCTGTTTCATGCAGAAAGAGGACACCTCCAATGCGTACCGTCGTAGAACTCATCATCGTCGCTATAATCGGCAAGCTGTTCAAAGTTCACCTTGTATCGAAGGACGGCTCCGATACCACCAAAGCCCTTCACGAATTGGTTTCCTTCACCGGACCGGTCCGAAACAAACTCCAAGGTCGCGCCGAAGTCCTTGTACGATTCGGCGAGCCACTCCAGAAACGAGCCCGAATCAACAACTTCCATCTCGGTGCCAGTGTCCTTGTCCATGAAGAGTTCGCGGTTGCTCTCCTGCAGCTTGTTGGTGTGGACAATGACCTCCTCGCCGGCCGCATTCTTCATGATCCAGCGAGTCATTTCCAGATTCTCATACACGATCAGAATCTCCGCAGCACCGAGCTCCAGAGCCTTCAGGGTGTCCTCGATACCGTAGCAGACCTTACCGGTGTCCAGACTAATCTCTTCGAAGTACTTGCCAATTAGCTTCTTCTCCTGGATGAACTTGACGTTGCTCAAGGTCTCTCCGGCCAGTTCAATAGCCTGATTGAAACCATTTTCACCTCCATACGACACGTCAACGACCTTAATGACCTTGGTCTGCAAGCGCTGGTCGAACAAATCAGACTGATTGAGGTCATTCTTGAAATCGGCGGAACCAGCCAGCACTAGACCGGCGACATTGACCTTATCGTTGGTGATGTAATTTTGGACCGCCAACTCGGCAATCTTGCGGACGTAGTTGTGTCGCTTTTCCTCACGCAGACGGGCGAAACGCAACGCGGATTGACCACCACGACCCTGGGAGTCGAGTCGAATATTAACGGGATATGTTGCAAAGTCATTGGAGGCATGAAGAACTCACGTGCTTCTTGGGCAAGTCGACCGACAGACGCTGCAGAATTTCCCGGGTGTTCCCACTCAGGGTACCGAAAAGAGTCCCGTTACCGTCCATCACGATAAAACCGAACTTCTGGTCCGACTCCAGCAGCTCACTGAGAGATTCAGTGTGAAACTTGTTGTCACAGAGATAAAGCGAGGTGTTGATGGGCTTGAATGGTTCGAAATCGATGTTAATCTTTCGCTCTTTTCCTTCCGATGTGATAATTTCACCGCAGTAGACGACTAGACCATTCGGGGGCACCTTGTTGTAGAGCTTGAGACGTTGCTGGGTGGAGGTGATGGCCGACAAAACGGACAGACGGTTGACCCGAGACTTGATGTTAGAGGCAGTACCCTGTAAAGGAAAAGTCAGCGGCCGCGTCGAGTGTAGTTTCGTTTCATTCCGCGGGGAACCCGGAGGAAATCGACATACATATTCTTCCGCCAACATTTTGGCGGCTCGGGAGATCTGATCCTTCGGAGCTAGATTCAGAGGTCAAGGATTAGAACGAGTCACAGTCAATCCGAAGTGGAGAAGGGCATACGGATGATGAGCGAAATCATGGAAGTTCCATTTCCGCGGGCAGATTCCAGGCGCTTGATCAACTTCTTGACCTTCCACATCTCAATGTTCTTCTCCACATCATTCGCCTGTTGCTGCTGCTGCTCTTGCTTGGAACTCATTGTAGGCGAGGCGAAGGTGATCTACCAAAAAGAGAGTATCTGAGGCCTTGCCTGACGACGCCTGACCGGGGTCAAAATGGGAAGAGACCCGAAGAAACAAAGACAGAGTCTTTTGTAGAACCTAAAGAATGAGGGAAACACCGTCAGGATGTCACAATATTCAAACCAAAACAATCGAATCTGTTGGGGAAAGTCGAGAATCTGTGAAAGGGGCGATATAACCCACCTTTGTTGGCTAATTGACGTAGAGTCCGACAGCAAATTTCCTCAGGCACCGTGGGGGGGCAGAGGGGTCGGTGGGCTGAGGTAAGCCAGGGCAACGGTCCAGTTTTCTAAGGCCCACATCTACTTCTTAGCGGTTATACTCTTAGAAGAGATCGTGGGCATATTGTGTTGTTTGTGAATTGAACTTTTCGAAGTGATTTATCACGGTTCCAGCCATTTTACACATTCAGTAATCAGTGATATTTTCCCACGATTGGCCTCTATCTAACCCACTAAAGAAGTTACCTATGTATCTCAGTAGTGCCAAGGACATCGACATCTTTTGTCTCCTTGATACCGAGCACAAACATAACAGAGCTCGATGGAATTTCTTTCCATCAAGTACAGATGCTTTAATCTTGACCTTCCGGATGTCACATTACTCCCAGCCAGAGAGAGTAGAGTGCCGACCGTAACAGACAGTCCTGGCCATCGACATCAACCTGAGAGTTGCTCCGATTAAAGCCCTAGGATGTATAGATATACACCAAACAGCTATGACCATATATAAGGAGTCAATCTCCGCACTATTCTGCTTCTGGAAGTCGTTACATAGTGGAAACTACCTTTATCAATGATCCGCTAATTCCCCCCCACATTCAAACTTGGGAAGCTTTCCTTATCTCCCGGCAATAAAAAGGCTCCTTCGCACCCTTTGGGTCTCTCGCGCCTCCAGAATTTCGCTTGGTTTATATCGGTTTCCACTTTCAATCAAGCAAAGAGAGCATGTCAACCGGCCAAACTGACCAGGGTGAGCTTGGGCATCAGAGAATGCCTACCCCAAGCTCGTATGACTATGGACAGCTAGACCAAGGAAGTGCAATGGACTCGGAGAACTTAGGCCGGCAGAGGTACAAGGACGGATCCCCACCTGGAATTGCATTCTCACATACTTAGATCCTCCTCTTTCTCCCGCTTTCGACATGCGGGTGGTCCGAATAGCCTTGACAATTTCGCCCGCTCGTGGCAGCGCGCGGCTTGTTTCCCCGAGGTGCTTCCACGACGCTCATCTTTCGTATCAGCCGACTCGGATGACGAATTCGCTGTTGCAACGGGCATGGACTTTGCTTCCAGGAGCTCTCAGTCTCTTGGCGTGCACTCCGACGTAGAGAGACCTTTATTCCTGGCGGATTCGGGCAACGAGGACGCGGAAGAAGAGGAAGACGAGCGTGAATCCGGGCATCCCAAAGTGGGCGCTGCCAGTGCAGGGCTACTTGCTTCGTCTCTTGACAGGAGCTTGGCAACGTCGTATGGGACGATTTCCTCGCGTGTGAGCGAGTCCACCCGCCTACGGGCAGCTCAAATTCACAGGGAACATCATGCTCCAGGGGACGGCCATGGGGATCCCAGTCGAGAGCCTCTGATTCTCAAGCATATCCACCATGAGGACGGGACCCATGAAGACATTATAATTGGCCAATCGACAGTCCCCCAAACAATATTCAACTCGGTCAATGTGTTGATTGGTATTGGCCTCTTAAGCCTGCCACTGGCCATGAAGCACGCAGGATGGCTACTGGGTCTGATCTTCCTCGTCTTCTCTGCCATAACTACCTCCTATACAGCCAAAATCTTGGCCAAGTGTTTAGATGTGGATCGCTCCCTTGTCACATACGCCGATCTCGCCTATATTAGCTTTGGGCAACAGGCACGTCTTGTGACAAGCTTCCTTTTCTGCTTGGAGCTACTGGGCGCGTGTGTGGCACTCGTGGTGTTATTTGCAGACAGTCTATATGTTTTGCTTCCCGGGCTAAGCATTCTACAGTGGAAACTTGTTTGCGGGGTGGTGCTGGTCCCGTTGAATTTTCTTCCGCTACGATTCCTGAGTGTGACGAGCATCCTGGGGATCATCTCCTGCACATCCAGTAAGCACGCAATGCTGTTACCCCGGATCTTCCAAGTCTCACTGTTTTCAGTTGTTATCCTCATCTGCATTGATGGATTGATCAAGCAAGATGCCCCCGGCTCTCTTCGGCAACCAGCCAGCACATTCCTCTTTCCGGAGAATTGGGCCACTCTTCCCCTCAGTTTCGGTCTCATCATGTGTAAGATTCAGCCTCCATCACAGAAATATGAACTCACTAAATCGGTCTATAGCGCCCTGGGGTGGACATGGTGTTTTTCCAAACATCTACCGGGACATGAGACATCCTCGAAAATACGGAGAAAGTCTCTGGATCACTTATTTATTCACAGTACGAAAATTTCACAACCAGCTTATCATTGAATAGTACAGTTGACCAGCTCATTCATAGTTCTCTCTCGACTGTTCAATGGCAATCATTGGCTGGCTGATGTTTGGAGACGTCGTTCGCGACGAGGTCACAGCCAACATACTAGGCACCGATGCCTATCCACAGCTCCTTTCCATCTGTATTATTATTTTCATTGCCATCATTCCACTAACCAAAGTACCCTTGAAGTAAGTGCCGCCTCTAATTAACCCAAAATTTCACTAACGAAGATATAGCGCCCGGCCTCTGGTAGCCACATTCGAGGTTTTATGCGGGGTTGCAACCGGACCTACATCCAATGAGAGCCGAAGTGGACCTCGAGAGGAGGTCATCCAGCAGCTCTTGCAGGCAGCAATTCGTATATTCACCATTGCTCTCATTGTCATCTTGGCCATTGTCTTCCCAGCCTTTGATCGGATCATGGCATTCCTAGGATCATTTTTGTGCTTCACCATCTGCATCATTTTTCCCCTCGCATTTTACCTGAAAATCTTTGGAAAAGAAATCAGCCGGCGAGAGCGTATCCTTGATTGGGGGCTGCTCGTCATATCTACCAGCCTGGCAGCTGTGGGAACTGTTTGGGCATTTTTGCCCCGCGAGATGATTTCATAGACTGCGAGCATACATATCGCCTAGAACCATGCTCTCGCCAGGCAAATGGGTCAAACTCAGCCCTGTCGCAGTATAACCGTGAAATTGTTCCTTTTCTGACCAGGATGAAGCATTTCCTTCTTGAACGGTCTGGGTGAATATTTACCCGTATAGCTCCATAGCTGATAGAGAAGCTTGGAGGTGCGCTTGTTCTGCACCAATTGAAAGCCAAGACAGGTTAAGATGTCAAGGAGCCGTTCCTGGGTAAAGTAGCGCGAGTTGTCAACACATGCGACGGGTAGTACTAGGAAGAGCGTGGGTGCCAAGGCGATGGGACATTCAGAGGTGAGAAATTGAACACAGCGCTTGAGCATATCGCCTCGTCCCACAGCATCTGGCACATAATTGAGCACCAATGATAAGCTGATCAAATGAAAGCGTTCCTCGTTTGTAGATGGCAAGGGTCGTTCCATAAAATCTTGTTTGAGAATTCCAGGCTCTTGAGAATTCAGGTCAATCCGGGTCAAATCTAGAGCAGGGGATTGAGAGCAGGCATTCTTCGTGCTCAGTGCCCCAACCTCTAGCACCCGGAGTTTGGGCAGTGTGGTGCTCCACTCACGTAATTGCGGCTTGATCCAGTCAATCAAGATCTTACTAGAGTCACCGCCGCGCTCTAGTGATTGGCCCAATTTGCTCGCGACCTGGTAACTCTCCAGACCTCCATTGGCACTGATCTGAGCATCAATACTGCTTATTCGGGCCTCGTCGCCGGCTAGTTGGGCCTGGGCTCGCGCCTTGAGCAGTTGATGATGAGATCTAATCAGAGTACGCGTTGCTTTCGAAGACAACGCTGCTTGATTGGATTTGACCGTGGGTGGCCGAGTACTAGACAGTAAACCCGGCCTCTTCGAGCGATGTTTGGGAGCCATGGATTGAGGCTTGAGGAGTAGATCAGCAGCGCAGAATTGGCATTGCGAATCAAATGATATCAGATAACTGTTGGACAGAGAGTCCAGCAGGTTGTAATACAATTAAGGGGAAAAAATTGTAGTCACTTCGAAAATCATGTTCGAATGTCAAATGCGATTTCCAGATCAGATGCGATAAGCGCAGATGACTCAGCTGAGTCATCAACATCACCTGACCCACACAGTGGTAGGGTTTTTCGCTTAGCGAAGCCACTCCAAATTGTTCGAATCTCGACACTGCGACAATCACCACGACAGCGGACGACAGCCATGGCCCCTACCACCAAGCAAGGTATGTGCCACTGACTCGACAAATTGCGTTCTATCTTCAATTGCGAATGTTGCGAAAGCGTGTGCCGGCGAAGGAAGAGAGGAGAGACATCTTGCATCGAAATTTCCACATCGTGATGATGCGGCGCACAAGACCCGGCATTGAAGGAAAATCACAGCAGAACAACTGCGGGAGATTTACCATATATACCGGCATACCCTGGATCTCTCTCCGCCTCGCTGGAGTCACACCTGATCGCACCATTTCGCAATTCTGGAAGTCGCATGCCAAATCAAAGCCCACGAAACTAATCCGTGCTCTTCTTATATAGGCACCCGCCCGGCCGCCCGGGCCAATGCTGCCGCCAAGGCAGTCGTGAAGGGCTCCTCCGTACGTCTTCGTTCATTCAACTAGGCCTTATGATTGGGTCGCGTCCGCTCCGCATAGATGCTGATTTATCTTCCGGTTATATAGCTTCACAAGTCCCGCAAGGTTCGCACCTCGACCACCTTCCACCGCCCGAAGACCCTCCAGCTCTCGCGGTCCCCCAAGTACCCTCGTGTGTCGATTCCCCGCCAGCCCCAGCTCGACGCTCAGAAGATCATCCTGTACCCTCTGAACACCGAGAGTGCCATGAAGAAGATTGAGGAGAACAACACCCTGGTCTTCATTGTCGATGTGAAGTCCAACAAGCGCCAGATCAAGGCTGCTCTGAAGAAGCTGTACGACGTTGACACCGTCAAGGTCAACACTCTCGTCCGGTAGGGATTCCTCCAACCAGACCGAATCGATTAGGGTCTTTTTGATCTACAGTCAGCTAACTCTCTCATCTAGCCCCGATGGCTCCAAGAAGGCCTTCGCTCGGCTAACCCCTGACGTTGACGCTCTCGACATTGCCGCCACCAAGCTGGCTATCGTCTAAGAATGGGCAAGGAATGGATGTCTTTGGGTTTTGGGCGAACTTTGTTTTCCACCGCGGTGATTCTCAATACCAGCCAGTTTCCTTGGCTGTATGCGCAGCAACGAGGGCTGAATGATCAAAAAAAAGAAACTTTTCCGACACGATAAAACTTGTCCATGATCCATTCGTAGTCGTAGATGTATAGATTCCTGAAAGTTCTATAGTCTCGGACAGTCTATGCTACACCATCGACCTATGCGAGGAGTAGATGGGGCTTATGTCAAACAGGTCAAATGTATGGAGATCTCTGTTGATTGAAAGAGTATACAGCGTTTCGTGCATTTTGATTCTATTATTGTACAAGCAGCTCCGCCAGGGCACTTGAGCCCACCCAATCCACCATGAAATCGAACCACTCGACATAAACGACCAATACATCGTCGACCTGAAGACGTTCGCCTGCAATCCAGTCCCTTGACAAGCAACAATTCCCCGAACAATGGTCATGGTTGAGATAGGTCATGGCAGGACATTGTGGCATGTTCGATACCGCAAAACGGAGTTATCAGAGTCACCATTGCAGAGTTATTTAACCCCGCATGCTCTCTAGCTGCTTCAGGATCGACATCTGAGTGTCCATCCACCGGTCAACGCAGTTCTGTGCACATGTCTCCTCGCTTTTGCTGAGGCTACCCGAGGTGATGTTGCCGGTGACGCACTTCTTCCAGCAAGTGTCATTGAGGCTGTGAACAGCTGAAGGAGAATCATTAGTATCTGAACAGATATTGACGGGAGAGGTCTCTTTTCTGGCAGCTTCTTCTGGGGTTCAGCATCACTCACTCTGCTGGAGAGTCGCCTTCTGCGCCTCGCCGGATAGGATCTGGTTGAGCTCCTTTTTATCGGACTCGTTGAGCTTGGAAAGATCCAACTGAGTTTGGGGGTCCATGGTGTATAAGATTGGCGGGTTTGTTCGATGGGGTGTTGATGGTCGAGAAATCGAGTGTCTAGGTAGACGGGAAGCTGGATCGACCAAGCAAGTCGCCCGCAAAATCGAAGGCGGTACGGATAGACACAAAAATGACGCGGGCGGTCATCGTCGGCTTTTTCTCTCGTGTTTCCCTCGCAGTCTCACCAGGACAGACCTTGATTCTCTCGTTTCGGATTTACTTTCCTGGCTATTTCAAGCGCTGCATCTGTCGATCCAATCGTTTATCAACCCACAACATGCCGCCCATCCGTACAGCCCGCAATCGCAAGGCGCCGCCATCCGGCTTTGACGATATTGAAGACACTCTGCTTGAGTTCAGCAATAAGATGAAAGATGCCGAGAACTCGCCACATGAAGGCAAGAAGAGGCATGAGGTTTTATGGCCCATTTTCCAGATCAGTCATCAACGTACGTGAGACCCTATCCTACTACCCCTCCGAGAGGAGCTCTCTCCCTTTGCGGGAGTACACCATCTAATATACTGACATGTTCGCTGGACTCTAGGCTCACGATACATTTACGATCTATACTACGAGAAACAAGCCATTTCAAAACAGTTGTATGATTGGCTCTTGAAGAATAAGTATGCCGATGCAAACTTGATCGCCAAGTGGAAGAAGCAAGGCTATGAAAAGGTTCGTCTGGTATCTTGTTAGGAGTGCCTGTTCCCCTGCGATCTGATTTGCATGGATTTCTATACTTTTGTTCTGGGCGAATCCCAACTAATCTTGATCGTCAGTTGTGTTGTCTTCGCTGCGTCCAAACGAAAGAGACCAATTTCAATTCTACCTGCATCTGCCGTGTGCCCAAAGCGCAACTGAAGGAGGAGCAGACAATTCAATGTGTCAGTTGCGGATGCCGGGGCTGTTCCAGCAGTGATTAAAGGGATGGAAAACAGGGTATGAGGACTTCGATTGGTTTCCTCGGGAGGCGTTATGGCCATGCATTGTATTCTCTTCACAGGTTCTTTGGTTCTACTCGGTCAATTAGATACCCTTCGACATATGCAATACTAGTCAAGTAATCAGATTCAAATAGCTACACTAATAATCAATAGCGCCCTTCCTGCCCAGTCCTTAGGTACCCAGAGAACACATTAACAAAACCCAAACCCAAAAAATACCAAATCATGAAACCATCGCTTGTTCATGTACATCTTAGCATCGTCATTAAAGGTCGTGACCAGGCCATCCTGGGCTCGGTGAAAGGATCAGTCAGAGCCGCGGCCTTGGCGCAGCCCTGTAAACTCCCAGAACAAAACACCGCCCAATCGAATGCTGGTAACATCCCAAAAGCCAACTCCTCAATCCAATAGAAAGCACAAAAAGTCCAGTGTCGAAGCATAGCAGAGGAACGGAAGCCAATTGAAGCAAATGATGGAATGAACAACCCAGAAACTCTTTCCTGGACCAAGAAAACGAAGGACTGGGTGTCGAGCCCAAGTGAAAACCAATGAGGGAGGATATCAGGACATAAGGAGGCTTTTTGTCTTTTCTTTTCTTTCTTTTTTTTTTTTTTTTCAGAACAAGCTGGTGTTGCTACGGCCGCTCAAGTGCGGTCGAGAATGAAGCGGTTTGGGCTTCAATGTGTCGTCTTTGTTGGTTCCTCCAATTTTCTGAAAGCCCTGCAAAAGATCAACTCCATCCACTTCACCAGAACTGTCGTTGCTCTCATCAAAGAGATGAAACGAGAAAAAGTCGTCTTGGTTGGTCTCGCCCAGGCGAGCGGTATCCGGAAGTTTCGAAGGCGACTCGGGAAACAGCGATGATTTCGACCGGGCCAGCGAGGGCATTCCCATCCGGCTATTGATACTGACGGATGTTATGTCGGCGAGGGCGTTGCCGCCATTATCCGTGCGCTTGCGCTTAGCAGAGCGCTTCTCAGGAGAACCGTAGGATACATGATCCCCGTTTGAGTCCGCAAAGACGTCAAAAGTCGTGTGGAAGTGGTCCTGCGGGGTGTAACTCTCATCGTGAAGATTGAATGCAGGGCTCCATGGGAGGTCGTCATCCGCCAATCCCAAATGCTTGATGGGCGAGTTGACCATTTGCTGGATCTTTCGACGGTGGTTGCGGAGGTTGGTGTTGGGGGACACCGATGTTGGAGGCTTGGCCGGCTTCTTAAATTTGATGACAGGGGTCAACGGCGGGGGCAGCATGCTCACATACTCTCCTCGAAGGGGCGAAGACCCAACCAGAGTAGCGGGGTCCTTGCGGGAGGTTGGCTGCCCGGGACTGATGTCGTGAGAAGAACTGCGAATCCGGGCGATCTCTTCCTCCGCACGACCACGCTTGATGCGTGGTGGATCAATGTCCAGGTCAGAGGTCAAAATATGGCCTGCTTTGTTGGGTCGTAGAGCGGAGGACTCCAACGAAGAGAAATAACCGCTATCATTCATCGTGATGGATTTGCGCTTGCGAGGTCGTGGCGCCGGTGTGGGTCCAGCATGGATAGGGGTCGGAGGAGTACCCTGGCGCGAGAACCGAGGCGGAGCAATGGGTGGTGATGATCGAATTGCCGGCGGTGGTGAGGAACGCAGAGGGGCTGTCTGAGAAACAGTTGTTGGGATAGTCTCCTCGCCCACATCATCTTGAAGGGCGGGATCAGAGGCGGGTAGAGTGGCATCGGAGGACAACTCGACATGACGCGAAGAAGCCTTGGGGGGCGGCTGGGAATGCACTGGGGGTGGCGGGACCATCCAGGTCGTGGTGCTTGTGCTTTGCGGCTGAGGGAGGAAATCGCGTTGTGGAACGGCGGGAAGTGGAAGGCTGGACATCGTGGCGCGTCGCACTTGCTTGTCCTTTAAGAACTGCGCCTCCATGCCAGGCTCGATGGCCCAGTAATTGCCTTTCCCGGGATCATCCTTAGGTCTTTCTTGTTTGATGAAGGCTTTGTTGAGACTCAGGTTATGTCGGATGCTATTCTGCCAGCCTGGATCGCTGTGTTTGTAGTAGGAGAATGCGTCGGAGATCCATTTGTAGATCTGAGCCAGCGTCAATCTCCGGTTGGGAGCGCGTAAGATAGACATTCCAATCAATGTCGCATAGCTGTAGGGTGGTTTAGAGCCGTCGTCCTCGATCGGAGGCATTTCGTGAGGTTCGGGAAGGTAGTGATGGATAGCGGGCTCCTCGCGCTTCTGCTTCTTAGAGGAGCGTTCTTTCAGCGGCGCAGCCTCCAAGAGAGTACGCTTCATGGGGGCCTTGGTTTCATAGGATGGTTCCGGGAAGTCGGCAAAACTGCCATTGATCGGGTCCTCGGGGTTGAAATTCTCCTTGGACGACTCGGGATTGACGCTGGAGAAAGTGGTGAAGAGAGCCGATTGTGGCATGGAGGACTGCGGGTAGATGGGGAAAGGCGGCTTTTTGGCAGGGGAGTCCGTGGTGAACATGGGAGGATTTGGAGCGCAGATGGGGACAAAACCGAGTTTTCGCCCAGGATGAGCGCCTTGGGTGGACAAGCCTTTTGTTGGCGATGGCCTGTGCGGGCCCGTCGATGGATTGAATGAGTTTTCAATGGGCTGCAGTGGTAGCGGTGAAGGTTGAAGATGGGGCTGCGACTTGATGCTCTTGGGGTCTAATGCTGGAGTCAAGTGCGCGCCGGGCACTGGACGCGTCGATCCCATAGTCTGGACTAGCGGGGGCGCTTGACAAGGTCGTCACCAGTCACCAAGGGCCGTATGACGCGTCGAAAACAATTGGACGCTGAATCTTGGACGGGCTGTGGTGGGTAGAGCAAAGCCGATGGCGCACGCCCAGTGGTGATGAGACGGGAGAAGCGAGATCGCGTCACACCAATCACAGCGCTTACAATGGACCAGATCAGCCAGCCTCAGGCCGTCATGCAGCCAGACTAGTTGTGAGTGCAAACGTTGGGCCACCACGGCGCTAGACACGAGCTGTCAGGCCCAATAGTGACAAGAGGATTACCAGGAGCCGATATCCTTTCGCTATCAACAGTTAGGAAGACCGAGTCTCAACGGAGTGTCAAGGACGAGGTCAACGAGGATTGGGCAGCCAAGTGCATAAGAAGAGAAAGAATTGAGGAAAGAGGACAGTCAAGACCTTTTTGTCTCCTTGATCTTTTTTTACCCTCTCCAACACTAGGAACAAAGAAAAGAAGTCCTTTTCGAGGCGGCGGGGGAAAGAAGAGGATGAGAAACTATAGATGCTGGTCCGCAATAATACCGGTCAGGTATGGTTTGAACGCGAACGCGTCGCGCGTCTTGTCCTGGGATAGAGGGGCTGCCGTGAATAATACAGCGGTAATCGATGGTACGAAGGGATTGGGGCTCCTTGCTCGATGGCATTCGGAGGCGCCGATCATCGAGTGATTGTGCAGATGGAGACTCCACTTGGTGACGTTGAGGATTTTGCACTTTTGTATTCCTAACTTGATTGAGATGGTTCTTTTCCTAGTGGGTGCAGTGCATATCCAGTATTCTACTTCACCACTTGAGAAAACATATAAATATATACTTATAATTCCATACACATCCTCCGCCGTTTTAAAAGATTCACTCCATTCTTCCCCTCTCATACTCTCCGACCACGGATAAACTGCTGGTATGTGGATGTAACTTGAAGACGATGATCACCCCTTGCTCCCGCCAGCCTTTTCCCGAGTCTCCGATCCCCTTTGTCTACCCGATATTCAGGGACACTTGAGATCGACGCAGGTGCGATCGAACAGATGCAGATGGCAGAACTCTAACTGCAGCACGGGGGGGAGTAAGTAGAGCGAATATATCGGAATCGATCAATTGTCTAGAAGTACCATCCCGTACAGATTCGTGTCCAGTTTAGAGTACCGTGTGTCATAACACATTGACTACCCTGCATCAACCAGGAAAGAAATGAAAGAAATGGAAGATGGACAGGAAGAAGTCCTCATGAAACAGTCATCACATCTATCGGTGCAGATAAAACGCCAAGCCCATGCATCAAAAGAAAGAAAAAAAAAAAAAAAAGCGAAAACAGAATGCCCAAGTCCTCGAGTCCCGAGATGCTTGCCAACTTTTCTCTATCGCCAAATCATAAATGTAAAACGGACCCCAGGGATATCTCAAACGACAATTTCTGCACGGACATCTAGTCCAAAAAGGTGAACATGCTGGTGTGGATGATGTTAAGGGCACGATCGGCGTCGCGCTCCTCAATGACGCAGGAAATGTTGATTTCGCTCGCACCTGCAGGAAAAAGAAATTTTCAAGTTAGCATTGGGTCTTCCCCGGGACTTCTTTCCTTTTTTCCCCCATGAAACAATGTGAGGGGGGTGGAGAGTTGGCCATCATTGACTCACCTTGCGAGATCATCTCGATATTCACATTGTTTTCGCCGAGAGTGGTGAACATCCGTCCAGCCACCCCGATCATGTTCTTCATCTGCTTGCCAACCAAGCTGAGAATGGCCATCTCCGGGATAATATCCACCGTGCCATATTTGCTCAGATCACTCAACGCCCCTTTCAGATCGTCGTCAATTACCTGGTACTCGTCCCGTCCATTACCATTCAAAAGGGGCATCTCGGAATGGAGGGCCATCGAGACGTGTACTTCACTGGTGGAGATCAGATCAATCGATAAGCGCCATTTGTCCAGCACAGAGAAAATTCCCGCAAAGAAACCGTGGGAGAGTGACCGTTTATTTGAATGAACGTTGATCACTAAAATCTTGTGCTTAATGGTCACTGCGGTTGGTCGCTTCGGCTTCTGCATCAGGCTTGGACTTCGGGTTCGGAACAAACGAGGGTCATGACCTGGGGTCGTCCTCTCCAATTCTGCCGCTGAGTCGGGGAAAATGACCGTGCCTCGGTTCTTGGGGTTCATGACGTTCTTGATGCGGATGGGAATCTTAGCACGGATGACTTGCTCCATGGTGAATGGGTGGATGACCTCCGATCCATAGAAGGTCAGCTCCGCAGCTTCAGCCGGGGTGATGGCTGGTAGGAGGCGAGCCGTAGGCACCTTGCGAGGGTCTGCGGTGAAGATACCATCCACTTCCTTCCACACCTGAAGTTCCTTAGCGTGGGTTCCAACTGCGACCAGAGCAGCGCAGAGATCTGTATAACCACGTCCGATCTGGTCCAAGAGACCACCGGGAATGGTTCCAAAGTAGCCCGTTACGACGGGAACACGATGCCCACAAGCCTCAATCTTGTTACCCAGTGCCATGGCCAATGTGTTGTAGAAATCCTGGTCAAGGCCATGATGTCCGATGGGAAAATCAATCAAATCTGAAAGATCCACATACTGTGAATCAACACCGCGGTCCTGCAGAAACGCGGCCATGAGTCGACAGCTGAGTTTCTCCCCGGCACTGATCACCTTATCCACGCAGCGGGCACTGATTTCACCTAGTGTTTGCGCTGCCTCCAGAACCTTGATGACTCGTTCGCATTCCCCATTGATGTCTGCCACCACTTGATCCCTCAGGTCCACAGACTTGAGTTGTTCCTGGGCGACCAAGGTATGTTCCAAGCGAACGGCCTCGACCAATGATTCATATTGGTGTGATTGAGAGTTCTCTGCATCTCGCGCAGCTCGTAGGAGTCTGATTGGCGTTAGGCATATTTGATTCCATCTTGTCGTGGCCGTGGTATCAGACTGCAGAGGGTCTAAGGTCATGACTCACCGGTTCGTAGTACCCTCGGCTTTTGTAGAACTACTTCTGGCAGAGCAGACGACAGCGACTCGGTTGTCGACAAGACTCGGTCTTCACGTCAAGCAAAAAAAACGCATACTGTTAGCGAGCGAGCTTGTGATGTTGTTAGGATCTTAGCGATTGGAGTTCATACTGAACGACCTGCTCAATGATCTTGAGCGCAAACTTGCCGACACTTGTGCCGCCGAACTTCTGCACAACCCAATTGCTATGTGCGGCCCGAACGGGCTGAGGAGGATCTCTTAGGGAAGCCATCACCACGAAACCACGGAGAGCACGAGAACATCAAGAACAAAGAGAGCGAAAGCGGAGGAGTGGGCCGAATGCGGGTACAGCATGATATTTTTTTTTTTCCCGCTGGTGAGTCAAATTGACTTTGTTCCGCCTTCCCTCTCAGGCACATCGGAGCAGAGCGGAGGAGCCCCGCCAATCACGCCATCTTTGCCCCGCGAATGACGATGGTGGTACTCGGTATATTAGGATTGGAACCAAGCATGTCCTTGAACATATATTATACTACAGTCAGCTATAATGTACTATATATTAATTAATATGTTATATGTTTATGTTTATTCTACTCTATGTTTTATTCCGATAGATACAGTCTTCTACTATAACCATTAGAGATATCCTTCGGTAGATCTCGCCGACTAGTCGAAGATATAATCTGCGGTACACGCCTTGATAGATCAATACACATATTCCTCTCTATCACCCTAATTTAAGCGCTAACAACATTTTTGTTGACGATGAATGCAACATCACATCAATAATCGATTGGTCATTTTGCTCTTCCGTTCCACTTGCGATCCTATTGGCACCTCCTGGGCTCCCACAATCCCGAAATGCACTCAACGAGGACCTCATCAAGATCTTTAAAAAGGGCTACAAGGAGATATCGCGCAAAGATGATCCCAGTCAAAGCCAATGTTTTCTGTCTTTCGGTGCAACCGCTACCCTAGAGGATAGCGAGTCCTCCTGGTTCCTTATAAGACTTCTTGCTTTTGATTCGACCGATGATTTACGTCTATTCCGGACTCTCTGGAATACTATTCACGGTGATGATGACGGTTTTGAAAATTTGATCACTTCACGGCAACACTTGCCCCATTACATGCGACTATAGACGAGGTACAGGCGGAGGACAGGCCCGTCTCCGAGATTCGAAGATCGGAGAAGGATTATTCTAAGGATCTCACGGATTTGACTGTGGCACGAAATCTCACTGTGGTTTCCAATTGGGGCTTTCGCTATAAACCACATTTGGGTCGGTTTCAACATGCAAAGATGTTCGTTACAAACCCAAAACTATGGAAATGGGTATTGAAAGCGAAAGAGCAACACAATTTATGATCGGAGCTGCCAGACAATCAGATTCATAGACGAATATATTGCATTCAACGTGCTTCCAGTCTTGAATTATTATATCTTGCAGCTGAGGAGCTATTTCGTGTCTAAACTAAGGTTCGCACTGAAATATATACTTGGTAGATGTCCGGGTTTCGGGAACTGTATATACCTCCCGTTTGTTGGTCTTTTGACGGTTCCAAGCGGTAAACTTCGCAGGGCAGAGATCTATCTTCATTTTATCCTCCCCTTTCCACAACATCTATTTCCCTCCCCATTTGCGAAGAATATCCAAGCGATCCGTTACATAGACGCGAGCGGCCTTAAAATTTCGCCTTGCCGCCAAGTCAACCACACCAACCACCACCGCAACTTGTTTTTTCTCCTCGGCGAACAACACAGTCATTCTTGACATCCAATTCTGCTCCCGTTGAAAATTGGACAAGTGCTAGTGATTTGGCTGCACTCGTTTCCTTAGGGACTCACTGCGTCATTTCGCATCCAGACTCCTCTGGTCACTTCCTCCATTTTCCACTGCGATCTGAACCCCAAAATCGTCCGCGGAAATGGACGAGACACCCTCCTGTCCATTTTGCCCCTTCTCTGACTCTGATGTCACATTTGTCGCACAGCATATCGAACTCTGTCACCCAGAGGGAGATGCCACGCTTAAGTCCTCGGATGAGTCCGATTATATGTCTCCACTCCCAGTAGCTCCATCCTCCAACGAGGACGCAAAAAGCCAATATGTTGATTGTCCACATGGCTGTGGGGAAGCAGTCACTGCAGCTGAGCTTTCAATTCATCTTGATTTTCATGTCGCCGAGGAGATCGCATTAGACGGAGACCTCTCAGTTTCGCCCCCCTTCCATACAGACAGTCCTGTCCCTAGCGGGCGTGAAATTTCTTCGGACTACGATGACATACTAGATCTTCCGAAATCCCGTAATGGTGGCAAACGAGATGCCAATCGAGCCTTTGCACAAGCAAAATCTGGCCAGCCGGGACGAGCACGGAGTCCTCCAGGAGCTATTGGACCAGACGGTGCAAAACGGCTTGGGGTATCTCATCAGCCCCGAGTATTTTGATTCTAGAATTCACACTAATGCTTTTTCTAGCGCTCGGAGCTGGGTCCTCATGCCCATGAAAAAAAGATGCCCTCGTGGCTTCGCACAATGCTAGAGAAAGGGGGCCGCATCACAAAACAGACCCAGATCACGGCGGATGGCAGATTGATCCGACACACGACAGTGGAAAATGAGACCGATCACCTGATTCCTGTTCTGGCCAGGCTGTGTGAACAAGATCCAACGGTTCAGCGCGCATTTCTTTGTAGTCCTCAAGTCCGGCACATCTGCAAAATGCCACGCGAGGGTGGATTCTGTGGCTATCGAAATATCCAAATGCTAATTTCTTATATCAAAAGGACTAGAAGCGTCGGCCATGAGCAGTTTCCCGACGGAGTCCCTAGTATCCTCGATCTTCAGGATCGGATTGAACTCGCTTGGGATATGGGGTTCAACAGTATCGGGAGGACCGAGACTGGAGGCATCAAAAATACTCGAAAATTTATCGGAACACCTGAGGCAAGTGACTGGATGGGATCATTGCTTTGTCTGCGGTTCTACTAACATCTGTATAGGCACAGGCACTTTTCATGAGCCTTGGCATCCCGTGAGTTTCGCGTAATGTGCTTGACCCAGCTAGCTTGCTCACTAAATCTTTTCATTCCTAGATGTGACGCAAGTAGTTTGAATGAATCAGAGAACCTACGGGCTCACGATGCGCTCTACATGGAAATAGCAAGCTATTTTCGTTCATCCTGTCCTCTCGAAGATGAGGAGACCAAAGTTTTTACGACTGATTTGGCCCCGATATACTTCCAGCATCACGGTACTCCCAAGCCTTTGATTTCTCACTGTAGAGAACCATTTTACTAAGTCGAAGATCATTAGGGCATTCTATGACCATCATTGGGTTCGAGATCCGCGACGATGGCACGGCCAACCTGCTGGTATTTGATCCCATGTTCAGGACCTCACCTGGCATCCATCGCTTGATTGGAACCTCGGCAAGATCAGATCATCCCGCTCGTTTACTCAAGGCCTATCGACGAGGGAATCCAGCGTTGCAGAAATATAAGCTTTTTGAAATTCTGAAGTACGTGTTGAAAGAGTGAGCACTCGGTTGCCCTTGCTAATTCAAAAAAACATTATAGATTGTGTGTGCCCGGTCCAGAGAAGGACCATGGCATACAAGATACGGCATAGATAGACAGAATCGATTAATTTTGATCCTCAAAACAACCTCCCTCTTCGATCTATATAATGTGATCTACTCTATAATTGGCCGGAGACGGCCTGGCGATAAGATAAGCGGGACCAACAATTGTCCGGCACCTTCATTTCATCCGGGGAAGTTCTTGTCGCTTTTCCATCCTCCCGAGGGAATCGTTGGCTTTTGCTTGCGAAATCAACTCCTTTCGCAAAGAATGCGATCATCTCCCAATGTGATTATTACCGGTACACCCGGTGTGGGCAAGACCGTGCACTGCGAGCAGCTGGCGCAGGAGACCGGGCTGAAGCACATGTCCGTGAATCAGGTTGCCAAGGACCGCGATTGCTACGAAACCTACGATGAGGAACGAAAGAGCTGGGTTGTTGACGAGGATAAGGTATGAGGTGAAACTACATTGCAATTGTGCTTCTACATTCTGTCGTGTCCGTTCTGTCTTTCTCTTTTTTTTTTTTTTTTTCTCCTAGCGCGCGGGGGCTATTGGCGGGGCCATTTGCCAGAGCAGTGATATTTATCAACACCAGCTGAAGAGATTGTTAACCATAGACTTCTCTGCATAGCTGCTGGATGCAATCGAGGACGAGATGTTGCAAGGGGGCTACCTGATCGACTGGCATGCCTGTGATCTTTTTCCCAAATCATGGATCGACCTGGTGGTGGTCCTTCGCTGCCCTTCAACGTCACTTCATTATGATCGTCTTGCCTCCAGGTATTGATTCAATTTCTCGTATGTGCTGCGCAATTTGATACTGAATTCTTTTCTTCTTCCCACACCATAGGAACTATCATGACGAGAAACTACAAGAGAACGTGGATGCGGAAATCTTCGGGGTGTTGCTCGAGGAGGCTCGCGAGGCTTTCGACGAGGAAATCGTGGTGGAATTGAATAGTGAAAAGGACGAGGACGTCGACACCAACTGCATGAGGGTTTCGCAGTGGGTCGACAACTGGAAGAAGCAGCATGCCGAAGATGCTGGTTGAATGAATCCACACCGAGACTCTTTGATCTCACGATCATCAGCAAAATGATCTAGATATACCCCAATAAGAATTTTACTGTTGGTCCTCGGCCAGCCACTGTTGGAACTTCACCAGTGCCTTGTATCGGTGAGAAATTTGGTTCTGGTCGAGTGAAATCAGTATACTTGACTTCAAGACTTGCCCCAACCCAATCTATCGCCTACCTTGGCGTCTTTCTCCATTTCGGCATATGTCTTGCCTTCATATTCAAAGATTGGGTCCCAACCTAAGCGGATTAATCATGAGCGGTTCATTTCTAGTTGAGCACATGCACTCTTACCAAAGTTTGTTGGGCCTCGTGGACGGACAATAGTTCCCTGGGCAATAAATCAAATTCCTGTTCTAAATTCAAGGCAAAGGAGAGGAATAGAGTAGAGTAAAGTACCTTGGTGCGTCCTTGGAACAAGATAGGCTCCGCCCCCGGGGCACGACAAAAGGCAAAGGTGCACACGGCCTCAGCGGTGCGATCATCAAAACCATCGAGCATCTTGTTCAGACCTTCATGGCCGAGAGATTCCATGAATGATTTACTGCAAGTAAATCAGTGAACTTTTCTTGGACAAGCAGGATATTACCACCAAAGCGGATGGGCCTACATGTATGGTCCTGGTAGGCCCTTCAAGGCGTGAAACTCGAGCGCCGTATCCTCGGTCAAGGCCGGGCCATTGATCTTGAGAGACGCTGTTGTGAGAGATAGCCTCATTGGAAATCAATTAGGTAGAACATACAGCTTCAGCTGCACAACGGGCCTTTTCCTTGGCGATCTCCTCGATCGTGCCCTGTATCTCGGGGACCTCCACGGCCTGATTATCGACCTCGATGACGCTGCCGAGGATGGCGCGTACCTCGACAAGCTTGTTTTTGTTACCGGTGATAAAATTGAGCTTGGTCAAGGTCATGATGGCTTTGGAGAACAGAGGACAGTGCGATCCAAAGGTGATGTTGGTGTTGGGTCCACCGAGTGCCCCGCGGTAAAAGAAACACCGCTTAACCCGCCAGGAAGACATCATCTGCCCACAATACGTATATAGATCAATCCCGACATAGATGGAACTGAACAGATAATAAGAGATAAAAGAGCAAAGAAAACGACAAGAAGATGAGAGGACTCTAAATGGAATCATATGCATCACTGTATTCAAAAAAGACCCGGGGGCGTCCGCCTCCCTTCTCAGGCATCAAGGTCGTGGTGAGATGTCACTGGTCATAATCCATAGCTCACAGGAAATCCAAAGGAGATTCATATCTACTATACAACTCTTACTCCTCCAATGGTGACTGCTCAAGCGGATGGTCAAGTTGATGCTCAAGCTCAAACTTTTCTTGCTGAGCCATGGCCTGTGCCGATACAATCTCAGCCAGGCGTTTCAACCGGGGCGTTTGGAGCCCTATTGATTCATTCGGTCAGCACAATGCAATGGGGAAGCGGAAGAGGAAAATCACATACACGAAGGAGTGTAGGTCTCCAGGGCTGTGATCACACGGGGCTCGGCGATCTCATATGGGCCACTGTCATCCATATCCACCGGGGTCAGCAAGAGGACATCGCTCTTTTCAGTCACACGCGACGCAACAGCCTTCATGATCTCGCCATTGATAGGCTGCTCGTAATCGGCCACGAGGTACTGGTTAAGGAGCTTTTGAATCTGGTTGGGGGAAAGCCTGAAGAGGGGAAGAAATCAGTACGGGATCAATGATATTCAATCATGATTGGATCAACTCACATCCAGCAGATGTCTTGAATGATCTCAATATCATTCAAGGTCGCTTTCTTGAGCTGCAGAAGCTTGGTCGCTTGCTGGGGGATGTATTAGCAAAAAGGAAACGACGAAATGCAACGGGATCACCTTACCATCAGGTGCTCTAGCTGCAGGGTACCCTCGGGCATGTCATGGCTCTTACACCACTCTTCGATCCGCGTGATGTTGTAGTTGATCTGTAAGCCACGCTTCCAAGACAAGAAGTTTCGACGCATGAGCAGGTCATTGAAAGCCGTGACACCCACCAGGCGCAGGAGCTGGGTAACAGTCTGCAGGATGATCGTATCCTCGATGCAGTAAGCCTTCATGGCCCGGTAGGCACCGTTGAGAAGACTCAAGAGATTATCCATGCTATAGGCAGGGTTGTTGTTGGAAGGCAACAATTTGCCCAGGAATCGGTTTGTCTCGCTGGTAACAAAACCAGGAAGAGACTGGGACTCAATAATAGCGGGGACAACCATCTTGTACAGCTTCTTTTTCAATGCCTTCATCCAGGTATGATAGATGTTGAACTCGAGAGACTCGAGGTCATGCTTTACAATCTCCAGCAAGCGATCATACTCGTAATTGTCACTCTTCTGTGCTTCATACCAGTCTTCGGCCAAGAAGACAAAGGACAGCATCTCGTGTACGTTCGAAAGCCAGAACGCACCAGGGTTGATCGCATCTTCGCCGTCATGCTGCATGACCTCTTGCTGGATGGATTGCATTACGTTGGCCAAGAAGCGCTCTGACTCCTTAACAAAACCGTTATTCCACATCTCCGAGGTGACAAGGTTGATCAAATAGGCCGGGAAAAGCACCTCCTTCTCTGTCGGAGGCGGGGTTGAACTGGGAAGAGGGATCTTGAGGTTACGGATCAGACCCAAAGTGACTTCGTCATTCAACTCCTCCTCCTCAGACAACAGCTGCTCGAGTTCGGCCTCAACTGTATCTAGCCCTGGCGAAATTGCAGCGTTCGACCGAGCAGCACCGGGCCCAGGGATAGCCATTGATACAGGTCGGGGGTGATATGCCCCACTGAAACGATCCGTGTCGATCTTTTCTGCACCAGCGCTGCGTCTTTTTGGCTTGGGTTTCTTCGAGGAGACCAGATTGATCAAGCCAGTAGCAGGTGCTGGGACTGAAGTGCCATTTGTTACATCGCCATTTAAACCATTCACAGGCGCTGATCGCTTGGCAGCCTCTAGTTGTTCTTCAAGTTCAGAGACACGTTGACGCAACGCAAGTTTCTCTTTCTCATGATCACCATTGAGGAGCTTGAGGCGTTCAAGCTCCTCATTGGTAACGCGAAGTGCTTCGCGTGAAACCCGCTCCTCCTCTTGCAGGCGCTTGATGGTAGCTTGTGCTTCAGAATGGCTCTGCTGCAGTTTGCTCATTTCCTCTTCAACGGCTTCGAGACGGGCTGCAGTGATGCCAGCTTGATTGGCCTCGGCCTGAAGTTCTTTCGCACGAGCTTCTAAGGTATTGTGTCGGTTTCGCCACGATTTCACTTGAGTCTCGTAGTTCTCAAGCTGAGAGACCAAGGATTTATTTTCCCGCTTGAGCGATTCTAGGTATTGTGTCAACTCGACAACCTTATTCTCCAGCTTATAAGAAATCTGCTTGAGATCACGAGCTTCCTCGCGCAGGGTCTTGTAAATCTTGCGGGCCTGTTTACGGCGCCAGAGGTTTTGAACAATCACCACTTTATGGCGGTACTGCCGCCAGCCTCGCAATTGGCGCCATGAACGGAAAGCACGCTGGATGATCTTGGCTGCATTGCCATTGATGGAATCCATGATGTTCCGTCGGCAAAGGAAGCCCTTCGTAACGGATTGGAACAAAATGAAATTCTTCCGAATCTCGGCGTACTGTTTCCGATCCTTCGACCCGCGCCACACTCTCTGGATCGTAGTTGCGGACTTCGTGCGACGGATTTCCTGCGCGAGCTGCCTAGCCAAGAATCCCCGAATGAAAGCCTGAGTGGTGAGAATGGACTCGCGAGCCTCGAGATACCGACGCCGATAATATTTGCTGCGCAAGTTCTTTTGGATCATGATTGCACATTCATTCAATCGGGATGTTCGTAGATTCTCCAGAAAAGCAAGCATGCCAGCTCGGAAAAAGATTTTGGTCAGACCCAGCTGGTATTTGTCCTGCTTCTGGTGGCCGACATTTCCAAGTGCCTTCTGCAAAATCGCATGGCACATTTTTCGAATCTCGGCGGTCCACTGCGAGGAATGACAAAGCATGTAGTAACGGATGGCAAACTCCTCGTATGTCCAACGAGTGGGGTACCCAGCCGTACTGATTCTAACAGTCTCCAAAACACCGCAAGCCCGCAGCTGGCTGAGAACCATGGGTCCCTCGAACTTCCAAGCTTCCTTGGCCTCGTTAGGCTTGATGCAGCGGATGTAATGCACATCCGTGGAATTGATGGTGTGCATTAGCTCGATCAGAGATGACTTGAAAATTCCTCCAAGCGTGGGCTTTCGATTGACTGCAACCCCGATTCGCCGTCCTGGAGCCGCTGCAACCGGCTTAGACGAGACAGATGCCGAGTCTTTTTCGCGGACTGTGGCAGCTGTATCCAAAATTTCTTTGATGAACTCATTGGAAGAATTACGCAGCACTTCCAGGTGTTCATCTGGGACAGTGTCGCGGTTCTTCTCGATGAAACCATCTGACTCATAAGTGACATCGACGGCATAGTGACAGACAGTGAATGAGGATTTGCCAAAGCGAGGTTTCTTGTAAAACTTTTGCTTGTCTGCGGCAAAGTGATGATGGAGCTTGGTAACGAACTGTTCATCTGATCCCATGGGTAGGCGGGACTCTTCATCAAGCAGTGACAGAATACCAAGCTTGGCTTCAATCAGATCGATGCAAGGCTGGTTGTCCGAAAAGTCAATGAATGTCCAATCAATCTCCTCGCGCACATATTCTTCCTGTTCCAATTTGAAGACGTGCTGATTGAACTCCTGCTGCAACTTCTCATTCGCATAGTTGATGCAGAACTGTTCAAAGGAATTTTTGGCAAAGTGTTCGAATCCATAGATATCCAGCACACCGATGAAGGTGCTGACCTTATTGAGCACCTCATCAGTAGCCAGACCGCGATTGATTTTGTCAACTAGCCAATCGAAGAGACTGGAATAAATGAACTTGGCAACGGAATCGCGAACAACAAGAGCTTGTTGTTGGGTAAGATTAGAGGTGATCTTTTCGCCTCGTGTAATCAACTGCTTCTTGACGATCCATCTGGCAAACTCGCTAACATCGATGCCGAGCATTTCGCAAGCGCGTACAAGAGAGGGCTCGGAAGATGAGAGGTTGGATTCTGTACGAGTTGCAGTGATCTTCACGTTACCCAAGTGCAGCAATGCCGCAAGGGTACGGAAGATCTCAGTCTGGTTCTGTTCTGCCACACCAATGGTGGACAGGGATTTCCGAGTAGCCTCAAATTCGGCCTTGTCGTCAACACCGTCGATAATTGGGGTTCCACCTTGGTTGAGGTAATCAAACTCTTCAATGGGCAGGAGGCCCAATTCCTGCTTTTGCTCATCGGATGCACCAGCCACAAGTTGGTAGAAAATGTGGTAGTTGCGCTCCTTCAGCGGCTGGAACACAAGTCGGGATCTCTCGAGTAGGTAGGTTCGAATCTTGGCGCCAATGATGTTCGTTCGATCATCAAACATGATCTCAATGTATTTACCAAATCGGGACGAGTTATCATTTCGGGTAGTTTTGGCGTTACCGAAGGCTTCCATCACTGGGTTGGTCGCCAGGATTTGCTCCTCAGTTTCACTGATGGCGTCCGCACGGCTGGTGGTATACTTTCCAGGCTGATCCGAAGATTCACGAGTTGCAAAGTAGCGCATAATGTATTTGGCGCTCACCGTCTTTCCAGCACCCGATTCACCGGAGACTACGATGGTCTGGTTCTTGCCATCACGGAGCATATCACTGCAAACATAAGGTGTCAGTTAAAAAAAAAGAAACATCCCCACAGACATCTCATTAGGGCCTTACGCAAAAGCTTCTTCGGCGATGGCGAACAGATGTGGGGCCTGCGAAGCGCGCTGTTTCCCTGCATAGACCTGCACCATTTGCGGGACATACAGGGAGTCCACTCGAGCAAATGGATTGGTAGCGATGAGGACAATTCCACTGTAGGTATATATCTCCTTTTGGGCGTATCGAAGTTTTATAGCTTGCAGGACTTCAAAGCCGTTAGTCAAAGGGACCGAATGACAATTCGCCAGTGAGACAAACCGGCAGGCTCATTCAGATGGGATAGATTGGTTAAATCCTCGCTCGCTTCCAACATGGCAGGGTTCATTAATGGGGGAAGGTTCGAATTGTTGTCCTCTTGCAGCTCCGATTGCGTAGTCTCGACGGTTTTAGTCTGTCCCTCCGACGTGATTAGCCTTCATTTCGACGCACATCCAGGCAAATATGACTTTCTGGTCCTGCAGATCGTATGACAGCAAGTGAAGAAGTAAAGACGCACCTCTCCATTCTCCAATTCAAAAACCAGCTGTACTTTTTCCCCATCGACCAGCTTCTCCTTGAGCTCGGATGCGACCCAGCCCTCCGTCGGATCGGGCTGCCAGGCCCGTGTCCCGACCTCATAGATGTGCGCCATGATGCCCTCGGTCGAAGAATGTGTAGCAATCAGGAAAAAGGCGGGAATAAGGATGCGGATTATCTAGGGATTGCGGATGGGGTTCGGCGAACGGGGGATCCCAGTCACCCAAAAAAAAAAATAGGTGAAAGAATAACAAACAGACCAAAGACAAAGGGTCTCACAATGGCCCGTCATCCATGATCCGGAAGAATGAAATTCAAAAGAAAACGACCAAGCTGAGGAGGAAGGGAAGTCGCCCTTGAAGATAGTTTAGCGAGAGAGCCCCTGAAGGAGCTTAGGGGGAGTGTTGGGGTTTATGCCGTGTCATCCCCCCACAGTCTGTCACCGCCCTCCTTTCCCATCCACCCAGTCTAGACTTCGCCGGCTATCATTTTGATACTTGGAGAAGGATACACTGATTATGTCGATTGATTGAGGAATATTAGGTAGACAGGGAAGAAAGTTCACGCAGTGCAAGGATGGCGCAACAGCATCAGTGAGAAGACAAAAAGAAACATAGCAATAATATCAATGACGGAATTCCATGAAGCATTTCGGCCATGTGCTCGCTCAAGGCGGCCCAACTTTTTTTTTCCTTTCTTTTGGGGCAGTTTGAATCATTCTAGTTTTGCTTGCACTCGGCAGCCTCTTTCTTAGGCTTAGAGGTTCCATCCTGGGATTCAGTCAGTAAGCCGCTTGGGGAGCATGGGAGTATGGAAGGCATCAGGCACATACCTCTTCATCCGAATCATCATCCATGTCACGGTCTGATCCGCGCTCATCCTCATCCTCATCGTCATCTTCATCTTCATCCTCCTCATCTTCAAACTCATCAGGTTCCATCTCGTCGCCGAGCTCCTCAAATTGGAGCGCCTCGCCGGTGAACCAATCGATTGCACGGGGAATCAACTTCTCCTTAATATCCTCACCCAGTTGGTAGTCTAGCTCCAAACGCTCTTCGATGTCGCTGGCAACGGTATCATCATCATCCGTCGGCGGTTGCGGGGGTGCAAAGAAGTTGAAGAAGGATTCGGTAGGCACGCTGATTTTGACGACGCGGGTTTGCTTGGTGTCTGGAGGAATCATTAGTTTCCAAATCTGCCATCGGGGGTTCCGCTCCTGTCCAAAGACAAGCCTAAAGCCGGACTTACTCTTGTTGCGTTGCTTTTTGCTCTCGAGGCGGAGAGTCAAGTCCTTATCATCCTTCCAGTCAACCTTGGATCCCTCGGCATGATCATAGATGAAGTCGCCGCCGTAGCCATTCTCGTCCTTGTAGAAGTAGGTCTTCGAAATGGTCTTGTTGGTGAAGAACTCATTCTCGGAGAACTCGAAAATCAGACGGAATCCGGGTCGGTCCAAGTATTCCATGCGAATATCAGTGAGATGCTTGAGGGCCTCCTCGTCCCGCTCAGTGATCATTTCAGCAAGAGAGATCTGGTTCTTCATAGCCGAGAGCCAGAACTCAGGAATACCGGACATCGACTCGCCCTCTTCCTTCTTTTCTTCTTCGCCTTCCTTGTTCTCCTCCTCCTCGTCCTCCTCCTTTCCAGCCTCAACCTCACCCTCGGTAGGCTCGACGCCTCCATTCACGATCGTTGCCCGGCGCTGGTACAGCGGCGTAAACTTGGCAAAATACTTCTTTTCTAACTCCAGAACCTCCTCCTGGAACTGAGCCTCCAGCTTCGCATGTTCCTTCTGGATACCTTTGAGACCTGCGACGCGACGGCGAACAACCACTGGAAGGGACTCAATGTAGCCCGACGAGCGACCGACCAGCTGGCCAAGTTTTCCTTGAATCATCGAGACCAAGGCTGGGTTTCGGGCAAAGAGCGAGGCAGCCGCCGCATTGTCGAGGGTTTCTAGTGGGGTAAAAACAGCGGTCAGAGCTCATGATCAAGGATGGGGAATCAACCAGTCGAGACTTACCCTCCTTGATACTAGACACACCAGGCTGTTGAGCGTGCGAAGAAATGGGTGCATTGCTGGCCGGGGTGTTTTGCGGGGTCCTGAAGTTGGCATCGTGTTAATGATTGTTATTCTTGTTTTCCTTTTTTTGGTTGGAAAAAAAAAAATCACGATAAGCAGTCCATGAGAGCCAGGGGGTGGGGGATGAACGTACGGTGCGACCGGGAAATCGGCCTTTTTATTCCTGATGGGCTCAGACATGGTGATATGGGGAAAACAGAGGAGGGGGGAAGTGTAAGGGAGAGGGGAAGAGTGAAAAGGGAGGGGAAGAAATTGATACGCCCTTTGGAGTTTTGGGGTGAGAGTCTGGAAGATGGTGGGATCCTTAGCGCCGGTCGCCGGAGGGGCTTGGCGGGACGCGCTTCTGACAAACTCAACTCCCAACAACTCTTGCCTCTTTCCCCCTCGACAGTACCACTTTGACGCTGAATGAATCATATCAGGTACAGCTGCAACGGTTGACAGTGCTGTCTTAGAAAGATGATTTCTATGACAATTCGGACTCCATGTTAGTGGAAGCCGCTTCACATCATATCCCTGGTGTATATATCCATTCTCTTTCGTGCATCTCGCAGCCCTGGTTGGGATACACTAGATATTTGAGAATAATCGATGTAACCTATCTAGTGATAGGGGCTCGTCATCCCATAGAAACTATTGCCAAAACATGCTAGCTAGGTAAGATGTAAAGAATAGACGGAGTCAAATGTCTGGTTAAATATATAAATCTTCCATGCTCTAGAACGCCCATTATTATTCAGCGAACTCCTATTTTCCATATGATAGCTCTGAATAGAGAGAATCTCGTGAGGATCGAAATCCGCTGCTGGACATGTATATTGAAGTCATCGACCGCTGCTTATTTTCGCGCTCGAGGCCATTCGCGGTCTTATCGAGGGGTCACATGGTGATAACGGCACATCACTGGACTCTCCGCCGCGTTCATGCATGCTCAACTTCCCTGTCGACGATTTTTGGTGACTCTTTAGCTACGCGACGATACTAATGGCGGATTTGGTACTTTGAGTCATACTCACCTAAGACGATCAGGCCTGCTCAAAGGCTTCATCTCTTCAGCGCATGCGATTGCCTTGACTGGAGAGAAAGTGGAAGGATTTGATCATTATGGGCAGTCGGCACCAGTCTCCCTCCAGAGCCGGCCCAATGGATCTCTCCATGCCGCGGACCAGTGCTCGACGTGACTCCCTGAGAAGCAGGTTGCGATATTCAACCCCTTCCACAAACGATTCTGGAGCAGATCGCTGATCTACATTTATAGCGTAAGCGTAATATCAGACGTGGAAATGGCTCGAGATGAGGTAGGTCAATACGTCTACAAGCAAACAATTATAACCTTGCTAACTTCAGTGCGTTAGGTTTTTGATGGCCCTATCTCGGAGAGCATCCCATCGAGTGTCGTTTCTTTCTCACATCGCCGCAACCGAACAGGGTCTACTGTGAGCTTTACTTACTTTCAGGACGAAGAAGATTTCGCAGAATGGTCCAATGAAGATGCAGTTGCTGTAGAATCGGATGCGGAAGAGGCTTCAGTCAATGGGTTTGAGGAAGCTGATATCGAGTCCAGCCGAGGCTCCTTTATGTCCAAGCGACTGTCCCATTCTCGCGATTCTGTTGAACATCCTCTACTTTCTCGTCATGTTTCGGCAGGCTCGCATGGTCGTGATAGAAGGCCCGGTAGCAGACTCAACCAGAAGGTGTACATTGCGTCGGAAGATTTGACGGCTGTGTTTGCAGGGTTCTCCACCAATGTTGGAGGCCTGGCTATTTATATCGCATTGTGCATTCTAAGTGGTGGGTTTGCCTATCTTATTCTTCGCTGGCTTCCTCGATGGAGAGTGAAGTTAATTGGGAAACCCACTCCCCTTGGGAAATGCCAATGGATTGCTATCGAGGTGGGGATTGATTCCTTCCCATCCATAGGTAGAGCCGTATCTGATATCCAGCAGGATCAATGGAACCAGTTTACCATCCACGAAACAAGCACTCAGTCTTATGGGCGCCCACTCTCCACGGTCTTTGTCGACAGCCCTGGTCATGTCTACGACGAAGATAGCGATCCCACGATCCGGTCTCTGCATTTCCTCGATTATAGGCACTTGCGATTCTTCTATCATCCGATAGAGGACAAGTTCTCATTAATCAATGGCTGGACGGACCCGGCGTGGACCAATGCAAAAGTCATGCGAATGGGACTGGATGCCGATGAGCGTGATAGTCGAGAGCAAATCTTCGGGCAAAATGTCATTGTCATCCAGCAAAAAACAGCTCTTCAATTGTTGATTGACGAGGTTTGTTCAATTAAGAATGACCAGAATGTGTATCGTGCCTGCTGACTGTGTTGAAGGCCTTTCATCCTTTCTACATTTTCCAAGTTGCGAGTCTTGTACTGTGGTCGATGGATGAGTACTACTACTACGCAATTTGCATTTTCCTCATCTCCGCATTCAGCATCGCGACAACTGTCTTGGAAACGAAATCGGTATGGACGAGGTGTGAATAATCAATTACTGCGTGACATGCTGATTCTCGGGCAGACTATGCGTCGACTGAGGGAAATATCGCTGTTTGAGTGTGACGTCCGTGTCCTACGGAATGGATTTTGTGAGTCCCTTTCCTACTCTTGTATGACACGCAATCATCTCTGGTACTAACTATTACAGGGAGATCGGTTTCTTCTCAAAATTTGGTTCCTGGAGATGTGTTCGAATTCTCCGATCCATCGTTGAATCAAGTCCCATGTGACTCCATTTTACTGTCGGGCGACTGTATAGTCAATGAGAGCATGCTTACCGGTCTGTGCTCGAGCAACACCATTTTTGTCAACCGCAAGATTCTAATTTGATGGCAGGTGAATCCGTACCTGTATCTAAATCACCGTTCACCGATGATGCGCTTAAACATCTTGACCTCAGTGCTCCTTCGATTCATCCGAATGTCGCCAAACATTTCTTATTTAGCGGGACCAAGGTTATCAGGGCCAGGCGGCCCCAGAACGTGGATGATGATGAGGCCGTTGCGCTAGCCATAGTCGTTCGAACAGGCTTCTTGACCACAAAAGGAGCATTGGTTCGTTCTATGCTCTTCCCTAAGCCCTCCGGCTTCAAATTTTACCGGGACTCGTTCCGCTATATAGCGGTTATGGGCTTGGTTGCGATTTGCGGGTTCATCGCCTCCTTCATCAATTTCATTCGGCTTGGTGTAAGTGCACACATTTCAGAGCCCAGTATCCCTATGCTTACTTCGCGATAGCTTGCCTGGCACCTCATCATTGTCAGGGCACTCGACTTGATCACGATCGTTGTCCCGCCGGCCCTTCCAGCGACTCTCACGATCGGCACTAATTTCGCGTTGTCACGCCTGAAGAAGCAAGATATATTCTGCATCAGCCCGCAAAAGTAAGTTCTAACTAGTCACTGCACAAATTTCTGCGCGCATGTAGCTAACTATCGGTGAAAAGAGTCAATGTAGGAGGAAAACTAGATGTCATCTGCTTCGATAAAACCGGGACACTGACAGAAGATGGCCTGGACGTTCTTGGGGCTCGGACGGTTGATGGTGCCCACAGGTATGTACTCCGGTCATTGGGAAAGCAAACCTTCAGAGGGCATATTCTAATGGGATACAGGTTCTCTGAGCTACTTTCCGAGACTTTTGCAGGTCTGCTACGCCCAGGAGCGACCGCAAAATCTCCACTTGACCTTGAGAAGCAGCGAAAAATTGTCTATACGATGGCAACATGCCACTCACTACGAGTGGTGGACGGTGAACTGCTAGGAGACCCGCTTGATGTCAAAATGTTTCAGTTCACCGGTTGGTCCTATGAAGAAGGGGGAGGCCATGCTTCCGGTGGACCAACAAGCGTCAATTTCGATGCGATTGTGCCATCCGTTGCGAAACCCCCTTTCACTCACGATGACACCCAGCCACATAACCCGAGTGTCAGTCTAAGGAGAATTCTGTATTTTTGTTTACTGTCTAATTTGTCTACAGATTCCTGTCGAGCTCGGAGTATTGCGAAACTTTGAATTCGTTTCTCAACTTCGCCGAGCCAGTGTGGTTGTCAGGCAGTTCGGTGACAACGGCGCAAGTGTCTTTGTGAAGGGTGCCCCTGAAAGTATCAGAGACATTTGCGTAGCCGAGTCCCGTAGGTGACTTCATTGATACACTCCACTCTCTGCTATTATCTAAACTGAATATCCAGTGCCGTCGGACTACGATGATCTTCTGAATTATTACACCCATAAAGGGTACCGAGTGATCGCCTGTGCGACTCGATATGAGCGCAAGTTGAGCTGGATGAAGGCCCAGAAACTGACACGCGCCGAGGCTGAAAGCAGTCTGGAGTTTCTGGGCTTCATCATCTTTGAGAACAAGCTCAAACCTAGCACATCAGGGGTAATATCGGAGCTGAACCGGGCCAGCATTCGCAACGTTATGTGCACCGGCGATAATATCTTGACTGCGATCAGTGTCGCCCGAGAATGCAATATGATCGGACCGAGCGAACACTGCTTTATCCCTCACTTTGTCGAAGGTATTTCTTTCATGTGTTGGACGCAACGACTGCTTGTACTAACCAATATGACCAAGATCCGGGCCTCGTCAGCAAAACTTCTCTTCGCTGGGAATGCGTGGACGATTCCAACCTTCAGTTAGACCCAAGAACACTTTTGGTAGCATATTCGCTCTCCGACGTGTATGACAGCGCTGACTGACCTTCCAGCCTATTGATTCAACCAACCAAAACGATCTATCCATCCCTGGAAATCTTTTCCGAGGGCACGACTACTGCGTCGCTGTCACGGGAGATGTTTTTCGCTGGATGGTTGATTTTGGGAACGAAGATGTTCTCAACCGCGTGAGTTGTCGCTTTTCATTTGAATATCTTGTTGGCCCAGACAATAGTAACATTGGAAAACCTAGATCCTGGTTTGCGGCAAAGTTTTTGCGCGAATGTCACCCGACGAGAAGCATGAGTTGGTTGAAAAGCTTCAGTCGATTGATTACTGCTGTGGTTTCTGTGGGGACGGGGCCAATGACTGCGGAGCCTTGAAAGCTGCGGATGTCGGTATCTCGCTATCAGATGCTGAAGCTTCTGTCGCTGCACCTTTCACCAGCCGGCAATTTGACATCTCCTGTGTCCCCAGGTTGATTCGGTAAGTGTAAGATTGTGTGAATTCAGTGATTTGGGCTAACAACGTACAACAGGGAGGGCCGAGCTGCCCTGGTGACGAGCTTTTGCTGCTTTAAGTTCATGAGTCTTTATTCCGCCATCCAGTTTTCCTCCGTTAGTTTCCTCTACACATCCGGGTCCAATCTTGGAGACTTTCAAGTAAGTGCGCTATCCCCCGGAGTGAAAAGTGGCATCAGTTGAGCAATTAACCAACCATCTCAGTTTTTGTTCATTGACCTGGCCCTCATCATGCCTATTGCGATCTTCAGTAAGGAACACCACTCTGATTAAAAGCCCGAGTTCTAAACTGACCTGGCCAATAGTGGGTTGGAATGACCCCTATCCCACGCTCTCTCGCAAACGGCCAACCGCAGATCTTGTATCGCGCAAGGTTCTCACCCCTCTATTGGGGCAGATCTTAATTGTTGTTCTCTCTCAATTGGTGATCTTTCAAACCGTCCAAGCACAACCTTGGTAAGCTAATCGGCCCACTTGTCGCTTCCCAAAGCAGGTACTAACGCTTACTGCAGGTTCCAGCCTCCTCAGCTCGATATCGAGAAAAGTAACATTGTGAATTCGGAGAATACGGCCCTATTCCTCTTTTCCTGCTTTCAGTATATATTGACCAGCATCGTCCTGAGTGTTGGACCGCCGTTTCGACAACCGATGACAGTGAACGGTGAGTATAATCTTCCTCCCTCGAGAAGACGGTACTGACTGTTGCTGTGTTCAAAAAGTTCCCTTTCTCTGCACGATCATCATCGACCTTGCGATTGCAGGCTACATGCTATTTAGACCCTCGAGATGGGTGGTGGACGTGATGCAATTGACTTTGATGTCCGACACATTTCGTGGCTGGCTACTGGTGCTTGCACTTGGGGTCTTTGCTTTCTCCTGGATGGCGGAGAGTGTCATCTTTCCTCGGCTGGCACGCACGATCGGGAACGTCCGGATGCGTCTCCAGCGGAATTATCGCAAAAAACGCCGCGAATATAAGATTCTCCTCGAAAAAATGCATATGGCATAGGGGGAAAGGCGTTGGTGGAGGGGGCCTGGGTAGAATTCATTTCCTGTAAAATAAGGAAGCTCTAGAGGAACCGTGCTCGCACATATATGGCGGCCACCTGACTGATATGATATGTATTGATACAATTCAACAAGGCCAACGGCCGATATGATCTGGTGTAGGGTATCAAGTAGCTTTAACATGCTCTCAATTCGATTGGATCTCAAGGTCTAGCTCCGGATTCTAATGATCCCAAGGGTGCTTCCAGCCCAACAGAGCCGGGCCATCCTTTTTGGCACGGTACATCAGCTAAATAAGATATCGATTTGTCAGAGCAATGGCCACAAATACAGAGACATAATTCAAAAGGGTCTTACGAAAAACCACATGCTGGCACCTAGAGCGGTGGCAGTGAAGCGATAGAGTGGTCGCGCAGGGTGAACGTGAATCGGGTGAGAGTGACCTGCCATGGCTAGAGAAACTGTTAGAGCGTATCGGCAAAGCGAGGTAGGAGCGAGACTTACTGTCTGGAGTGTAGAGGGGTCGGATCGGACGTCACGAAGAGGACGACGTTCAAGGTGGAGTTCGATGGTGGAAGTTCCAGTCCGGCTGCACGTGACTTGATCCGACCCCGGCACGCGTCTTTTCAACTTTGCGTTATCTGTAAGTCCCTGAGAATCTGGTCCTTTGACATCTGTTCGGGCCCAAGGTTCCTTTTCCCTTCAACCTGAGCTCTCCGACTTCGCAACGATCGTCGCCTATTCATTCCGGCCGCCTTCGTTAGGCTGCGATGGCCCAACACCGCCTAGCTTTCCTGGCAATGTGAAGCTACAAGGCAAATTTCCTACTACATTGGCCCCTGCATTCGGTACTATGATCCTGAGCCATTGCGTGACACCACATGCCTAGTTCAATTCGTGAAACACCGGAGATCTGAACGAACGCCAGCTCGCTACGCATCAAAATCCCATCACATCGGCTTTGAATCTCACATAATCACTCGAACTGACCAACATACCACTTTCGAATCGTCTTCATCTCCTCTCTTCCATTTGGAAAGACGTGCTCAGGCTGCGAATACAAGATGGCGATCCTGTCTCTTGATAATGATGCCGATGGGCAGCCCCGGTTCCCTGGCTGCTCTCATATCAGAGATTACGAGTTCTTTGGCAAGCTTGGAGAAGGCACTTTTGGGTGAGCATTCATTCTGTTTCTGTCCTCGCAGAGGATTGATCGTTCTGCAGTGAAGTCTATAAAGCAAGGTCTAAGAAGGACAACTCGGTCTTTGCTCTAAAGAAGATCCTCGTGCATCACGAGAAAGAGGGTGTATGTTTCCTTTGTCTGCCGCAGCACTTCAAGACTTACTGGCTGTTCTAGTTTCCCATCACCGCAATCCGAGAGATCAAAATCTTGAAAGTCTTGTCTCATCCAAATGTTTTGGAGCTCAAGGAAATGGCAGTGGAACATAGCAAAGGTGAAAAGTGAAGTGAAATATTGACAGGACCAAATTGACATTTATTTTGGGAAGGACGGAAGAAGCCTAGCATGTACATGGTCACGCCATACATGGAACACGATCTGGCTGGGCTTCTCGAGAACCCCACAGTCCAGTTCACTGTGCCACAGATCAAATGCTATTTGATGCAACTTCTCGAGGGATTACGGTATTTGCACGCGGTATGGTTAATTTAACATCTCTCAAATGCTCCTATGAAGTTTGTGGCTGATACCCATGACAGAATCGCATACTGCACCGCGACATGAAAGGTATGGGGAAGTGGCCAGTGTTTTGGAAGGATCATGCTCATGAAACTCTGTTGTAGCTGCGAATCTTCTTATAAGCAATCATGGGATTCTCCAAATTGCCGATTTTGGGCTTGCTCGATCCTACGATGAATCGCCTCCACAGCCAGGCAAGGGTGGAGGAGAAGCAAGACGAGAATACACAGCCCTTGTTGTCACAAGGTGGTATCGCCCACCAGAACTGCTTCTTCAACTCCGACGCTACACTACTGCTATTGACATGTGGGGAGTCGGGTGAGCATTTTTTGACCTGTCTTTTCGCCTCATTTGACTCACTGATGGCTTTAGGTGTGTCTTTGGTGAGATGTTCAAAGGAAAGCCTATTCTTGCAGGCAGTAGCGATATCAACCAAGCTCATATTATCTTCCACCTTGTGGGAAGTCCCACTGAGGAAAACATGCCGGGATGGACTTCATTACCGGGCTGCGAGGGAGTGAGAACGTTTCCATACAAACGTGGCAACCTTGATGAGGTTTTTCGGGAGTAGGTTGCTCTTCTTTCAGCTGACACCACATTCCGGGGCTGTTGCTTGGGCCTGGGTGCAAGCCTTCTACTGGCGTCATGATCCACTAATTATGGTATTATAGCCAGGGCCCAGTCGCTATCTCGTTACTTGCCGAGCTTCTTAAACTTGATTGGCGGAAACGCATTAATGCAATAGATGCTTTGAAACATCCCTATTTCACCACTCCTCCGCTACCAGCACGACCAGGTGAAATCCCTCAGTTCCAGGACTCCCATGAACTTGATCGGAAGAAGTTCCGTGACCAACGAGCACCTATGCCACCCGCTCCGGCGGGTGGCGCTGGGGATGCCCCTCCCCATGGGGGCTGGGCACCACCGGGGGGCCGAGGACCACCAGATCCTCGTAGTCGGGTACCGGGGGCAACCCGTCCTGTTCGGTCTCATCATCCGGGGGCCACCGGGAATTCTCATCGTCGTGGGCCCTTTCCACCACCGCAACGGGACAACGGGCTCCCTCCTCGGCCCCCACAGGCCTGGGATGGATCACAAACTGGGCGAGTTGATGGGAGAGATGAGCAACGACGCGATCGATTCGGCCCAGGCCGTTCAGGTGGAAGATTCCCAAGCAACACAGACTCTTATGTGCCAACCTACGGCAATCCACCGGACCGCGCGCGAGATCCAGGCGATCATGGCTCGCAAGCCAGTGCTGATTGGCGCGACTCTGGCCGGCGTGACTATCGCCGAGAACCCTCGCGGAGACGGAGCCGAAGCCCTCACTTCCGAGGCTGAATCTTCGATTTTCTTGGTTGACGTTAAGATAATTGACTCTGCCTGGGCTGTCCCATCTTGAAAAATTCACGCCCTTGTAATTGACAGAAGTCTACAGTCGACGCAGTGACGACCTCCCTGATGTATAACGGCTTGTTTCAAGGCCATGACAGTAGTCTAGACGATGGCTCACAGCGGAAATCACTTCATATCATTATTTTTTATTCCACATTCATATGTGCAAGATGCCATCCTTCAATGGACCTCGTTGAAAGGGTCCGGTAGTTGTCAGACATGTGAAGTTGATTACAATACAGCATTCCAATATCGTCTAATACAAGATCCGAGTCATAATTCGCGCTGCAGTAACCGGTCAATAAAATTCAATCAATAGATAGCCATGAAAGTGGTATGGGGGAGGGAATGGGAAAGGAGTATATCTCTTACAGCTAAGGCTTTCGAGCCGTTCGTACAAATCCTTGATCACGGCGGCGTTCACGTTGCTGATATCCGCCATCAGGTACGCAACCTGGGACTTGTTAGATGGCCACAATGGGTTCATTTTCGGGACCGACTCACATCGCCTCTGCTGTCAGTCATCTGCTTGTCGACATTGTGATCGCCAATAATCTCGTTGACTGTTGATATCCATGTCAGTCTTTCTTTCTCTTCCATAGCATCTCGCTTTCATACCTCTCCGCAACACACCGGGGATGTTCCGATGGATGTAAATGACCTATGAGTGTCCAAAGTCAGTTCTGTTTGCCCTTGAAAATTATCAAAACCCCCTGGAGCAAAACTCACTCGAGCGTGTTCAGGCTCATCCATGGTCAGGGAGCGCAAGGCGACCTCGGGCAGGTTGACAGCACCTAGCGTAGTGCCCTCGTTCACGTAACGGGTCAAGGCCTGGGCAACCTCAACACCAATAGCACGCTGGGCCTCCTCGGTGCTTCCTCCGATGTGAGGGGTGAGGATCAAATTCTTCAGGGAGCGCAAGTCCGTGCCCCATTCGTTCAACTCATTGTTGAAATAGTCGCCATTTCCGGCGGGTTCATTGGGGTACACATCTAGGGCTGCACCCGCCACCTTACCGCTGCGCATGGCATGGATGAGAGCAGGAATATCCACGACGGTTCCGCGGCTGGCGTTGATCAGATAGCTACCGTTCTTCATCTGGTCAAACTGCTGCGGGCCAATCATACCCTTGGTCTCGGGAAGTTCGGGCACATGGCAGGTCACAAAATCGGCCTCAGCAAGCAGTGCTTGAAGCGTGTCAACCTGACGAGCAGTACCCAGTGCCATCAGATTAATGACATCGTAATATATGACAGACAAACCCATGGCCTCGGCCAATACCGATAGCTGAGCGCCAATATGACCATAACCGATAATTCCCAAGGTCTTCCCACGGATTTCCCAGCACTTATTGCTCACTTTATTCCAGGTTCCGTGGTGCATCTCGTTGGAGCGATCGCCCAGTTGACGAGCCAGGACAATGATTTCACCGATAACGAGCTCGGCCACACTGCGGGAATTGCTGAATGGCGAATTGAAGACCGCAATGCCTTGGTCAGCCGCGTATTGCAGATCCACCTGGTTGGTGCCGATACAAAAGCACCCGATGACGATCAGATTCTTGGCTTCTTTGAGCACGCGCGCGGTAAGCTTTGTCTTGGAACGGATACCAATGACATGTACGTCCCTTTTTTTTTCCGAATTGGGTCAGTTAAAGAAATCATCAAGAAATCCATCGTGCTGAGCATACCGGATCTTCTCGATGAGCTCATCTTCGGGGAGAGACGACTTGAGAAATTCGACCTGATAGCCTTGTTGCTGAAGAATCTCACGGCCGGTCTGGTTCACATTTTCTAACAGCAGCACCTTGATGTCCTGGGTGGCGAATGGCTTCAAGTGCTTCGCATTGGCCACAGGGATGGTCCGGGTCAAGGCCGAGCCATGGCTAGAAGGTGAGTGGAAGGAAGCCGAGGGAGAGGTGGACAGATATTGGGCTTGGGCAGCGAGGTCGTCCGTACGGGGACGAATATCTCTAGCGGAAGTCATGGCGATACAATCAAGTGTAGGACGAAGCGAATTAGGCGAAGGAGGAAGGAAGAGAGTCGAGAGTATGGATCACAAGAAATTATATAAGCCCCCGTCTCCGGAATCGGATGTGAAAAGAGCGCCGAATGCGCTCTACCAAGGTAGGGAAGAAAACAGGATCAATTGATAAAGGTAAAATGAACTTGACAATTGATCCGATAGAACATATATTTATTATTTCTCGCTCCCCTTGATGACTCACTATGATTTGACTCATAAAGCAGTAATGATAATAGAGCGATAATAGAGGGGCATCGCGGGGCGGAATTTGGGTTTTTCTTTTCTTTTCTTTTTTTTTTTTTTTCTTTTTTTTTAAAAAAATTCCATTTGGGCCAATCAGCAAATGTCTTGGCAAATGTCTTGGCATCCGCCCGGTGAAGCTCGATGATATTCAAGGACACAGAACAAAAGTTGGTATCAAGGTGGTTACATAGCAGAAGCAGAACAGATATTGCTTGAGCCATTTCCTGATTTACACTTGGAGACCCTGCATTTTCTTGGTCGCATCTTCGGCACCACCAGCAGGCTTCGCTTGTTTGCCCTTGACCCTCTGCGAGGTCGAGTCCTTAGGAAGCTCTTTGGTAAATGGGAGGAATTCTGGAGCTCCAGGGATATACTTGCGCAAAGGCTCTGGAACTTCAATACCCTGGTTGAAAGAGAGAAATTAGTGAGCACGGTTCTCACCTGTCAAGGCCTATGTGACTTACATCTTCTTTCTGGAAGTTCTCAAGAACACAACAGAGCGTCCGTTCAGTGGCACAGAGAGTTGCGTTGAGCGCATGGACGTATGTCTTTTTGAGATCGGTGGCCTTCTTGTTTCCAAATCGAATTTCTAAAGCTCGGGATTGGTAGTCCAGGCAGTTGGAACAGGAGACGAGCTCCTTGTATTCTTGTTGGAATGGAAACCAGGCCTCAAGATCTTGCTTTTTGGAGGCAGCGTTGTTCAACGCGCCGGAAACGATGGCCACGATTTGATAAGGGAGACCCAACGATTGATAGAACTCCTCGGAAGTGGCCATCATGTCCTCAAACGCTTGCCAAGAGTCCTCGGGTTTGGTCAAGACAAATTGCTCAATCTATTGGACATGAGATACCAAACGAAAGAAAGTGTACACCGGAAGCACGAATTATCGAGGAACACTCACCTTTTCAAATTGGTGCACACGAAAAATGCCCCATGCGTCCTTGCCATGCGAACCAGCTTCCTTCCGATAGCATGTGCTGTAACCGGCGTACCTGGTAGATTCCGTGAGTCTTTTGCAGTCTTTTGATATCCGGGTCTGTGGATAATGTCTCTCACTTGATCGGTAAATCCTTTTCCTGCAGCCACTCGCTATCATGAAGCGCCGACAGCGGTTGCTCGGAGGTCGCAATAAGATACTTGTCTGTCGACTTATCCTCGCCCTCGGTGACCTTGTATAATTCCTCATCGAATTGTTCGAGCTGCGCCGTTTTGGCCATGAGATCCTTGAGCATAAATTGTGGGGGCTGATTCGGCGTGTAACCTTTGTTAAAAAGGAATTCCAGGCCATAGTTGATCAATGCCAGGTTGAGAAAAAGACCGTAGCCAGTCAAACAATATCCGCGATGGCCGACGATCTTGACTCCCCGCTCTGGATCATATCCATCCAATCGGGTCAGGACTTCATGGTGGGAGAGGCAGTTGGGCCGCTCAAGGACGGCATTTGCTGGTGCCCAGGTTTTCAGAATCTGGTTGTCATCCTGTTCTTCCCGATATAACAGTAAGCCAATGAAGACGCATGCATGGGAGAAGAAAAGAGTTTCTTGCCTCGTTGTTGCTCACTGGGACCGACTCATGGACGTAGTTCCCAATAGGGCGAATCTTGCGGTCCCGCTCCAACTCCTTGTCGGCCGCATTGCTCTCGGCATCCTTCTTACTCTTTTCCAACTGAGCCTTCTGATTGATCAACTCGCTGGCATCCTCCTTGTTCTGTAGGACTCAGCGCATAAGCAAATAAACACGATCTGTGAAAACCTAGGAAGTCAAAAACTTCGACAATACCTTCTTCTTCTGGCCAATTTCTTTCATCAGGGCATTGAGCTTGGAGCCAATCTGAGTGACCTCATAGCGAGCTGAAAAAGCATTAGAATAACAAGGGATTTATCCATCGACACGAACCTACCTCGCCGCGCTTCCTCATACAGAGCGATCACTTCATCCACAGCCTCCTCCGAGGCAAAACGTTTGCGCTGGCTCTCCTTGATTTTCTTCACATCACCACCGCGCTCAGCGATAAAATCATTGAGATCGAGCATGGTCGGAGACTGTGATATGGAGGGTGAGTCAAACGAGTGTGGAGGGGTAAAAATGCCCAAGTGAAAAAGGTGCGGGGCATTACTTAATCCAAACATCCGCAATGACCTTAAAAGACTATAGAATGAATATCTTGGACCGATTATTGACGGCAGATTTGGCCAGACATTTCATTACTCTATGCACGCTGCGAATACCGGGTTTCCTTGCCTGAAGAAAAAAGAACAGGTAAAAATAAAACAAAACCAAAAAACCAAGAACCAAACAGACCAGACCCTCATGAACATGCAATCGATTCCAAAAAACCCTCCAAAAAAGCAGGACAAACACAGGGCCCCGTAAAGTTGAGATATCAAGAAGTTTCCGGGAAGCTCCTGGCAATAGCAACTCGAAGTCAGCATAGGTCGAAGACAAAATCACAACGGACTTGGGTGCATAGAGGTTACAGCCCAGCCGAGGTGATGAAGACAGCACCAAAGTAAGAGGTCCATCGACACGATATAACCTACCTCAAGTTACACATGGCGCTTTGCTCCAGATTCTCCCATGGTTACATCACAGCGCACTTGTTGCCTCCAGTGGGCTGTGAAGGATTTTGTGATTTCTCAATCTCGCCGATCATCAGGTCAAATGCCCGGGATACGTTGAAGTCGAGGAAGGCACTGGCCTCGGTGAAACCACAGTGAATCTCTTCTGCTAATTGCCGACCCTCGTCGAGGGTCACTTGTCGCTGCTCGGGCTTGAGGTCGCTCTTGTTTCCTACCACAACCAGTGGCACTTCGTCCGCGCCCTGCAAGATGGCGAACCGTTAGACCTTGTCCATGACGACGAGAGAGGTAGCTTACGAGGTGATTCAATATTTTGTCACGAATGACGCGCACCATTTCAAAGGACTGTCGTGATGTGACAGAGTAGACAATGATGTAGCCATGGATTCCAATGAAATGTTTGGAATTCAAAATACTGTATTCATCCTGGCGAGAAGGGAAGGAGGTCAGCCAGGCCAGACCTCATGCATAAAAGGAAGAAGGTTGCTAGATTTACCTGGCCAGCAGTGTCCACAATCTCAGTAGCATAGTCCTGGCCATTGTATTTGATGATCCGGCTGAAGGTATTCTCGATTGTGGGGTAATAACTTTCGACAAAATGATGCTCAACAAAGCGAACCGTCAAGGAAGATTTGCCTGTAGCATGGCACATTTCAGTCAGAGCCATTGGCTTCACAGTGATACCCTAGAACGAGGAAAGAGGTTCCATACCGACGGAGCGACTACCGACAATCGCAATCTTTCTTTGCTTTGGCGCAGCAGGCATGTTGAGCAGTGAATCACAAGCAGTTACCTAAGAGAACAAGACTTCACGGAGGGAAAACACGACTCTGGGAGATCGAGGGGAAGGGGATGGAGAAGGAGCGCCCTCCGAGACGATCGGGGTGGCAAATCCCGAATCCATGAAGACATCCGGAGCTCCAATTGCTGCAAACGGTGCAAACACCCGAGATCGCTATATGATCGAGTTTTTGTTTACCAAGAGTCGAGGAACTGATAGAAGCGAGAAAAAGAGAAACAATAACTCCCACCGTATCTGTTAATGTACAAAGATGACAGTCCAATTATGCGATCGTATGCTCGCTACGCTGGATTTGACCGACCAAATCTTGCAGCCGTCCATGAAATCCACGGTTCTCCCCCACCGAGAAAGGACTTAGTTCCTGTTCAATCTTACGGTGATACTGCAAGAATTCATTCACCGTAGATGTGACAATCCCCAGTTCACCCGAGGGTAGTGATTCTTTCACCCGCAAACGAGTATTTGGATGGAGGCAAAGAGCCAGGAGAAGAACGGCCAGATACCCGACAGCCACATTATGATGTACTTCCCGAACCGAATGAGCCTTCGATGTCGAATCAACACGGACCAGAAAAAGATCAAGTAGCCGATTAAGATATGTCGCGGTGGTTGGATAAGCAGAGCCGAGGAACAAAGCACGAGAGGCATCGCTCTTTTCCGCCAGGTTGATGAGAGCGCCCAGAGCCAATATCACGGTATCTAGGGAATGGCTCTCCCGTGAAAGTGACTCGACAGCCAAATCATCAAAGTGGGCCATCGCCACCTCCACTAATTCTCCGATCATGGCCGGGGTGGCAAAGTCATCACAAAGCATCGGGCTGCTGTTGGTCACATTTAAGATCACACGGAGATATAGTAATCGAATTTGGTAGCCAATCGTTTCGGGCCCATTGCCATCCACATGAAGCAAATCATGCATGATGCCAAGCTTTCTGAGGATATCATACTGTTCTTGTTGAAGAGCTTGCGAGCCTGTGTGCGCTTCCAGAATCGACAGTACTAAAGCCAATAACCGAGATCTCTCGAGTTTGGAGTCTGATTGATCATCCTTAGATAGAAGAGCAATCAGTTGCCTTAGCCAAGGGGTTGGAAGACAAGTAGGGTTCTCGCCCTTGGCTTGGAATGCGGAAATGGTTGTGCCCAGGCATTGGAGTGCTATCAGGCAAGGGGAAAGCTTCACGGTTGGTGTGTCACTCAACAGAACGGACGTGATCTGTGGAGCGACAATTTGCATCAACCTTCGAATGGGGTTCGACAGCTTGTTGTCACCAGATCGTACCAGAACACAAATGTCATCCTGGTAGTCCAGCAAAGGAAGGGACGTCTCCAGTAGTGTCGGCCAGGCAGTGGTTGCGAGGACATACGGGAGGGTCCTCCCAATAGAGCTAAGAGAGAATGCGCAGAGCAAAAGGGTAAGGGGGAGAACGTCGATGTCGGGAGAAATGAAATCAATGAGCCGCTTGTCAAAGCCGCACTCGACGAACTGACGCGCAAACCTTGAATCTGACAGCTTACCGCATAGTTGAATTAGAGAGTTGCATTGGCCAGACATTGAAATTTCCAAATCTTCGATGTCTTCGAATATCGACTCAATGACTCCTCGGTATCGCGCGTTTCCTCCCGCCCGACGCAGCTCATGGATGCTTCTAACAGTCCCATCGTCATCATTGACATCTTCTATAGCAGATTGGCGGATGCGAGGCGTAATTCCATAACTTCGGTGTTGACCTCCTGTGTCAACAGGCTCGAAGCCAGGAAGTAGATTCTGACCAGAAAGGCTATTCTCCATAGAAAAGTCGTCTAGAAAAGAACGCTGGTGGGCATATGTGACCCTCGATCCCGTCACATGGGGGGAAAGAGCAGGGTTAGAGTCCGTTTCGTAGGCGTGGGTGTCCTGCTGGCCGGCAGTCGGCACACCTGGTGACACAATATTTGGGAGCCGCGTCGGCGTGCGATGGCCAAGAGAAGAAGACGTGATGTGGGGCGAAGTAGCCAGGGATGGCGCCTCTTTCAGTCCTGGCCGACTTGTGCCCAGTGAATCCACCAACCTCCGTCGCGCCGGGGTTGTGTTTCCATCAATGACCCCCGCGCGTCCTGGAGAACGAGGGGAGAGATGTATCTTGTCACTATCCTCCATATTTCGAACAAGTGTGTCATCGGTCATTCTTGTATTGTTTTGCGATGGTAAGGCAGACTTTGAGGCCCGCTGGGCGTCGTCAGACGCAGAAGCAGGAGCTGGTAATTTGCAAACGGATTGTGATTCCTCCTCTATCCAATGACCTTGTGAGTCGCTCCGCTTTTTCTTCGCCGGTGACGAACTCATTTTGTGGCGACGATCGATTGTGTCTGGTTCCGTCTTGGACTCCCTTATCTCGACTATAGTCGAGCGCATTGAGCCTGGTGAATCATACTGTGTGCTGGTACTTTTTCCATATCGTCTTCGCTTTCGGCGCGTAACGCGATGCTTTTGCTCGTCGTCCGATGATGGGAGATCATAGATATCTGCATCCAGTGTTCCATCTGAGGCAAATGGTTGGTGGCGGCTTTTTCCATTGCCTGGAGATTTATTCTTCGAGGGCCTGATATGAGGAGATTCACCTGGCAGAACCTTGGAGTCTTTCACATGCAAGGCGCTGGCAGTTGCAGTCTTCGATTTTGGCGGGTTCTTTGCGAAGGAACCATAAGTAGTGAGTCGGCGGGTTTGGGGACGCGAGGGTTCCATTGTCGGTCTTTTGAATCTAGCTGCGAGCGCTGGGCATTTCAGTTGTATGCAATGAACAGGGAAGGAAGAAAGCGCAGAAGTCTCCGATCAGGATAGGCAAGCTTTAGGTGGCAACAAAGGCATGTCGATATCAGCGCTGACGTTAAAGAGGCCGAGGGAGTAGCGGAAGGGGGCGAGCTCTCTCGGGTCCCTCGCCAGCTGTAAAAGCCGAGTGCAATGATTGCGCCAGTCAGCCGGTGCGAGAGAGTAGGAAAAGGAAAAGGAAAAGGATACGGGCGCAATCCCCATCGTACGTTGGCTCAGCGCAGATGATGCGAACGATAAGTAGGAGAAAGGCTTCCGCTCCCGTGAACGAGATACGCGATAAGAAGCCATTCCCCCCACCTTTATTTTGGACAACCCCCATTGCTCCCATCTACACATTATTCCATCGGTTCCCCTCTCTCATGGCCGGCAAAGATCCGATTCCATCTCCTGCCCAGGGAGTTGGCCCCATTTACCGTCCAGATGGTGAGAAGCCCACAGCGACTGTCTCCAAAGAAGTTTCCTATGAGAATGTCCATGTTCTCTCGCAGACGCCTCAGCTGATCGCTTTATTGACGTGAGCGCATTCGGAACCCTCATGGTCGTCACCATCTTAACAGGCTGAGCAGGATGATTCGAGACAAGCGCACCAGCCGTGCTGACTTCATCTTTTACTCCAACCGCATCATTCGACTACTAGTGGAAGAAGGGTTGAACCACCTCCCCGTGGTGGAACAGTCGGTCACCACCCCCGTGGGCCGTGCCTACTTGGGCGTTAAATTTGAAGGGAAAATCTGTGGAGTGTCGATCATGAGAGCTGGTGAGGCCATGGAACAAGGGTTGCGAGACTGCTGCCGCTCCGTCCGTATCGGAAAGATCCTCATTCAACGGGATGAGGAGACATGTATGCCTAAACTTTTCTACGACAAATTGCCTGTCGACATCGCAGACCGATGGGTCCTCCTCCTGGACCCCATGTTTGCAACTGGTTCGTGGTGCCCAAGCTAGATCCGCATGGCTACGCTGACTATGTACAGGAGGTTCTGCTACGATGGCCGTAGAGGTTCTAAAACAAAAGGGGGTCCCTGAGCATCGAATTCTCTTCCTGAACCTAATTGCAAGTCCCTCGGGAGTTGCCGAGTTTGCTGAGCGGTTTCCTAAGCTACGTGTAGTCACTGCCTTCATCGACCAAGGACTGGATGACAAAAAGCATGAGTTCCCGTATGAACGCCACGACACTGGCCATGGCTGACAAGTTTTCTAGGTATATCATTCCCGGGTTGGGTGATTTCGGCGATCGCTATTACACGCTCTGATCCCATCTTCCTCACGAAGGGATGACAGGGCTGGTTGGCCCTTTGACCTAGGCCTTCCAACTATCAAATAGCATAGAAATCAACACATGGGTTTCCCACACACGAAGTTTCTAGCCAGATATGATTCATATCATATGTATGTGTGGCAGGTGTATTTCATTCCTCTGGTCGGATCGATACCCATTCCATACGCCGTTCGCCTCTTTGTAGCCTAGCATCAGTACTCTTCGTCCTCATGAGTCTCTGCACGTTGGATATTGCGTGAGACCCCTTGTTTACTAGCACCCGCTTGCGAGCCCACGGTCTCATCGTACTGGTTAGCAGTATCCTTAGCCACTGCATCACATGCGTCCACCCAATCGGAGTACACATCCACGGCGGCGGAGAGATCTAGGAGACAGTTCAGTTAGTGAACAAGCGTCATGATCTTGGACCAGGGAAGGGAAACCCTACAGTTGATCCCGGTCTGGAACTTCTGGCCACAGACTTTACAGGACAAGTCACCCAGACCGAGTTTCTTGTCTAACTTTACCACGACTGAATTTTCATGATTGCAGAAAAGACACGAGAATGTAGTAGCGAGAGGTTCACGCTAATAAAGCCCCAGGGTAATTAGTCCTATGGATTGGTTGGAATGAAGCGGGGGCGCATACCTTTCGCGGCCCTTGTGGTTGTCGGCTGGACTTCTTGCGTTTTCCCTAAGTGAAAGTCAATGGAATTGCATGGGTGACGAAGACAAAAATCATACCATTTTGGAATCGACTTGGGGATTTCGTGAGAATTCCAAAGACGCGTTCTGGGGACGTGGTGACGGTGAGGGGTGGGTTCGTGCGGAGAATCGGAAGAATGGGTCTTCCGCCCCTCTTGTCACTGCAAGTACACGATGTCGAGCTTGGAATTCCTCTTAAGCTATTGGGCTTGGGTCAACGGGATGTTCCTTTCATCAATTCATCACTTGGAATGAAATCAAATATAATTTGAACTAGCCTATGTCACACTTTCCAAGAATAAGAGGAAAGACATTATAGTGGAATAGAGAGTCCCGAGTCCCAAGAAAAGAAAGTCCGATGATATGATTTCATCACATGGTATGGATCCCTCCTTTCACCGCCCAAGCGAAATTGGAATTTCCAGGTTGTGTGTCACGTGCTAGATTTATGTCAGCGGTGTAGGGCCCGCTCGCTCGCTTAGCCGAGTTTTCTGTGGGTTTTGGATTTCAACCCTCCACCGAGCTGTACCGCGTGAACTTCGAAACCTTTGAACACTGTGGTGCGATACCTTTGTCTGTCTCCAACAACACCCAGATAGACTCGACTCGCAATCATGGCTGTTGGAAAGTATGCGCCTCCCCTTTTTTATCCCTCCTCAACCTCTACTGTCCCACTTGTCGCAATGTGTGCGTCCATCGAAACACCCGCTAATCCCTCGGGCTTCTAGGAACAAGCGTCTTTCGAAGGGCAAGAAGGGTATCAAGAAGCGCACCGTCGACCCTTTCTCGCGAAAGGATGAGTACTCCGTGAAGGTGAGTGTACCCGAGCGATACTGCTCCCTCGTGAGCCACTGCTAACCATCCCTAGGCTCCCTCGACCTTCCAAACTCGCGAGTAGGACCTCCCCTCCCCCGTTCTTCATCTTCTTTGTTTTCTCCAGGATCCAGATCGACTCAATCGCGTTACTGGTGTGCTTTTTGGGGTAGACATGGGCTAACGGGCACCTCATAGTGTCGGCAAGACCTTGGTCAACCGCACCAGTGGTCTCAAGAACGCCAATGACTCTCTCAAGGGTCGGATCGTTGAGGTTTCTCTTGCTGACCTTCAGAATGATGAGGACCACGCTTTCCGTAAGGTCAAGCTCCGCGTCGATGAGATCCAGGGCAAGAACTGCTTGACCAACTTCCACGGCTTGGACTTCACGACCGACAAGCTGCGCTCACTGGTCCGCAAGTGGCAGTCCCTGATTGAGGCCAATGTTACTGTGAAGACGACCGACGACTATCTCATTCGCCTGTTTGCCATTGCCTTCACCAAGAGACGCCCTAATCAGATCAAGAAGACCACCTACGCCCGCTCGTCTCAAATCCGCGCCATTCGCAAGAAGATGACCGAGATCATGCAGCGCGAGGCCGCCAGCTGCACCTTGTCTCAGCTCACTCACAAGCTCATCCCTGAGGTGATTGGCCGTGAGATCGAGAAGTCCACCCAGGGCATTTACCCTCTCCAGAACGTACGTTTCCTTGAGCGCGTGTGTACTTCGAATGATTGTCGCTGACTGGATGTCTCTGCAGGTCCACATTCGAAAGGTGAAGCTTTTGAAGTCGCCCAAGTTCGACCTGGGTGCTCTCTTGGCTCTGCACGGTGAGTCGTCGACTGACGACAAGGGCCAGAAGGTTGAGCGGGAGTTCAAGGAGCAGGTCCTCGAGAATGTTTAAGGGGTTTTCACTTTTCAAGATGGTGTCACATATTGGTCAGCCAAGGCAATTATTGTCCTTGATCATAGGAAAACGATAAAAAGTTTATGATACATGCCAGACTTGGATTGCACATAGGAATAGTGGTATTTTAAAGCCAGGGACTACGAGGCTTGTAGCGAGTCAGAATGCGCTCTGTATGCCAGCTCTGATTCTGCGCCTTGATTGTCTATCCCGCCATTTTAATACACTTGCAACACCATCATTCTTTACGATGACTACAAAATAAAAAAGTAACTAGTAAGGAAACCATCCATCGTCCGCTTCTTCGCCATCTTGGTAATTTAAAAATTCCAATATCACATCGCAACAGCATTGTGGCGTAGGGGAAACGCGCCGGGCTCATAACCCGGGTAAGTCCCCAGTCTCTTGTCTCCACTTTAGATCGACTACTAACTCTGAATAGAGATCCCTGGATCGAAACCAGGCAATGCTAAATTCTTTTTTTTTTTTTTGTGCTATGCTTCCCTTTCAAGTCCCACCTTTTTGGGAGAGCCAACACAACACCCAACTATAATAGTCCACTACATCTATGTCCTATCTCTATCTTCCTCTCCAAAAGACAATATTCACTTGTCCTCATCCTCTACATTGTATCTCTATCGCTATTCACTATGCCCTGGTCTTTGATCAAATGCAGCTGTCTTGACGAAGGTTACAATAAGTGCCTCTGCCAGTTTTGTCGAGCCTATATCACTATCGGCTATAGGAAGGAATTGTGTAGTAAAATTCTATACGCCTGTTTTGAGGAAGGTTACAATATATATGCCTATCAACTCCCTAAGACACATTGGTCTCCTATTCCTATTGAAGAAAATACTCTAGTTCCTATTGAAGAAAATACTCTAGTTCCTACTAGAGATATCCATAAGGTGGGTTCCCAGATTGCAATAATCCTAGTCATATTATCCTTCTAATGCTTTCCTTTGAAAATAGGAGCCCGAAATTATAGAGATAGCAAGAAAACGGAAGAAGTACCCTAGTAGGCCTTCTAGCCACCAATAGGACTAGGCTAAAGTCACTAGTACACCGGTACATCTTAGAAATCTTGGAGTCGTTGATAGAGCGGCAATTCTTCAACACCTCCTCGACAAAGTCAAAATAACCATAGGCGGTAGATACACCATTCTAGACAAGTATAATATACGCGAGGTTCTAGAAAATAGTCTCAACCCTATAGTCAAAGAAATATACGAGCTCGGAAAAGTTGACCGAGAGGAGTATATAGCTACTTAGATCTCGTTTTAAGGGAAACTCACTAACAAGGCATACCCCTAGGCTAGTAAGACTTAGACAGGAACCAAGCAATAGAGATAACTATAGGGTATACCTCTATAAATTATAGAGGGCAAATAACCCTAAGACCTTCTGGCTATACATTAGATAGGCGTCAGAGTTCCGCATCGGACTAAAATACCAAAATAACCCTTAGAAGCGTCGCAAAAGCCCATATCTACACTATCACGTATAGGACTCAGCATCCGATATATAGTCCATGTTTGTCACCCTTACTTTCTACAAGAAGCCAAAAACTTTAGAAGAACAATTGCTTCTTAATCTATCCAAAATATAGATATGCCTTGTCTTCCAAATATTAATACCATACCACCTTAAAGAATACCTACCCAGAAACATCACTCCATTATAGTCTAGCTATCATCTCAATATAGCCCTTCCACTTTGGCAAGGCTTTACTAATACACTAGAGGCCGAAATAGCGATAATAGGTAGGAGGCGCACCTTTCAATAGTTTTTATAGTCTAAGGATCCATTTGTTAAAGAATAGGCAGAGAACTCTCGGAATACGTTTAATAATATTCGGAATTCGCCAAATCCCTTATTACGTCAAGGCTATCAAGACATTCTAAGAAAGAGACTAGCTAGAAGTCGTGAAGCTTAGGATATCAAGAAAGCCAGTCGAGCCAAACAAGCAACTAGTAGCGTTAGAGAGTGTATAGTCGAAAGTAAGCACAGCGAGATATTAGAGCTAACAAGCGGAATATTTAGGTTTACAATATCAAAGCGTTTAGGAGTTAACGTCAAAGGCGGAGACCAAGTGTTAAGGGATGAACCAAATTGTATTAATTGGGTGTATCCTAGGTACAAAAAGGATTTGTTAAGAAGAGAAAGAGAAAGGGATTTTGTATATAAGTTGGGGTTTCGCTTAAGAAGGCGGTCGGATTCTACTAGCGAGGTTATCGGCTGAGCTTCTTATTAAATAGGACTTTATATAAAGGTCCTATAATAGTAGCCCCCCCCCCCACCCTTCTCTTACTATTACTATTCTTGTTATTTACTATTTACTAAAGAAGGTAATTATAGGTAACCCTTAGCCTAGCCTAATTAGGTCTTTAATAGTATTATTACCTAGGGTAAGATAGGTATAAAAGAGAGTGTCTTCCTAGAATATAGATATAAAAGGTTTCTCTCCTTCCTACTTCCTATTACTACCACTATTACTACTATTACTATTATTACTATAGCTTTTATATATACCTTATATAATCTAAATATTATAGATATAGGGTCCTATTATCTCTTTACGCCTATTTACTATATTATCTAGAATAATAATAACTACTTCCTTATATAGCTTATAGCTACTAGTAATAGGGCTCTCTAGGAGCTCTATTATACCCTAGTATAGCGTAAAGTATAGTTATAGCCGAATTATATACTTATATATATAGTAAGGGGATAGCCTACTATTCGAGTATATATAATAATCTACCTTATATTTATTCTTTACTAATAATTTTATAGGTCTTATAGATTAAGTTAGCCTAGCCCTTATATATAAATATACTACTAATTATTTCCTAGGGTTAAGATAGTGAGATTTTGGGAGAGGGTTGAATAATGTTTTATTTTATATATAAGAAGGGTTATATATAGTCCGGCGAGTTCTACTAGGTGGACAAAAGGGTTAGGTGACCTATACAAAAATTGTATCCTCCCCTACTAAGACTATATATATCCTTATATACTTATAGTCTAAAAAAATAAGCTAATTTTAGATACAAAATAGAAAAAATATTAGATTGGTTAATCGATTAGGAGATATAAAAGAAATAAAGAAAGATATAAGGGCTAGATACTATTAAATAGGCTATTTAGACCCTTTATAAAAGAAAGGATAGAGAGCTATTATCTCTAAAAAACCTAGTGTATAAGGCGCCTAACTATTTAAAGGGATCCTATTACCCTTAATCGAAGGGTTAATCAAAATATATAACTATCCCTTAGGCTATTAACTTAGGGAAAACACCTCTAAGGGCTATTCTAAGGGGTCTTTAGTATTATATATTAAAGAATTGTAGAAAGAAACTATTAGGATACTATAGATAGCTTTAAATCGCCTTTTATTTTATCCCCCCTATATAGTATTATAACTAAGTACTTATAATTTAACTAATATAGGGAGTCTTTTTACCTCTCTTAGGGGAGAGAGAGAGGTAGAGAGAGAGAAAGATAGGGAGAGAAAAAAAGAGAGAGAGAAAAAGAGATTAGAAGGCCTTTTTTATACTACTCTAAACTACTAAACTAAGGGGTAAATAATATATTAATAAGTTAATATACTTACTTAGTTTCTTACTTCTTATCTCCTATCTACCAACCTATTAATATCTCGACCTATTCCCTTACTTAGGAATATATTTTTTTATCGAAATAGATAAGTCTTTATCTAAATTATTAATCCTATATACAATCTATAGCTATTTAATACTTGATTTAGTATTTTTTAGGTCTATTATACTAATAGATAGTAAAGTAGATAAGTAGGCCCTATATAGTCCCTAGGACTAAAATAATAAATTTTCTATATCTTAGGACAATATTATAGGACCTTTGTATAAAGTCCTATTTGATAAGAAGCTCGGCCAATAACCTCACTAGTAGAATCTAATCGCCTTCTTAAGCGAAAACCCTAACTTATATATAAAATCCCTTTCTCTTTCTCTTCTTAATAAATCCTTTTTATATCTAGGATATACCTAATTAATATAATTTAGTTTATCCCTTAATATTAGGATTTATTCTCTTTTTGACTAAATAGCGCCTATTAGTTATATAAAAATAGAAGGAATCGAAATATAAAAGGGTCTTTAATAGCAACTAATAATTAGAGGCTTTTGATAATAGCCTATAATAAATAAAAGAGGCTTCTAATAATAGCCTATAATAAATAAAGGTCCTTAACTATAGCTAGTTTATCCTAATATTAAGACTTATAATAGAGCTAATATTAAAGTATATATAGTATTCTATATAAACCTTAAGATTAAGTTAACTATAGATTAATAATACTTTTATATAGAGAAAATAAAGATTTTCTATACCTTTAGGAGACTCTAAGATAAAGCGAGTTAATAGATCTACCCTTAGATCAAAGCTATATTAGTAGATAACTAAATATTACTTAGAGACTTTTATAAAATAATAGACCGCCTATTTATAGACCCTAAATAGGAGTAGAGGGCTCTTATATAAGTCTATACTATATAGTAAAGAAAAAAAGGATTCTAGGAATTCTTTAGCGAATTCGAGTAGACTCTTATAGCTATAGGGGGTCTATATTAGGATAACCTAATAAAAAAGCCTCTCCTAAATATAATAGTTAATATCGACCTATTTAAAGGAATAGTTAGCTTTAAATTTAACTTATATAATAATTACTAGAACTACCTTCTTACTATTAATAATAATCTTAAATAGATTAAGAGGGTAGTAAAAAAAAGTAACTATCTAATAGCCTTCTAACTACTATAATACTAGCCGCCCTATAATTCGATAGACTAGGAGCCTATCTTAACTAAAATTACTATACTCGAAATACTAATTGCCTCTTTTTATATAACCCTAGTCTAGAACTAAGGAAGAGTAAAATAGGTTAGTAAATAAGAGTTATAAATATATTATATAATAGGGGCCTATCTTTGATATAGGAAGAAGAGATACTAAATTATCTCTTATATAATAAAACTAGCTAGCTATCTAATCTAGATCGCTATAGCTACTCTAGAGGAAGAAGATAAGATAGAACTAGAAAATAAGCTAGAAAATAAATAACCCTTATATAAAAGTATATATAAAGAGATAAAAAAACTTTAAATAATTTAAATTAAGAATAGAAAAAGTTTAAAATAAAGTATATAGACTCTTCTCTTTTTATTATCTCTATAATCCTAGAATAATATACTATAGCCTAAACCCTAGTCGATTCTAGCTATTTTTTATATAGTACTATTAGCCAAAGGTTCGCTTAAAAATAAAATCTCCCTATTTTTAATATCCCTCCTAGAGGTCTATAGGGAGTAGAAGAAAAAAGATAAATCTCCTAAGTTATATAAATATTATTAAAGATTAGAGAGTACTTCGAATAGTCTACCTACTTCTATATAATCCCTAATAATCTAGGATATAATCTTATCCTTAGATTACTATAGCTTAATTAGAATAATACCTAATTAGAACCTCGCTAGAGGCGCCTTTACCTCTAGTCCTTAGAGATATATATATAAAATAAGATTAAAAAACTACTACTAACTTTAGAGATTAGGGAGATCTCTATAAAAGAGATAAAAATAGATATCTAATAAAAGAGAGAGGATCCCTTATACCCTATTAAATTATTTATAGTATTAATAGTAGATATTAAGAAGACTTTAAAGATAAAAAAAAAGATTAACTATTATATAAGACTATTTTTATAGTATATAGAATTCTTTTTTTTATTTAACCTAGAAAAAGTAAGTAAGCTCCTATCTTACTAAAAAATAGGTATTAACTACTAGATCGAACTTATATAATAAAATAGAGAAGAACCTCTAGTTCTTTAGGGCCCTTTTTATAATATATTAAATAAAGAGTTATTAGTACTATAGAAAACTCTTACTAAACTCTTAGATAAGAACTTTATCTAGATAAGCTACTTATTAGTAGTAGTACTAGTATTATTTATATAAAAACTAGGAGGAGGCCTCTAATTTTATATTAACTACTATATATTTAATATAATTTCGAAGAAGGATTAGTACCCTCTACCCCTAATCTATAAAATAATAAATTAAATTAGGAGAGTAAAATAGTTTACTAAACTTAATATATCTACTATCTTTTATAAAATCTAAATTATAGAAAGAGATAAATAGAAAATAGCCTTTTATATAAGATATAGTCTCTATAAATAGTTTATAACGCCTTTTAGTCTTATAAATATACTAAATACTTTCTAGAAGTATATTAACTATACACTCTATAAATACCTTAATAACTTTTACTTAGTATATCTTAATAATATATTAATCTATACTAATAGTAATATTAAAACCTATTAGAAATATATATAAAAAGTCCTTTCGAAGCTTTAGGAAATAGGATTATAACTCGATATTAGCAAATATAAATTCGAATATACTATAACTAAATATCTTAGATTTATTATATAAGTAGGCGAAAGGATCTAGATAGATCTAGAAAAAATAAAAGTAATTAAAGAATAGAAGGCCCTAGCTAGTATAAAAAGGGTTAGAAGCTTCTTAGGATTTATAAATTTCTACTAGTAGTTTATCGAAGTATACTTAGAGATTATATAGCCCTTTATAGACCTTTTATAGAAGGATAAGCTATTCTACTAGTCTAAAGATTATAATATAAGCTTTAAAGAGTTAAAATAGTTATTTATAATAGGTCTAATCCTTATAATATTTAACCCTTCTTATATAATAGTTATTAAGACTAATTCTTTAGGATAGATAGTAGGAGGGGTTTTTTTATAATATAATAATAAAAGTATATTTCGACCTTATATTTATTTTTTAAAAAAGAACACTATAGTAGAGTATAACTATAAAATCTATAATAAAGAACTTCTAAATATTATATAATATCTTAAATCCTAGGATATAGAACTTCGCTCTATCTAAGATAAGTTCTTAGTAATTACTAATTATAAGAATCTTAAGTACTTCTTTAAGCTAAAGAAGCTTATAGAATACTATATATAGTAGTCTCTCTTCCTTAGCTATTTTAATTTTATCTTCTAGTACTAAAAAGGTAGTAAGAACTTATAGGCTAATATATTATTATAATAGGAGTAGAATAATCTAGATAAAGATAACCTATAAGTAACTACTTATATAACCTATCTCCTTCGCTTAAATAAGAGGGGCACTATAGTTAATATTAGGTATATAGAAATAATACTAGACTATTAGACTAATATATATAACTAAGATAATATTTATAATAAGGCTATATAAGCGATCTAAGATAGAAGATAGGTATTCCCTCTCTATTTATAGCTTAAAATCTTAATAGTAGAATATATACTCAATAAAAAAGGGTTTATTCTATTCTAAGAAAGACAATAGGTCCTATAGTTAGAACCCCTTTATATAAATTTAATCTAGATAGCCTATAACTCTCCTATTACTAGCTACCCTAGAAGAGAGGAGACTTACGCTATTATTAGCTAATAATTTTTCTAGCTAAAGATATTATAAGATATCTAAAGATTTATATAAAACTATAATTTATATAGAGGAAGTAAGCCTTAGTATAAAATAAAGAAAGGACTTCTTAAACTACTACTAATTCCTAAATAACCCTAGTATAATATTATAATAGATTTTATTATAGACCTTCTACTAAATAATAGATATATAAATATCCTAGTTATTACTTACTACCTTATAAAAGGAGTAATCCTTAGGGAAATAGGAGAGATTACTATAGAATTAATAGTATAAGTACTAATTTAGTGTTTTATATAATATTATAGATTCCTAGCCTTAATTATATTAGATTATAGAATATAATTTATAAGCGTCTTATAGACTCGCCTCTACTAGCTATACTAAATCACCTAATAACTCTCGATAGTATACTATCTAGAAACTAATAGA